>CM056052.1:188143856-188711096 GCA_029574335.1 Rana kukunoris | reverse complement strand
TTTTGCAATTTTAGCGCACCACCCCAAATTTAAGTTTTTTTTTTTCAAATTTAAGGGATGTCTGGGCCAATACTTGGGTCCAGACCTGTTTGATTAATACAAATTTGCCTCTGGCTGTGGTACTACCTGGTAGTTTTCCCTTGTTGCCTGCAGGTGGCGTTACCATCTTGGCTTATGTTGGAATGCAGGTGTACCATGGTGTATTGGGTGTCCCTCCTCGGCAACAGTACAGTGGGAGTGGTGACCTCACTGTGCATGCTGGGAGGGGGTACTTAAGGGGCAGACGCCATTTATCAGGGTCCTTCGCCTCGTGCCCTCCTGGCGCAAGGTGCGTGTGTGTGAACCTGACTTCAGGGCCACGTTGGCCCGGGGTCACTTCGCTGTCGAGTAGGCCCAGCTATGCTGACTGGGGCTACATTTCTAAAAGGGGATCCCAAGCTGTTTGTCCACAAGGGAAAGCTGTCTTAATGATGGAGACCGGGGAGGACCTGCCCTGGAGTAGACTGGCAAAGTGCTGGACTCTCGGGTGAGGCCTGGTGACTTGATTAAAGAGGGATCCACTACATTAAAAGCCCTGCAGTTCGCCAGTTCGGCTTAAAGGCTCTTTTACTGCATGTCTGGAGGTTCGGGACTTTTAAATCCTGTAGCAGAGGATTCCTGGACGCATCCAATTTCATCCAAAAGGTCTGTGGCAGAGACCAAGTTAATTCCATGACAGTCTGTGGCAGAGACTGTCTGGACATTAGTTTGTGCCTCATCCCGGCTGCTAGGCCATGTGAGAGGGAACAATCCGGGATCAATACCCACTCAATAGTTGAGAGTGGAGACTGATTGACTATTTTTGAGCATTCTGTACCGTGTGCCTGAACCTCCCCCTACTCTTCTTCTCCCTTCTACTTTCTCTTCTCCAAGTTATCCTGCAGTGAAAATAAAACCAAACTGTTGAAGGTTTTACATCTGCCTGGACATTGCATTTACTAGACATGTGCAGACTGGAATATTTTGTTTCGTTTTTTCGTTTTTGTTTGGAAAATAAATTTATTTAGTTACTCCCAAAAATCGTTTTGATTTATTTAGTTTTTCGTTGGGGAATAGCTTTCGTCCGAAAATCCAATAATACTTGGTTTCTGTCGAATGCTCAAAAGAAAATTTGACAGAACGTTGAATCTTTTTGGTTTCTGACGATGGTCAAAAGAATATTCGACGGAACGTCAAATTTTTACGTTGAATCGTACATTTTCGTTCGAATATTCCGCCTACAAGAATTCTAATGTTGTATGACTAGTAATAATGTTGAATCTATTCTCTATAATGTCGAATGTATTTTCTCATAAATCAAAATCTATTCTCTGTAATGTCGAATCTATTATTTCTATAGTGTTGAATCTTTTCTCTATGATGTCGAATCTCTTCCCTATAATGTCGAATCTCTCTATATCGAAATTTTTATCGCAACGAAAACGAAAATAAAGCATTTTTTTATGTCGGATCTTTCCGTTTTCGTTTCTTGCACTTTCGTTATCGTTTGTTAAAACGATAACGAAAAAAACTGATTTTCGGACGAAAATGCATTCTAACGAAAGCGAATGCACATGTCTAGCATTTACTATGGACTTTCCTACCCTGACAACGAAGCTTAAAAGGTAATGTGCAGACCCAAAATTTAACCAGCAGCTCCTTCGGGGGTAGTGCTACACAATTATTTGCATTTGATCACTCATCATAACATTCTGGAGTATATGCAAATTGTCATCATAAAAACAGTGGCAGCACAGTTTAGGACTCTCAACCTAATTTGACCCCATCCCGAGCCTGGGGGACCTTTCTTTTCCTTTCCCACTTCCTCTTTGCCCCCTCTTACTGTTTTTTTTTTGTGGGCCTCTTGCCCACCACTCTGTTCTACACCCACCCAACTCCCCCTCCCCTTGCCTACCTCTGGGTTTCCCGCTCAGGTATTCCGCACTGACCCCCGGCCTGAGGGTCATTGTTTTGCCATGTACACACGATCGGTCAACCCGATGAGAATGGTTTGATGGACCGTTTTCATCAGACCAAACCGATCGGGTGTGGGCCCTATCGGTTATTTATCCATCGGTTAAAAAAAATTCAAACTTGTTTTAAAATTAACCGATGGATACCTAACCGATAGAAAGAAAACGTCTGTAGGCATGTCCATTGGTTAAAAATCCACGCATGCTCAGAATCAAGTTGACGCATGCTTGGAAGCATTGAACTTCATTTTTTTCAGCACGTCATTGTGTTTTACGTCACCGCGTTCTGACACGATCGTTTTTTTTTAACCAATGGTGTGAGGCACGACTGACCATCAGTCAGCTTCATTGGTTAACTGATGGAAAAATCCATCAGACCGTTCTAATCGGATTGACCGATCGTGTTTACAGGGCATAAGTGTATAATTTATATCTTATAGCACATTTTACTTTGTATTTTTGCGTGAACTTCTGTCTTATATTTCACGCTTATATCCCCTGCGTAGGAATTTGTTATCTGATTTCCCTTTTATGTCCATAGAGGCAGCAGACTTTGTGAAAAATAATGATTGTGTATTCTCAAAACTTTTGGCCACGGGTACAGTAAAACCTTGGTTTGCAAGGCATAATTTGTTCCAGAAACATGCTTGTAATCCAAAGCACTTGTATATAAAAGCATTTTTTTACAGGGTATAAAAGAGAAGAGGGGAACCTCAGTCCATCCGATGAGAAAGGTCTGATGGACCGTTTTCATCGGTTAACCAATGAAGCTGACTGATGGTCCGTCGAGCCTAAACATCATCGGTTAAAAAAACGATTGTGTCAGAACGCGGTGACGCGTTCTGACACAATCTTCCAATCTTCCAATAGAGGTTCAGATCTGACTGGTGCTAACACTTTGATGCATCAAACTTAGGCCCCGTACACACGACCAAGCTTCTCGGCAGAATCCAGGGAGAAGCTCGCTGGGATCCATATTCTGTCGAGAAGCTCGATCGTGTGTACGTTTTCGCCAAGCAAACTGACGAGCAAGGCATAGAGCCAAAATAGAGAGCAGGTTCTCTATTTCCTCGATGGGCCATTGGGACTAATGGCTCAACGCCTATTTCGACAGCCCGGTCGACGAAACCTGACGGCCGGCCGAGAACCTCGTCGGGTGGAACGATGAGTTTAGCCCAACGAGGTTCTCGTACGTGTGTACGCAGCCTTAGGCCTCGTATACACACCAAGAAAATCGACAGAATCCATCAAGAAACTTGGTGGGAGAGCTTTTTTGCCAAGGAAACTGGTCGTGTGTATGCTTTTCATCGAGTAAACTGTCGAGGAAATCGAAGAAGAAAAAAGAGAGTCGTCATGTTCCTCGTCGGGCTGGTTTCCAGGAGAAAGATGTTGGTGTGTATGCTTAGAAACCCGCACACCTTTGGTAAAAGTAGCATTTGTAATGGAAATAGCACATTTGTCACGCTGTAAGGCCGTACACACGATCAGACCAAACCGATGAGACTGGTCCAACTGACCGTTTTCATCGGACCACCGCTGAAGTGGTCTGATGGTCTGATGTGCGTACACACCATCAGTCCAAAATCCCATCGGACCAGAACGCGGTGACGTAGAACACAACGACGTGCTGGAAAAAACGAAGTTCAATGCTTCCAAGCATGCGTCGACTTGATTCTGAGCATGTGCAGGTTTTTGGTCCGATGCTTTTCTGTACTAACCATGGTTTTGGTCCGATGGACAGGTGTCCATCGGACAGATTTTAAAGCAAGTTTAAAAACGTTGGTCCGATGGACAACGGTCCGATGGGCCGTACACACGATCAATTTGGTCTGATGAAACTGGTATTCAGGCCAGTTTCATCGGACTGGTCTGATCGTGTGTACGCGGCCTAACAGACTGAAAAGTGCAAATGTCTCTTACCAAACTTTTACCTAACACGCAGTAACATGAGATTAGCAAAAGCAGCCCCAATGGTTGTGCCAGTGGAATCGAACTTTCCCTGCCGTCGTATGTGTTGAAGTCGCTGCGTTTGAGAACGAGGAGATTTGGTCTTGACAGTGTGTACGCAAGACAGCTTGTCGAGTTTCTCGACAAGCCTAACAAGGAACTCGTCGAGGAAAACGATGTGTCTTTTCCGACGAGTTATTTGATCGTGTGTATGAGGACTAACAGCACTGTAGAGAAGCTAAGGATCTTATAGTGGGTTTGTCTGGAAAGGCATGCAAAACACAATTTTGAAATAAAATGTATATCTGTACCCACCACTTCCTACCTGGTGTAGACAAGCCCTTATAGGAAAAATGTTGATCTGTGTATAAATTGTGTGCAAAGGCATAACTTTTTTTTTGTGGTAGAGTGGGGTCAAACTTACCGTCAATTTTTTTTGTGTGTTTGTGTCACTGCTTGGGAGACTTAACTCTTTATATGATTTGGTGACCATTGTCACTGAGACACAAAGAAAGTTGTCATGAGAGGATGAGGAGAGGGGACATCTTCCAATAGGGACAGATGTTAGGGTGAGACCTATCTAAGACAGGGTTTCTACTCATCTTTGGGAGATTATTTTAGGCTGGGTGTGGGTTTCCCAGCATCCAAATTCGCATCACAAGAGAGTGTGAAAGACTCTTAATGGAGCCGGTTCACACATCTCCAGAGCAGCCGTGAAACGCATTGCACAGGGGTCCTGTGCGTCTTTGGCTCTGTTTCAGTTATAAATTCAGGTAAAAATTCAGAGCACAAGGACGCACCGCACCTGCTGTGAGCCGCATCCAAATTAAGTGTGATCCCAGTCTTACTTCTAGTTGAGTCTCTAGGACATTCTCTGTCTCCCTAGAAGGACACAGACAGCAAAAAACTTATAGTGGATCTAACCCTTTCCTATTCTAACCAAAACTTAAAAATAACTGTTGGATATGCTATAAAAATTTATTCAAAACCCAAACACAAACTTTTCATATAAGCTTCGACATGTTATATCATTTCCATTTTTTTTTAAATCAGAAGCTTTTATTAAAATAAGACATGTTAAAGAGGTAGTAAAGTATGCTTTGTAAATTTCTACCTACAGGTAAGCCTATAATAAAGGCTTACCTGTAGGTAAAATTAATATCTCTTAAATGTGCACAGTTAAAATGATACTACAGTAAAGCTTTGTTTTTATTTTTGTTATAAAAAACGTACCTCCACTGTGCAGTTGGTTTTGCACAGAGTGGCCCGCGAACATCCTCTTCTGGGGGCCCACGGTGGCTCCTCCCTGCATTAGATAACCCCTGGAAGAATCGCTCTTCTGAGGGGGTTACCTTGTGGGTGTGTTCCTGAGTCATTGGATTTGATTGACAGCAGCGGAAGCCAATGGCTGCGCTGCTATCAATCTATCAAATCAAAGCCGGGACTCTGTGGAGAGAAGGACGGCGGGGACGCGCCGAGAAGATGAAGCAGCTCAGGTGAGTAAAACAAGGGGGCTGGGGGGCCGGTGACTGGCAGGTGTTGTTTCACCGTAATGCATAGGATGCATTAAGGTGAAAAAACACGAGTCTTTCCAACCCCTTAGATATTCACCCTGGATGCATCCAGTGACTTCACCGGCACATGCGCTCTGAAGGTCCGTCATACTGTGCCGGACCTTTAGGCTGGGTTCACATTAGTGCGAATTTGATTTGGGTTTCCCTGCATTCAATTCGCATTGCAGGAGATTGTGACCCGCTCTCTATGGAGCCGGTTCACACAGCCCCGGAGTGGCTCTGGTGCAAATTGCACAGGAGTCCTGTGTGTCTTCTGGTCTGTTTCGGGTCCAAATTCAGCCAAAAATTCAGGCTGAAATTGGACCTGAAATGGTGCATAGAGATGCACCGGGCCCCTCCTGTTAGCCACTCCATGCTGCAGTGTGAACCCAGCCTTAGAGTTTTGTGCCCGGACCCTAGGGCTCCTACGTGCGTGCACAAGGGTGACATCATTGTGGCTCCGGCCACTCATACAGCTGGAACTGGCAAAGCCGAAAGAAAGACCATGGCAAGATAAAAGCCCTCTCAGTGGTGACAGCGCACAACCTATGGTAGGTTGGTTCTAAGGTAAATATTTCATAATGTGCTATTATGCAATGCAATTTTTTTCCCTAAATTTCCTTAAATTGCTAAATTTTACTATCACTTTAAACCTGCCAGGAAGATCTTTGTTCAGGTACTTTAAGCACTGTGGGGTTAATTTACTAAAACTGAAGCGTGCAAAATCTGGTGCAGATCAGCTTCTAACTTCAGTTTGTTCATGTAAGCTTTGACAAAAAAAGAAACCTGGAAGCTGATTGGTTTCTATTCAGAGCTGCACCAGAGTTTGCACTCTACCAGTTTTAATAAAATAACCTCTGTGACTCGCCCCCTCTCCCATTCCGCTGCCTACTTCTATACATTCATAAAATGTTGTCTTTGTGGCTTTCTTAATCCTTTGTGTATCAGTACTGACTGGGCAGAGAAAAGGAGGGTAGACCCCTTCTGGCTTGCCCTAAATTGTTAGCGCAAATAAATCAAAGTGTAATGTAGAGTACACAACTGTGTTATTAAAAAGTTTCAATCACTCCTGTAAATCCTATGCAAATATGAAGCGAATCAATACACTTAAAAGCATTTAAACCCAAAACAAAGAGTACGTCTTAAACAAATAAAAGAAAAGCAGAAAACCGCAAGCAAATTGCTTGGCAAACTGTCCTTATCTGAATTTCTGAATTTCAATTATCTTACTGCTTACTAAAAACTGTGTATCATTTTAGCGATTCTGCCAGTGTAACTTTATGTCTCAAACTTTTGTCAGAACTTTTATGCAGACTTGTTCTTGTGTGACCAGAAAGACAATAACTTTCTCTTGTACCACTTTTCAGTTCAGAGAGTGCGCTAAATAACTTGAATAATAAAATCGTTCTTTATATCAGAAATGTTCATGCTTTACTGGCATTCAGTGAAATTACAGCTTTTTAGCAAATTTATTTATTTATATATAGCATCAGGATTAAACATTCCCTGGCACATTTTAGTACGTGTCTACCTGAGAAATTCATGAAAGCTGAGAAAGCTTCGGTATTAGGTCAGGCTAGGCACAAAGAAGCCCTTATCTCCTGTCCAAAACAAATTTCTTCATTTATTTGCAGACATCAAGCTCCAGACCCAAGCCAAGAACTCCAGCGTTGTATTGAATTCCACGTTAGTGATAAAGAAAAGTGAGCTTGCCATGTGACAGATTGGCTTTCATGTACAGTCAATTACATGTGTAGACAGCAGAGGGCACTTGTAGCCCTTTTCCTGCACACAAGAGATCCTTTAGATATGATTTTTCAAACACTGTAGTGCAAAAACACGTTTATCCATGTTTTTTGATTGAAATGAATCTCCTCTGCGTGAAGTTTGCCCCATCCGATGATATTGTGTTAGGCCTTGCCAGTGCTCTTTCTCTTTCTAACTGACTGAAGTGGAAGTGTCAGCATTTGCAGTAACCAAATAGCAGGTCTTATGCCGCGTACACACGATCATTTTTCGGCATGTAAAAAACAAAATTTAACGACGTTTTAAACCATGTCAATTTTCGGGTTGTAAAAAATGATGCGTGTGTACCAGTGGCGGATGGTGCTCAACATTTTTGGGGAGGCGCAAACGAAAAAAAAAAGAAAAAAAATTACAGCCTTACTGTGCCCATCAATTGTCACCACTGTGCCATCAATTGTCACCACTGTGCCATGCCATCAAATGCAGTCACTATTCCATGCCATCAAACGCAGCCACTGTGGCATAATTGTCACCACTGTGCCATGCCATCAAACGCAGCCACTGTGCCATCAATTGTCACCACTGTGCCATGCCATCAAACGCAGCCACTGTGCCATCAATTGTCACCAATGTGCCATGCCATCAAATGCAGTCACTATGCCATCAATTCGCACCACTGTGCCATACCATCAAACGCAGTCACTGTGCCATGCCATCAAATGCAGCCACTGTGCCATCAATTCGCACCACTGTGCCATGTCATCAAATGCAGTCACTGTGCCATGCCACAAATGCAGCCGCTGTGCCACGCCATCAAACGCAGCCGCTGTGCCATGCCATCAAACGCAGCCGCTGTGCCATGCCATCAAACGCAGTCGCTGTGCCATGCCATCAAACGCAGTCGCTGTGCCATGCCACTGTGCCATCAATTGTCACCACTGTGCCATGCCATCAAACGCAGCCACTGTGCCCTACAATTGTCGCCACTGTGCCAATTGTCACTGTGCCCCTCAATTGTCGCCACTGTGCCAATTGTCGTCACTGTGCCCATTGTTGCCACTGTGCATGTCACTGTGCCCTTTAATTGTTGCCACTGTGCCCATTGGTGCCACTGTGCACATTAATGCCACTGTGCCCATTAATGCCACTGTGCCCTTTGTCGCCTCTGTGCCCATTGTCGCTACTGTGCCCTGTAAAATGCACTTACCTTAATCCTTCCACATCCCTCGATTTCTTCTCCTGCCTTGGTGACGCTTCAGCCAATCAGGTTAGCGATAACCTGAATCGGCAAACTTGATTGGCTGAGACGGCCGTCAGTCTTATCCAAGGAGCGCACCCCGTACGTTCCCTGGATAAAGCATCTGGGAGATGAGGGCTGTACTTGGAAAGCCTATCAGAGCCGCTGACTCTGATAGGCACTTACGCACAGCCAACCAGCTGCCGTTATTCAGGTGGTCGGCGCTCAATGTCTGGCCACCAGAATAGAACAGCGGCAGCTGGCAACAATAACATTGTACATTGATGCAATGCATGAATGTATGTTATTTTCAGTGGCGGTGCGGAGCCAGAGGGGGCGCTGGAGCGCCCTCTATGGACAGACCGCCGCTGGTGTGTCCGTGGCATTAGTGTTGTTATAAGAAAGGCATACCCCAGAATTCCCTTGCAGGGACATTACTAAAGTATTTTAACAAAGATGAAAATTCTAATCCAGGGAATGCCTATAATTTGATATCAAGCTCTGTGCGGGCTTCAGGGACAAGCAGAGGGACAATCGTATAGCCTACAGACTTGATGAGATTTATACTAACTTATTGACATATATTTTTATACTAGGAACTCAGGTGTTTTATATAAAAGGGCATTTATTGTCAGCATAAAGCAATTTGTTGTCTTTAGGGTATCTTGGCCAAGATTTTTATTTTTTATTTTATATGGTTTATTGAACAATTAAGTGTAGATTTTAACCACTTAAGCCCGGATCATTTTGTTGCTAAAGGACCAGGCCCCTTTTTGCGATTCAGCGCTGCGTCACTTTAACTGACAATTGCGCAGTCGTGCGACGTGACTCCAAAACAAAATTGACTTCCTTTTTTTCTCACAAATAGAGCATTCTTTTGGTGGTATTTGGTCACCTCTGCGGTTTTTATATTTTTTGCGCTATAAAAAAAAATTGAGCGAACATTTTTAATTTTTTTAAATATTTTTTACTATAATAAATATCCCCAAAAAATAATTACCTTATTTTATCGGTGTATACCGCGCACTTTTTTCCCCTTAACATCAGGGGGAAATCGTGGGTACACGATGAACGCCGATCCCCACTTCCCGCGCTGTGTTTGAATGCCACCACTGACATATACCGAGCGCAGTACACTCGCGTACACTCAGCCAGGCTCGGCTCCGCTCGTGGTCACGCCCTGTGCCGCTTCCTAGCCTTTATGCGAGAGGAGTGCGAGCGTGGCCGAGCGTGCCCGAGTGTACTGCGCTCGGTATATGTCGGTGGTGGCGTTCAAACACAGTGCGGGAAGCGGGGATCGGCTCAAAAACAGTGCGGGAGAAGCGGGGAGGACACAACCAAGCGTGCAGACGGACGCCGGACCGGACAAGGCCGCCGATGGACACAGGGCAAGACACCGACGAGGGGCATTCAAACTGTAACTATATCCTTTTTTTCTTTGAAATTTCCCTTCTAGGTTGGGGGTGCGCGCAATACGCCGGAGCGCGCTATAGGAAGATAAATACGGTATTTGTTTTCTTTTTTTTACACCTTTTGTCTTCATTTTAACCTGGTAATCCAGCCAATAACACACAACCTATCCTAGGGTGATAACCATCTTGAGCAGCATTGTCATCCGAGGAAAGGGAGTGTGTTAGGAGAACATAATACTGTACTGTAATACTTGGGGCTACAAAAACACCTCCCTCTCTACTCCATAATAAGGCAGGAGATTTGTAGTGCACAAAGGTTGCAGAGAACAATGTTAACTGATAACTTCTTGTGCTTTCTGCCTCTGCCCCTTTTTTGCACTTGTCAAACAGATATAATCAAACACAGTCTATTTAACAGATCAAAATGGAGAAAATAAGAAACATTTATTGTAAGAGCCGGTTCACACACAGGCGGCACGACTTTAAGGGCGACTCGGCAAGGCGATCTCAAGACGACTTGAGAGGCAACTTGCAAAATTACTTCTGTATTGAAGTCAATGCAAGTCGCCCCGAGTCGCCCCAAAGTCGTACAGGAACCTTTTTCTAAGTTGGAGCGACTTGCACCGCTCCTATTAGAATGGTTCTTTTGAATAGAGCGGGCCGCGACTTGTCAGACGGCTGAGTCTGAGAAGAAAAAAAGGATTTTTAATAAACAGCTTACCTGTAAAATCCTTTTCTTGAAGTACATCACGGGACACAGAGCGCATAGCCATTACACTTGGGTTATATGGGTACCTTCAGGTGTGGACACTGGTGTAATCAATTTCACAGGAAGTTTCCTCCCTATATAACCCCCTCCCACTGGGAGTGCTTCAGTTTTGTAGCAAGCAATTCTCCCGAGGTTACACAATGTTCCCCAAAAGAGGGGTGGGAGCTCTGTGTCCCGTGATGTACTTCAAGAAAAGGATTTTTTTTTCTTTATCGTACATCACGGGACACAGAGCGCATAGCCATTACACTTGGGATGTCCTAAAGCAATGCTCTATGAAGGGAGGGAGACCGTAAGGCCAAGAATAGCCAAACAAAAAAATTATCAGGAAGTAAAGAAGCTCCACCAACAGAGAAAAGGGGGCGTGACCCGGACCAGAGGATTCTATACTGCTGCCCGTAGGACCGCCTGCCCAAATGCTGCGTCCGTACCCTTTGCAACGTCCAACTTATAAAATTTAGTAAACGTATGTAAACGTATGTACGGAAGACCAGGTTGCCGCCTTGCAAACCTGTGCCATAGAGATCTGATGGTGTGCCGCCCAGGAGGCACTCATGGCCCTCGTAGAATGGGCTTTAACTGATAAGGGAGGTGGAACGCGCTTCAGACCATAGGCCTGAAAAATTAGCTGCTTAATCCACCTAGCCAAGGAAGACTTGGCAGCCGGCTGACCCTTCTTGGGGCCATCCGGAAGAACAAAAAGCACATCTGTTTTCCGAATCTTCTCTGTAGCCTTGAGATAGACCCTCATGGCTCGAACCACGTCCAAAGTATGAAGCAGTCTTTCCTCTCTGGACTGGGGAGTAGGAAAGAAGGATGGTAGGACTAGATCCTGATTCAAGTGAAAACTGGATATGACCTTAGGAAGGAAAGAAGGTTGAGGCCGCAGAACCACTCTGTCCTTATGCAGAATAAGGTATGGCTCCCTGCATGACAAGGCTGCCAGCTCGGAAACCCTTCTGGCCGAAGCCATAGCCACCAAGAAAACCAACTTTCGGGTTAGTAGCACAAGAGGGATTTCTGTCAGAGGTTCAAACGGCTGCCTTTGTAAAGCTGACAAGACCAGATTTAAATTCCAGGGGCAGAGGGGAGCTCTAATAGGGGGATTCACATGCAAGACTCCCTGCAAGAAGGTTTTCATAAGCGAATGGGTGGCCAAGGGTCTTTGAAACCATATCGATAAAGCCGACACCTGCCCCTTTAGAGTACTAAGAGCCAACCCTTTGTCACCGCCAACCTGGAGGAATCGCAAGATCCTGTCAATAAAAAACTTTTGAGGATGCCATTTTTGAGACTCGCACCACTCCACATAGGTTCTCCAGACTCTGTAATAAATATTTCTAGAGACTGGTTTCCTAGCCTGAATCAACGTAGATATGACCTGAGCTGAGAGGCCTCTGCCCTTAAGAATTAGGGATTCAGCCGCCAAGCCATCAAATTTAGCTGCTGTGAAGCAGGGTGGCAGATTGGGCCCTGAGACAGCAGATCTGGGCGCAGGGGGAGCGGCCACGGCGCCCCGACTGACATCCTCACGATGAGTGCGCACCAAGCCCTCCTGGGCCAGGCTGGGGCCACCAGGATCACAGGCCTGCGCTCCACCCTGATCCTCCGTAGAAGGCGGGGAATCATATGCAGTGGAGGGAACGCATACAGGAGAGAAAACTGGTGCCAGGGGCAAACCAACGCATCGGTCCCGTAGGCCGAGGGATCCCTGGCTCAGGATATGAATTTGTCCAACTTTTTGTTGGATCTCGTTGCCATAATGTCCACATCTGGAACTCCGAATCTTTGGCAAATCTCTTGGAATACCTGGGGGTGAAGAGACCACTCCCCCGGGAGCAACTGTTGACGACTCAAAAAATCTGCTTGAGAATTGTCTATCCCTGGGATGAACACCGCCGAGATGCAGGGTACATGGGCTTCGGCCCATGAGAAAATCAGGTTTACTTCCCTTTGGGCCGCTAGGCTCCTCGTGCCCCCCTGGTGGTTTATGTATGCCACCGCAGTGGCATTGTCGGACTGTATCCTTACTGGCAGACCCTGAAGGGGGAGAGTCCAGGCGACCAGGGCCAGCCGAGCAGCTCTGATCTCTAGGATATTGATGGGAAGCAGTTTTTCTGCCTCCGACCACTGCCCTTGCTGGGTCTGTCCTTCTAGAACTGCCCCCCAACCTGACAGGCTGGCATCCGTGGCTACTATCTTCCACGTGATGGGGCAAAAGGATTTCCCCTTTGACAAATTTTGAGGGACCAGCCACCAGAACAGGCTGCGCCGGACTCCTGGGGAGAGAACTAACGCCTGAATGGACTTGTTCCAAGCAGAGAGAATGGCTGCCTGGAGATATCTGGTATGGATCTGGGCGTAGGGCATTGCCTCGAAGGCGGCCACCATCTTCCCCAGCAGTCGCATACATAGGCGAATAGTCGGCCTCTTCTTGCCTAAGATCACTTGAACTGCTTGAGTTATTGATCTGACCTTTGCTTGAGGTAAAAATATCCTCTGGCAGTCTGTATCTAGCCGAAGGCCTAGATATTCCAACTGCTTTGTGGGTTGCAATATCGATTTTTCTTGGTTCACAATCCACCTGAATTCCTCTAGATGCCGAACTGTGTGAACTACTGCATGATTGAGGCTGGAAGCTGATCTGTCGATAACCAGAAGATCGTCCAGGTATGCCAGGACCAAAATGCCTTCTGTCCTTAGGACGGCTAGCACCGGGGCTAACACCTTTGTGAATACCCGCGGAGCTGTTGCCAACCCGAAAGGGAGGGCTACGAACTGGTAATGACGGTGATCTATCATAAAACGAAGAAACTTGTGATGTGCCGGGTAGATCGGCACGTGCAGATACGCATCCTTTATGTCTATAGATGCTAGAAAGTCGTCTTGATGTAGGCTGGCTGCCACCGAACGTATGGACTCCATACTAAAGGTCTGAATCTTTAGAAAGCGATTTAGGCGTTTGAGGTCTAAGATAGACCTGATGTCGCCATTGGGCTTTGGTATTATGAAAAGGTTGGAGTAGAATCCCAGACCCCATTCCTGGGTTGGTACTTCTACAATTACTCCTTGGAGCAAGAGACGATCCAATGCTTTTACAAGAGAGGCCCTCTTTAATGGGTCGCTTGGAAGACTTGACCCCTGAAAATGAGGAGGGGGGACTTCCCGAAACTCTAGCCTGCAGCCCGTGGCTACCACGGACAGTACCCAAGAGTCGGGAATTCTGGCCTCCCACACTTCGGAGAAAAACCGAAGCCTTCCCCCCACCCAAGAGAGTGGGGGCGCCCCTTCATAAATCTGACTTGATGACTGGTTTAACCGGCTTGCGAGACCATGGCCTCTTGCCTGCCGTGGCTTGTCCTTGTGGGCGGCTATTAAATGCTGAACGCCCGGGAGGCCGTCGATACTGACGGGAAGTTGAAGGGGCCGAGCCTGCGAAGGCCTGTCGCTTAAACGCGGGCCCACGCAATCTTTTCTTGACAGGCAAGAAAGAACTTTTACCACTTGATATGGTCTGGATATATTTATCTAGGTCTTCACCGAATAGCCTCCCACCATGAAAGGGAAATCCTGCCAAAAGCCTTTTGCAGGGTGCCTCTGCTGACCAGTTCTTCAGCCACAAAAGGCGACGCATACGAACCAACAGCAGAGATAGACGGGACGCCTGTTGAATGGAGTCCTTAATAGCATCTACTGCAAAGCAGAGAACCCTTGGTAGGTCTGCCAATTCACGAGTTTGCTGAGCCGGCATGTCCCTTAATATCTGTTTAGTCTGATCCTTTAACGCCTGACAAACGCCAATGGCTGCCACTGCTGGCTGAACCACGGCACCTACTGTGGTAAAAGAAGCCTTCAGTAGGGTCTCCAATTTTTTGTCGACCGGATCTTTGAACATCTGGACATTTTCAACCGGACAGGTCAGGGATTTATTCACGCAGGAAATGGCTGCGTCCAAAGTAGGGAGTGCCCATTTCTTTGCAAATTCCTCTTCCATAGGATAGAGAATAGAGAACCTTTTAGGAGGGATAAAGATCCTATCAGGTTGAGCCCAATCCTGCAAAATCACGCTCTCCAGAAGGGGGTGAATCGGAAAAGACGCACAACTTAATGGTGCTTTTGAAAAACCTAAAGAGGATACCGCAGGGGCTAATAGTTCTGACACTGGAAGTATAAAAGCAGTGCGAACCATATCTGTCAGAGACTGGATCCACAGGCTCTCCGCTTAAGAAGCCGAAATTTTTTTTTATCTACAGTGGAACCCTCAATGTCTGAACCGTCGGGACTCGGGTCCGCTTGATCCTCCTGTGGGTCCAATTCCTCCGAAGAGAGGACCTCTGCATCTGAAAACACCAATCTAGGTGACGGGGATCTAGCCCGTTTGCCACTTGGCAAAGAGCGGGCAATCAAAGCAGTTAACCTTTCCTCTAGCCCACCCAGGGTGGTCGCTAGCATTTCTTCCGTAACGTAAACGGGAATGGGTTGATTGGGGGCCGCCTCTGCCCCTAGCACCCTCAATGGCTCCTGCTACATGCTACTCGGTGGTCTATCTGGTGAGGGTGGGACCGTTGGAGCCTGGCCCAAATCCTCTGACCCCGATGGAGACCTCTTTAGTTTTTTGGCACCCTTTGCAGCCTTAGCTGGTCCTGATCCCTTGGGAGCCATTGCACAACCTTGAGACACCCCTGTAGCCAACACCCAACTGTTGTAGCTAGAAGTGAATCATTAATAAGAACAGGCTATGGTAAAAAATGATATATATATATTTTTTTTCAAATTTCCACACGCCCGAGAAGGCGGCAATACCGAGGAAATCCTGTGAGTATTGCAACACCAATGCCCGTTAGCCGGAGCCCAAGGTTGCACCGACTCCGATACTGCCGGATCTAAGGCTGAGTCCCTTTAAGAAAAAAAAAAACTCTTTTTTTTTTTTTTTTTTTGTCAGTATGGAGCTAAGTCCAGACCTGAAGATCCACAAACCACCACTAGGTGTCACTGCATAGCCAGAATGGCTCAGCTGCGTGCTCTGTGTCCTCTCTCTACTCTGCTCTCAGGAGGGAATGACCAGCCAGGAAATGCTTTGCTTTAACTGAGACCTGACACTGCTGGCCCGCCCCCCCCCCATCCCCCCCCCCCCCACGCTGAAACCAACATGGAGGAAGCAGAAAGCAGAGGAGAAGCATGGACCAGTGCTAGCAACCCAACAGACACCAGGTAAGCACCAATACTTAATGTAGTGCACACACAGAGGAAGCTGTCCCCATAGGCTTCCTAAGAAACAGGAGTTTCACCAGCATTCTCCCTTTATAGTACGTGGGGCTGCAGTATCATGCTAACAGGCAGATCTGGGGGAGTAGCAAATACATATCTTTAAAAGCATACATATACCTACATGTTATCTGGGTAAACATTAGTACATCCCATCCTGCCTCAAAAGACATAGTGGAGATAGTGGCTGATGCACAAGCATACCATTAGCCAACCCAGAACCCCCAGGGGGATACCTACTGTCGAACCAAGTCCCGCAGGTTCCCTCTTACCTGCTCCACGCCGCAGGGTATTGCAAAATGCAAGAGGCCCAATCTTCCCCCATCTCCGTGGGTATTGTCTTGGACCTTCAGGGACCGGGGTCCTGTGTTAAGGAACCCACACACCTGGACCTATATAGCATCCTGGCATCAGTAGCGTTTAGTTCTTGGAAGAGACTAAGGCACTGGAGCCCAGAATCCAGCCCTCCAAGGAGAGGCATTATAGGCAAAACCCCACTCCAGCAGGGCCCGGGTACCGTACACCTTGGCTTTGAAGCACTTCGGACGGATCCGGCTAGCTATCCTGGGTCCCGAGACCTCCGAGGGACAGCTAGACGTGACCAACACCTAAGACACTGGCGAAAAAACTGAAGCACTCCCAGTGGGAGGGGGTTATATAGGGAGGAAACTTCATGTGAAATTGATTACACCAGTGTCCATCACCTGAAGGTACCCATATAACCCAAGTGTAATGGCTATGCGCTCTGTGTCCCGTGATGTACGATAAAGAAACCGAGTTTCCAATTGCTACAGATCACACTGAAAGCTATGGACAACCTTGACATTTGTTTCTTTGCACTATTTGGAGTGCATTTTGGAAGCTCTGACATAAGGCATGCATATATCTCTTGTCTTATACAAATATGTATTCTAAAGGGGAGATAAGCAACCTGGCTTTGTATGCAACAGCATGTAAACAGACTGTACCTGCTGGTAATTTGCACATAGGAGATATAGCAGTGTGATCAATGTTTCAAACTCAATACCGATGACGTAGATTTAGACAATTATGCCTAATATTAGTATGTACTAAGCGTCTACACGCTGAGGCATACAGCCTGATTACTACAGGGATCAATTGTTTATCTGAGCCTTGATTACACCATGACATGAGCATACCTCCCAAAATTTTCAGATGGCAATGAGGGACACCTACTGGCAAACGTATGTAGGCATAGGACACGCCACTTGGCACACCCCTTAAAGGGGACATAACCCAAAAAAATCCACAAGTGCTTTTTTTTACCAGTAATATTCCTTTATATCGGCTTTTAAAATTGACAAATGCAGCAATTTGGAATTTGGATGAAAGGTTAAGCACTGGGAAACACTTTTTGAAAAGATAAAAAGTGCATTTTTATATACAACTATATAGATCAGAGAACAATGAGGGACAAATGAGGAGGATAGAGGGACAGAGGGACATTGCTTCAAATCAGGGACAGTCCCTCAAAATCAGGGACAGTTGGGAGCTATGCATGAGGGGGTCTGGGAGAAAGAGGCCCAGAGGATGCTGTTAACCACTTGCCGACCGCCGCATGCAGATGTACGTCGACACAATGGCATGGGCAGACACATTGGTGTACCTGTACGTCCCTTTAAATTTGCCGCCCAGCCGCGTGCCTCGTGAACATCAAGTTCCCGGGAGTCCCGCAATTGCGGTCAGCAAAGGCAGAACAGGGGGATGCCTTTGTAAACAAGGCATTCCCCTATTCTGCCTAGTGACAAGGTCACTGATGTCTGTTCCCAGTGATCGGGAATGGTCATCAGTGATGTGTCACGTGGAGCCACACCCCCTAACAGTAAGAATCACTCCCTAGTACTGACTTAACCCCTGCAACGCCACCTAGTGGTTAACCCCTTCACTGCCAGCGTAATTTTTACAGTAATAGCACTGATCGCTGTAAAAATGACAATGGTCCCAAAAATGTGTCAAAAGTGTCCGATGTGTCCGCCATAAAGTCGCAGTCACAATAAAAATCGCTGATCACCGCTATTACTAGTAAAAAAAAAAGTAAAGAATAAAAATGCCATAAAACTTCCCCCTATTTTGTAGACGCTATAAACGTTTGCGCAAACTCAATCAATTAACTCTTATTGCGATTTTTTACCAAAAATATGTAGAAGAATACGTATCGGTCTAAACTGAGAAAAAAAATCTTTATATATTTTTAGGGGATATTTATTATAGCAAAAAGTAAAAAATATTGCATTTTTTTTCAAATTTGTTTATAGCACAAAAAATAAAAACCGCAGAGGTGATCAAATACCACCAAAAGAAAGCTCTATTTGTGGGAAAAAAAGGGCATAAATTTTGTTTGGGAGCCACATCGCACAACCGGCGAAATTGTCAGTTAAAGTGACGCAGTGCTGAATCCCAAAAAGTGGCCTGATCTTTGACCAGCAAAATGGTCCAGGGCTGAAGTGGTTAAAAAAAGGGGAACTGACAGACCACCCATAAGTATAAGGCCCCTTTCACACATGCAGACCGTATGTCTGCTTTTTTCATCCATCCGTGTACGGATGAAAAAGGGACATACATTGATCCCTATGAGATAGCGGGTGTCAGAGGATTAACATCCGCTGACACCCAATCTCATCTGGGTCTGGAATCCTCCGATTCTGCAGACGGAGGAAAATCCTATTTTTCCATCCGCCTGCAGAGCGGATTGCGTGAACACGGACAGACGGTCCGTGTTCATCTGATCCCCCATAGGGGAGAGCGGTGAAAAGACAGGGTGGACACTGAACAGTGTGCGGGGACCGCCCTGTCACCCGCCGACTCAGTGGGGATCAGTGGCGTGATCCCCGCTGAGCAAGCGGAGGTTCACGGGGCGGATTATCACAGATCCGTCCAGTGTGAAAGGGCCCTAAGAAATTGAAGACCCTACGTTTTTTTTTTTTTTTTTTAGAAGAGGTTGAAACATCTGGCAGGATATTAATGCTATTTTGTACCCCACAGGGGATGCCTTATGTCAGTGGTTCAGAAAAAAGAAATCTCTCCTATGGGGACATACAGTAGATGTCAATAAAAATGACTTATTTCAGTAAAGTGTGTGTGTGTGTGTGTGGGGTTTTTTTTTTTTGTCCATGTTCCTCTTGGTGAGGTTTATCCCAACTATATGTACCAGATAGGAAGTCAACAGAAATCTCCCCAGCTCTGCCTCCAGTCACCATGGGAGCCATTGGGAGCTGTCCAACAGAAAGTCACCATATGTGGTACAGGATATTTACAGGGGACTGAGTTAATGACCTCAAATTTTCCACACCCCAAAGTCTATAAAGGAGAAGCAGCCAGGTGCAATACCTAGCTAACTATCTGTAAGGGACAGCTCAAAGATACTTAACCTACTACAGCTACCCTATACTTTTGCTTAGGGATCCTAAGTTGAAGCCATGTGCTTTGGTATATTGAAGACAGAGTACCTCCAATCAGTAGTGAAGTTGATCTTTGCCAGTCAGGCTATACAACTTGTCCCACGGGAACACAGCCTTTGGATCATTGCATGAAGTCAGAGGCAGTTACTATATGTCCTCAAGTTCTACCTTACCACAGTTTTTGGCATCCCATACCACCCTTTCTCCATCCAAGTTAATTCTCCTAATAAACTACTAACAAAACAAAGCCCCTCTACTGGTTTTCTGACTACAGTGTGTCTTCCGGCTATGCATGCAAAGGGGGGCCCAAAAATCCAGCAGCCCCTAGGGGGGTAGCACTATAAAGGTTTAATTTTAGTTTTGTTTAAAGAGTCGTTTCAGGTTTGCACCCATGAAGAGAATTTTATAGTTGAGGAAGACATATTTAATAAAACAAAAAACAATAATAATAAAAAAAATGTGCATGTGTGTGTGTATATATATATATATATATATATATATATATATATATATACACACACACACACTGTATACTGTGTTTATATATATATATATATATATATATATATATCTTTTTTTCAGATTGCCAAATATATTTTTTAACTTGATTTTCTTTTGCTTATTTCTGAAAATGTATCTTGCATAATTTAAACACAATGATATTGTGTAAATTACATGTTATACCTATTTCCTTAAAAATATTGAAAATTAAATCACAAGATATTTTAGTCTAAGTACTGAGAAACCAAATTGCAAATATCAAGTAGGATATACCCAGATGGTAATAACGGATACCATGTCTTGCCTCGCCATGCTTCAGTATTGTCCTCATTTCATGTCAGATTGGTACAAAGACTGATCCTTTCATTTTTGATTTACGGTTTCACATTTGTTCGCACGCAGGAAGTTATGATGGAGAAATTGTTGTCTGGAATAATAATACAGAAAATGCTTCAAGAAAACTTCATCCTGACCCTGGTAGAGGTCTAAAGTCAAAATCAGGTAAATATTTAATAATTATGAAAAAAAGTATATACCACAATTGAAATAACATTCAAAAATGATTGAACATCCCAGTATGTGTTCAAGGAGTATGTTTATAAAATTATATATACATGATATCGTCCCCGAGGACTATAGATTTCTTGAGAAAAAATGGCCCTGGGAATAAAAGCAAGATTGTCCTTGGAGAGATTGTAAGTGTTGGTTTCAAACTGTCAGCAACAATTCTTATTACGGTATATTCCCAGCATCAACTAAACATAGGCAGCGATTCCAGCAAAAAAAAAAAGTTATGCAATGTTTCTGCAGGAATAAAACATCAAAATAAACCCTAGCCTGTCCGGCACTAACTACAAAGTTCAAGACCCTCTGTAATAGGAAGCTCTTTCCACTTACAATACTGCCAACTCACAGTGTCTCTCTTTGCAGGCTTCTTCAATAAGTACTACGAGTACTGTGTAGGCAGTTACTTCCTCTATAAAAGCCAACCACAACAGTGGCATAATCATAAATATATTTTCTATAACAGCAGAAAATATTTCTTATGCCCTGTACACACGATTGGACCTTCCGACGGAATTCCATTGGAGGAAAAGAGAACATGTTGTCTATGTAATTACTCTGATGGAAAAACTCAGATGGGCATAAACACGGTCGGAATTTCCGATGGAAAAGGTCTGTCTGACTTTTTCCATCCGGAAATTCCGATCGCGTGTACGAGGCCTTATGCCACATACACACGACCCTTTTTAATGGTCTAGAAAAAAAAAAACTTTTTTTCAACCCGATTGTTGTTAAGCCTGCCTTTCCTACACACGATCGTGGAAAAAAAATGCTTGAGCAAAGCGCGGTGACGTACAACACGTACGACAGCACTATAAAGGGGAAGTACCATTCGGATTGCGCCACCCTTGAAGCTGCTTTTGCTGATGTCGTGTCAATAAAAGATTGGTGAGAGACGATTCGTGCTTAACTTGCTTCTGAGCATGCGTTTTTTTTAACGTCCTTAAAGCCTACACACGACCATGTTTTACGACGTGAAAAACGACTCGAAAATTTTGAGAATGTTCTAAATTTTTAATGCCCACACACGATTGTTTTTAATGACATTAAGAAAAAAAAAATTTCACATTGTGAAAAATGGCCATGTGTATGCGGCATTAGGCCCCTTTCACATGAGCATTCTGATCAGGTCTGCCTCTCAGTTTTTTTGAGGCAGACCTAATCGGAAGGTTCATGGAGCCCTATGGACAGGCAGAAATAAATGGACTTGTGTCATTTTACACCCCCTTTCCTACAGGTACGACCATGTCCGGTAAAAAGAAAAACGAAAAAGGACTGCAGATCAGAGGTAGCCTGATATAAAGGGACAGAGGAGTCAGTTTACACCTGTCTGCTCCTATGTGCCTGTGTCTGCTCTGCATGAACAGAACGAGCAAGGCTGTGACATACAACCTGCTCTGCTCTGATCATCAGGAAATACATATGTTAAAGTGCTTCCCAAAGTAATATCAGTCATCAAACTATCAATAAATACATTAAAAACATAAATCTAGAAATAATGCAACTTTATATTAGCGAACATTGTTTTCATATACTTACCTGAATTGCCCTTTCCTGGATTATCCTCATGGCAGCATACTGCGGGTAAACTTTGCCCTCTTGACTACCCAGGAGCATCTTCTAACTAAAAAATAAAAGAGAGGAAGAACCCCTCCCATCCCACCAGTGTTCCATATCAAGCTTGACAGGGCACAGAGGAGGGAGCTATGCTGCCATGAGGATAAACCAGGAAAGAAAAATTACGGTAAGTATATGAAAGCAATTTCCTGACGCCAGACATGGCAGCATACCTATGATATAGCCCCGCCCCTATATCCGCCCACAGGACACGTGATAACTCTCTATAAAACTCTGACTGAGAGCTAGCTCCCCCATTCTCCTTTTTGTCCTTAAAAATATCAGCCTACAGACAGTTTCATTCAGGATACGCCCTTACCTGCCGACTATGTCGAAGTTCCGGCTGGGTTCAGCCTCTCCCAGTTCGAGGTCCCACATCTTAGGCACGCTAAATGCACCAACAAGGTGGGGAACCCCTTCTGGTGGTCTTCTGGGGTTGAGGTGTTCTCTAATCAGAGACGACAGTCCTCCTTTGGCATTGCCGGCAATGGAGTCTGATTTGAGCAAGCTGGGACTGCATGATGACTTCTTTCCTATGGAAGCCCTTTTCCAGGTCTGTCAGTTTCTTTCTTGTTCTCATGTCTTTAAAGGCCCTATACACACTGCAACTTTTGTTGTCTGATTTCCTTTAGAGTTGCCAGGTCCATATGGTGCCTGCCTGATTGCATACAGGTTAAGGCTTTAGGGTTTGGCCTCATGTTGTGTGGTTTTGATAAATCTGAAGGGTAAAATCTGCAGAAGATTGTATGGTGTGTAGCCAGCTTAAGGTGTCCTTTTGTGTGGATGGGTGTTGGCCTTCCTAATTGTATCAGAGTAGAGGTGAGAGAGGACTGAGTCTCAGGTGATCCAATTGCAGGGAGCAGCTAATGAATGCCTTTGCTTTTAAACATCTCCTTCTGAGGTAAGTCTTATCTATCCTAGTAATGGGGATATATGGGGGAGAGAGGAGTAAGAAGCAATGTATTACTAGGGGGATGGGGGTTCTGCCAGATTATTTTTACTATTTGTAAAAAAAAAAAAAAATGCTGAGATATATGTATATTTTTCTCTTTCACTTCCCTTATTTCTGTGGACATGCAGTCCCCCATGCACCTTTCAGTAACTCCCATCAGCATGAGCCTACTGCCACATAACAAAGACCACCCCACTATCAGGTAGAGGGCCAACTTTTGGTAAGTAAGAAGACGCAGGAGAAAAGAGTGCATTGAGCCCTGATGAGCGTGCCTTCTTATCTGTTGCAACCCCGGCCGCTCACGCCCGCTCAAGGAGGTCCAGAGGCCCTCTCTGGATCATCAGGATTTTCAGGGCGGAAGATGCCTCCTCCAGTCCTGGCAGACCCCAGTACAAAGGGTGCAAATGTACGCTTAAGAGAACGCCCACAGCTTCTCCTCTGAGGGCTCAGCGCCCGAAAGGCGAATGTTGGTCATGTGGAGATGACCCTATGCCTGGAATGCTACTTTGCAGCGACTGCTTCAGGCAGCTTGCCAGAGAGGAGTTTGGGAGTCAGCAGGTGTCACCTTGCTCAGCAAAATAGTTCCCAACCCCCTGGCTGAATTTTCCAGTCATCTCAGGCAGCCAGGGACAGAAGTGGATGGACAGTATGGGCACTACACCAGGTCTAAACCAAGCCATTCAACCCTCTCTAACTGGAGGGGTACCAGGCACTTCGGGGGTGACTCCAGCCCAGGCTAGTTCCCCAAACCCAGTATTGTAGCCAACCTTTCAGGCAGAGGGAGATGATATTGCCTCCTCCTCAACAGAAGATCCTGAAGGTTGAGGCTTTGTTTTATGCTAATATCCTCATTTGTTATGGCAGTAAAGCTGCACTGTAATGGGTGGATCCGGTACCTCCTACAAAGAAGGAGAAAGCCTGTTATTACACACAGTACAATCTGATTTAAAATTGTGTGACAATCGCTGTACAATATGCATTAGGTACCGTTATTCTTTCAGGGCACCCCAAATGCCATGCGATTCTGCTGTGATAAGTCACATTGGAGAACGCACCTTTCAAAACATTGTGCAGAGTTGGTCGCCCTCAAATAGGAGCAGGGGCTTCTGTTTGCGCACATAGGGCAACCAAGTAAATGGGCCGCACCCATGCGATTTACAACATTGTGTACAAATCGCTCTTTGAAAATCGCATTGTATATACATTGGTCTACTCTAAGGCCTTGTACACACGGCTGAATATATCCGCTGTGAACGGTCCCCGGACCGTTTACAGCGTATATTTACGCCGGGGTGTTTTGATCCGATGGCTGTACACACCATCGGATCAAATTCCCCGCCGGCGGACAGCGCGGTGACGCGGCGGTGACGTTGACGCCGCCACGTCACCGCACCAGGAAGTAAACACTTCCGCGCGCATGCGTCGGATCCATTCACAGGATACGACGCATGTGCGGCAAGATATGTCCGCTGGTTTGCCGTACTAACCAGCGGACATATCTGACGGCCAGCTATCCGGCGGAAATATTTCAAAGCATGCTTTGAAATTTTTCCGCCGGATGAATCCGGCAAAAAGCGTCCGTTTGCCCCTACAGACGAGGGGATTTTTCGCCTGAAATGGTCCGTCGGACCATGTTCAGCGGAAATATCCCCTCGTGTGTACAAGGCCTAAGTGACAAATTCAAATACCTCTGAAAGGTGACCTAAGCACAGATTGCCTTTTAGGGCAATGGCAGATCATGCTGCAAGTGTGAGCAAGCCTTTGGGTTCCATAGGAGGAATCTAAAGAAGCAGGTAAGCTACCTTTTTTCTCTTAGGACAGAAATAGGAAGCCTGTTTTCAGAGAGGAATGAGAAAGGGAGAGAGAAAATCCTCCTCAACCAATAGGTTGCAGAAGTTGTTTCCACTAATGGGGAAGGATGCGACTCCTTTATCTACCCTCCAACGGTGGAGGCGGCAGTCGCCAGACTGACCAAGATTGTGACATTTCCGATGGTAGGCCCTTCCTCCTTTCACAAGATCCTTGTGAGACGCATTGCTTTCACATCCATAGCAAGTGCTATGTGAGTATGTGGGCGCAGAACTTGGAGTATGCGATTAAGCCCAGCTGCCAAAGAGAAGAGTCTCATCAAGGCTCTTGACGAGATGGCTTTCAGTGGACTCTACAGGTGAGGCAGCTATAGACATCATTCGATGGTTATCCAGAGCCATGCTTGGCTCAGTCGCAGTCAAAGGTGCACTGGGGCAAATCCTGGGCGGCTGGCCCATCCTCAAAGCTGAATTGCTGTAAGCTGCCTTCTGATGGGAAGGCGCTGTTTTGTCAAAATACTGGAAACTATCTTCTCCAGGCTTATAGGAGGAAGATCAGATCTTCTGCCCCAGGATCGAAGAGCCAGAGGGGGCAACCATTCAAAGGAACACCAAACAGGTACTGCGATTTTGGAGGCTTTCGCCCATCCAAGGGCGTCAGAAGACCCATGCGGATCCCCAAGATACTCAGAAGCCCTTTTAACGCCAGGCCTGCCCAGGAGGCAGTTGGAGCCAAGTGGCTCAAAGTGACCCAGTTCCGGTAAGACCACTACCGAAGAATGGCGGTTTCAGGCCATGTAAGAGAAGAAATGGCTGCGCATCCAGGAATTTCAATATCCCTTTTATTGTCTAAAATGATGACCCCAAAAACACCAACACAAGGTCACATAGACGCTTTTCACACATTCATTTTGTACTTAAAGCGGAATTTCACCCTAAATATAAGATCTCCCATGTGATTCAGCATACTGGCGTCAGCGCCAGTATGCTGTTTTTTTTTTTTTTTTTATCCCACACTTACTGTATTATCCAGTAATTTCATTTTTTTCCCCCGCGGTGGACGGCGCCAGTACAGCGCGTCACATCTTCCTAAAATACCCAATATGGACTCGGGTAATCTCGGCGAAAATGCGGCGCCTGCGCACAGACCTAGGAGCTGACTGCGCAGGCGCCGTATTTCTCCGAGTCCTACGGCTATGGCGCGTCACGCCCTCCGAAATAGGACTCGGAGAAATACGGCGCCTGCGCAGTCAGCTCCTAGGTCTGTGCGCAGGCGCCGCATTTTCTCCGAGATTACCCGAGTCCATATTGGGTATTTTCGGAAGATGTGACGCGCTGTACTGGCGCCGTCCACCACGGGGGAAAAAAATGAAATTACTGGATAATACAGTAAGTGTGGGATAAAAAAAAAAAAAAACAGCATACTGGCGCTGACGCCAGTATGCTGAATCACATGGGAGATCTTATATTTAGGGTGAAATTCCGCTTTAATCATTTCCAATGGCAAGGCCGTTATTGGTTATTTAATCGGCAGCCTCCAGAACTACCTCAAGAGGCTGAATCAATCTATACGGATAGACTCAAGATGGAGTCTCTCCATACCATAAATCCAGGTCATTCAACAAGGTTACTGGAGGATTTCAGTGGACCTGCAGTATACCTATCAGCATGTCCTGGTCCTTCAGTCATACCAACCGTTTTGAGTCGGGGGGCAAGCATTGCCAAAACTAGTTGGTGCCTATGCGGAATATGCTCTACCTAGGGGCCTGGTTTAGTACTCAGGCAGTTTCAGTTTCTTTGCCACCTCAAACTCCCTAAAGTCAGGGAGAGGTTCCAACAGGCATTGGCTGCACCAGTGTTGTCAGCATCCCAGTGCATGAGTCCTCTCGGGACAATGGCTTTTGTATTCCGAGGATCCCTTGGGCTCACTGGAAACTCAGTTTTCCAACAAGGCTTCCTGACGCAATGGAAGCATTTTGTCTAGCCAGAGGCACCAGGGTTCTGGTGAATAAAAAAAAAAAAGAAGATAAACTGCTAAATGGCTTAGTCTATTAGGGCTGTAGCCATGGATCACTATTGCTACAGATACCAGCACAGCAGGGTGGGACACCACCTGTGAGCATCTCAGGATTCAGGGCAGGTGGGAATTTCCCACTCAGGGCCTAGTTTCCATATTCTGGAACTCCTACCAGCATTGACATTGAATACTTTACTGTCACACACATAGGGTCTGCCAGTCCTACTCTGTCTGGACCACATGGCAGCAGTCCCATATATGTACAGCGACAAGGCGACATGCACAGCCAGTCCCTCCTGGGAGAGGTGGAACCAATCCTGGCTTTGGCCCAGCAATATCTCCCAGATTTGAGGGCCATATATCTTCCAGCCTATCAGAATTTGGAAGCGGATTGTCTATCCGGGCAATTCAAGGATCCCAACGAATGGTCCCTTCACCCTGAAGTGTTCCAAGGGATCATCCACGAGTGGAGGTTAGCTCAACTGGACCTGTTTTGCCTCATCGGCCTGCTACAAGGGGAACTGGTTCCTCTCACGCTACCCTCATCCATTAGTGGAGGGGACAGATGCCTTTACCAAGCCTTGGGTTGGGCAAATGACCTATACCTTCCCTCCAGGAATTTTAGGATTAAAGAAATTGTTGAGCCTGACAGTCATCACAGGTTTTCCTTACTGGCCTCACAGACCATGGGTTTCTCTGGCAATGGGTATCAGTGTGTGCACACCGATAATTCTGCCTGTGACTCCTCATCTCCTCTTATCTGAGGGAGATGCACTACATCGGCAACCATCACATCTAAATTTAGCAGCCTGGAAATTGTAAGGCAGAGGTTACAAGAGTTTTCCAGAGGGGATTAGAACTCTGCAGAATTCTTCGAAGGGATCAATCGATGCTATCTACTCCAGAGTATGGATTAGGCCCACAAGCTTTGCAGCTGGGCATCAGTTTGACTCTTGTGACCCAAATTTATCTCAAATCCTGTCTTTTCTACAATCTGAATTGGATTTGGAGCTCAGTTTGCGTAAGGTGAAAATTTCTGCCATCTTGGCTTTTTCCCAAAAAAAATAAAAATAAAATGGCCAGCAAACCTGCTGATGGATCACTTCATGAGAGGTACTTGGACTATGCCTTCCCAAGAGAAATAGGTTTCCTTTAATGGAACCTGGCAGCAGTCCTCGATTTTCTAGCAAACCCTCATTGTACTCTTGACAGAAGACTGCTCTTCATGGGAGATCTCCTTTAAAATCAGCCTTTTATTAGCCTTGATTTCAGGGGAGAGTGCGTCGACTCCAAAATTTGGGGCGATAGAGCCTCGTTCCATGCTCTTCCGAGACAGGGTTGGGCTGAAGTCTTTTTGTTCCAAAGCATGACATCCATGTTTTGTCTTTTCAGTGAATGGGTGCTTCCAGCCTTCCCAGTGCAATCAGATGCCAATCTGCTCAAGTAAGGCTTTGAGGACTTTGGAATGTCCATCTCAGGCTACTTCTACATTCAGAATGTTTAAGATTTAAAGAGTAAATCGTGAAAATACTCACTGGGCATGTGGAGGCGGTAAGGATCCTCCAGAGATGGTTAGAGCTCATCGCTCAACCAGGGTGATGTCATCTTCTTGGATAGCCCAGGCAGGGTTGTCTCTGTAGACAGTCTGCAAAGAGGCAAGCTGGTCATCACATTATATGTTCTTAATACACCACAGGGTGGATCTAGCAGCTCTTACTACGGTAGAGTTTGGGAGGAAGTTTATCCAAGCTTCTTTGTCTTTTTAAGTTACAGCATTAAACCCTCCCTCTAGAAAGCTCTTCATGTATCATAGGTATGCTGCCATGTCTGGCGTCAGGAAAATAGAAAATTGTATCAAATACTTGCCGTAATTTTCCTTTCCTGATGCCAAGACATGGCAGCATACGAACCCTCCCTCTGATATTTTGTACTTTATACGGAGAATGGGGGAGCTAGCTCTCAGTCAGAGTTTTATAGAGAGTTATCACGTGTCCTGTGGGCGGATATAGGGGCGGGGCTATATCATAGGTATGCTGCCATGTCTTGGCATCAGGAAAGGAAAATTACGGTAAGTATTTGATACAATTTTCCATTTTTTCATATTCCTGGTTTGCCTCATTGCAGCATACTACAGGACCTCACTAGTTAATATATTGGGTTGGAAAAAAAGCAATAGATTTATTTAACTGGAGAGTGAAAAATCTGATGCAGCTGTGCATGGTAGCCAATCAGCTTCTAATTTCAGCTTGTTTAAATAAACTTTGACAATAAAACCTGGAAGCTGATTGGTTTCTCTGCAGAGATGTTGCACCCACCTGTTTTAGTAAATCACCCCCCCTCCCCCCCAAACACTGGTAGGGAATACCTCCTCTTTTTTACAGGTTTGCACTCTTTGTGCTTGTGCAGAAGAAAAGCAACATGTCAAAAATCCCATATGCTGTGCTTTCAAAATAAAAAACGCAGAGTAGGTATGGATATTGATCATTGGACACTTGTACAGAGGCAGTAGCATATGAAAATGTGTATGTGTGATGAACATGGCCACAGCTTGTTTATCTGCCCATATACACAATGATATCTCAGGCATTGCATGCACTATGGCTTCTTTACCTTTACTGAAGTAAACAGCCCACCCAGTTATATGGCCTCATGCACACTAGACATATATTTTTTCTGGCTCTAAATGCCCCTACATGTTAGCTTATGTGTCCATGCACATGTACATTTTTAGAGGCAGAAATAAAATCACACAGACAGCACATCCAGGAGCAGCAGTGTTTTGGCAGAAAAAAGTGTTTCATGCATGTAAACACTTGCGTTAACGCTAGGCGCATTTAGCATTAATTAATTTCAATGGCCATGAAATAATTATTATTCTGGTCAATTAAATGAATTAACAGCCAAGCACTTAATGTGCCTAAACACATATACACACATTTACAAGCGTCAAGCCATTGGCTCCCACTGCTGTCAATCAAATCCAGTGACATGAGAGTAGGGGGCGGGGCCGAGTCCTGCTGTTTGTGTCAATGGACGCAGCAGCGGGACTCGTGAGTGCGCCCGCACAGGTACCCCTATAAAAAGAGGCTCTTTGTGGGGGCACCCGATTAAGAGGAGGGGCCAGGAGCGCCGTCGGGAGCACCCCAACAAGAGGAGGATTGGGGCCGCTCTGTGCAAAACCCTTGCACAGAGCAGGTAAGTATATCATATTTGTTATAAAAAAAAAAAAAAAAACGTTATATTTACTTTTAGACTTCAATGGAACCGCACCAGAAATGCTAGTTTTGATGTTTTGCATTTTTTATTTTAACATTGTATATAGCTGGTTGCTAAGCAGGGGTCTGGGAAACCGGCCGCCACGTCCTTAACAACCGATGAGTCATCAGCTGTTGGCTGAATGTAAACATAAAAAATGGCAGCAAAAAAATACCAGACCCTTATCCGAGCATGCTGCCCGGCAGGTCAAGAAAGGAAGGAGAGGAGCGATCATCCCCCATTCTGAACCATACCAGGCCACATGCCCTCAACATGAGAGGAACGGGTGCTTTGGGGGCGGCTCTGCCCCCCAAAGTATCTTGCTCCCATGTTGATGGGGACAAGGGCCTGTTCCCGACATCCCTAGCCGGTGGTTGTCAGGGTCTACAGGCGGGGGGCTTATTGGAATCTGAAAGCCCCCTTTAAGATATCCCACTCCCCCATGTGAATGGGTATGTTTATATCGTACCCCTACCCATTCACCTCAAAAAGCAATGAAATGTTTTTGACAAGTCCTTTATTAGTAAAATAGCTCTGAGCTGTCTTCTCCTGGTGTCCTTTTCTCCTGCCATTCTCTCTCCAGGTGCCTTCTTCTCCCACCACTGTCTTCTCCGGCTGCTGTCTCTCTTGGTACTGTCTTCTCCCCAAGCTGTCTTGTTCTTCGCCGCCGGTCACCTGCTAGAAAAAAAGCTGCTCTTCTGTGGCTGTCTTCCTCTTTTGTGATGTCGCCTGCTGTGTGGCATCTCTTATATAGCCATGGTTCTCTGCTGATGACTCATCAGTTGTTAAGGATGCGGCATCCCGTTTCCCGGTCCCCTTCTATAACCAGCTATATACAGTGTGTTTACATTGCGTTTAAGAGAAACTGCATGCAAAACACATGGCCTTTCAGACCCATCAGAGAAGGAGATGGTGGTGCAGAACCCCTCATGCCTCTGAGGCGCCGTACACACGGCAGAGAACCTCGACGGGCAGAAAACATCGTTCCGCCCGTCGAGGTTCTCTCCCGGCCGTCGAATTCGGCGACCCGCCCGTCGGGAATGGCAACCAGCCATTCTTCCAGGCGGGCCGTCGAGGAAATAGAGAGCGTGCTCTCTATTTCGGCTCGACGGGCTTCCCGACGGGAAGCTCGCTGAGACCGTACACACGGCCGAGGTCCTCGCTGGAATGTGCATTCCAGCGAGGTTCTCGCTGATTTTCAGCGAGAACCTCGGCCGTGTGTACGGCGCCATACACACGACTGCCATGGGAGGAAAACTGCCATGGGAGCTTTTGGCTGGGAATCCCGGCCACGGAATCCTGGCCGCATGCTCCATTACAGTTTTACTGACAGGAACATGTTCTCTTTTTTCTCGCCGGGATTCCCAGCGGTTTTTAAGCCAGCAGTTTCCCTATGGGGAAAACCTGCGGTAGAGCATACACACGGCCGGGTTTCTCGACCAAAGCTCGCATTGCAGTTTTCCTGTCCGCAAACCCGGCCGTGTGTAGGGGGAAAAAGCTACTGAGCAGCTTCTCGGTTTTCCCCTCGGTTTTCCTGGCTGACTTTTTTTTTTACCACCGGGAAAACCGATATTGTGAACAAGGCATTAGAGAGTAAAAAGGGATTTTTAAAAAGAAAAAAAGCAGGTCAGGCGTGAAGTTTCTCTTTAAGTGTCTGTTTCTAAATGCCTTTGAATGAGCATGTTTGTAACATACATTTACTGTAGTTATACATTGTATAATTGCAACTCACAATTCAAGTCAAAGGTGGATTATGTTGTTCTGATTTCAGTCAGCAGCTGAGCTACTCCCTGGTACGCAGTCTGCTTCCTACTTCCACAACTTAATTGAATAAAGGAGCTGATCAAGTACATTATAATTAATATAACAGTGCTTCAACCTTAATTATAATGATGCCATAGAAAAAAAAATCATTTGCATAGTTCTTCCATATGCAATGTATAGGTTTCGAGAATTAAGTTGATGTAATTAACAATCTCAGAGGCGCAGATTATAATGGATGAGATACTTGTATTTTGCTAAAGAATGAAAGATGTAACAATTTTATGACACCAAAACTCATTATGTTATTAAGAAAATAAAATACCTGCTTAAATAATTGACTTCTACCAAGTACATTTTATTAGGTTAACTATAATTTAATATGTTCACTGCCTCAGTTCTCTGCAATTACATCCAGCAGATTGTGTCTATGGAAATATATTTCCTTGCTGTTCCAAAGCATTGTGGGTAATTGCTTGCATACAAACACAGCAGTGAATGATCACCTTACAGAGTCACCTTATGCACAGCTCTTCCATTACCATTGATTTTAACAGCACTCTGTTGAAATAACCGTTCAGATACCAACTACGAATAAATTCTTGTCGCTAGAGGATTCTAAGAATGTGCCTGCGAGTCATAACATTCCATTATGCTGGATCTCCAGCTTCTATCTTAGATGGTCCATTTACGTCTGTGATGAATAAAGTAAATCTGTGCAGGCCTTTATAATAGGAGGGACCATTGCTGACTCATTCTTAAAGGTCCAGGCTCTGGGGGTCTCAGGGTCTCATCCTGATCTTGGTAGAGAAGAGTAACTAGCCTGCAACCTGGTCATAATATATTATATAGGATATTTGCTGTGGATCATCACATAGAAATAAGCCGGTAATTGTGTCCATTGGAACCTTTAAAAGTCTATTTTCATATTCTGTAACCTCCCCCTGCCCTTACACCATTTCATAGAGCAGGCTTCTCATCTACCTTCTGATCAGCGAGTGAATGCGGCAGTCGGCAATGTTTTGTTATGATATTATGCCACAGCACATGACTATATGAGTGCCCTAAGGCAATTCACCCTGGTGTCATTGTGATGCAAGGCACCCATAAGAGTATGAACTCTGGTTTCAGTATCATGCAGGGAACATAATAAATCATGCACCTTGGTGTTATCATTTAGGGCACCCATGAAACATTGAACACTGCTGTCATTATGATGCAGAGCACCCATGAGACCTCTGTTGTTGTTATGGTTGCAGGGCATATGAATAATAGTTAGAATGAAGCTTAACCAGTAGCACGGCAGTTCCAATATTTACCAATCACATCCCAAATAAATTTGAGAAATTTTGGAAGGGAGTGCCCCTGGGATAACATGGATTGGAATGTAGCAATATGGAATGGCAAACATGTATATATAAAAATAGTATTTATTAAGGTACAAAAATATACAATATCACATAGACAGAAAAAATGGTTAAAACTAACATACAGTTAGAATTGCCAGAAATACATATACACACACTCCAATGTTGACATGTGGGTCAATATACATAGGAGTTAGTGAAACCTGAATTGTTTCGGAGACAAATTGCTGAATTCGTTTAACAGCACATATGTATAGTTCCTTCTTCAAGGTAATGTATGGGCAAAAGGCATTTGAGTTTTTCTATTAAGAGGAAATAAAAAACATAATATCAAGATAACAATAAATACATTGGGCCAGACTCAGGTAGATGCGCGCATATTTTCGCCAGCGTATCGCAGCGCATATACGTTGCGCTGACGCAAACTAGTGAGAGAAGTACAGTATTCACCAAGTGCATGTCCGTTACTTTGCGCCGGAGTAACGAAAATGCGCTGGCGCAACCCGACGCAAGTGGAAGTGGGTGTGATCATATGTAAATGATGGGCGGAGCCCAGCACAGAGGCTTACGTTCAGTGCATCATCCACGGAGCATGCGCATTGAGTGAGGCTCCACTCGCCCCCCTGTGCGCATGCTCACAACTTCCGTCGGCACCACTTCACGGAAAACGTCAGCGCAATGTGTTCCGTTGCGCGTATAAAAGCGCCAGCGGAAGCGCCATTCCGGCGCAAAAGTATATCCGGTTCCCCCCACTCCAAGGAAGTTACTTTGGCTCTGTAATGGCTGCTCCCGTTCCCCCCAAAGAGAGGAGAAACCTCAATTTTAATGCCCTGGAGGTCTCTGTTGTAATATCGGCTATGGAGACCTACAACGATGTCCTCCATGGCAGGAAAAATAGAAAGACCAGCCGGGATAGGAAGCAGGCCATCCTGGAAAGCATTGCTGGCAGGGTCAATGCCCTGGGCTACTGTCACGGTCCCTACCGTGCCAAGCAGACGGCGAGGCGTGGTCGCGCTCCAAGTGGCTCTGGGTGGGATTGAACCCAGGACCTCGCCGTTGCTGCTTCAATACCTTGCCTCTGAGCCACTCCTCAGTTTGGGTTTCTGCTTGCTTTCCAGCTAAGGTGGTGCTGAATGTGCTGATCACCTTTAGTTGGATCTCATTGCACTCTGCACCTGACTATCCTGGTCCAGCTGAGGCAGGTTACCCAATTAACCAGGGTATAAAGCCCCGCCTCACTCTGAGAGCCTTGTCAGTTCATTGATACCTGATCGTCCTGTCCGTGCCAACGGTTCCTGTAGTGATCTTCAGCTGCAAGACTGACCCCGGCTTCTGACCTTTGGCTTACGTTCCTTGGATTGCTGCTGTCTCCTGTCCTTTGACCCCGGCCTGTACCTTCGGACTTCCTCTGCCGTCTCCAGCCCCTGACCCACGGCTTGTGCCCCGGACTTGTCTTTGGTTCCTGTTTGTGGACCCTGAACTTTCTGTCGGTATCTACCTGACTCTCTGCTGTCATCGGTGTACCACGTTGGCTCAGCTACAAGACTAGCCCCCGTGCACGGACTCACAGTCAAGGTAGTGTCCTTACCTCATTACCGTGGGCTGTGGGTACCTGTAAGGGTGAGCTTACAACCTGCAGAATGGACTCCGCTCAAGGTAAGCCCGCACAGCTACTCCACCCGGACTGCTGCCGATATTGGCAAGAAAATCAATGATTTACGGCGCAAAGTCCGGGGCAAGGTGGCCACCATTAGGAGGCATGAGAGGGGCACGGGGGTGGACCTCCATGTGCGGTCAGCCTGACCACGGAGGAGGAGGTGGTCGCCCGCTGCCTGGAGAGGGGGTCCCGGGATATGATTCCGTGGAGGAAGGCTCCAGGACAGGTAAGTGATTTTTACCCCCTTTTTGGTGTGTTGCATGTGGGGGGGGAGGGTACATGTGCCAAGTGTGTGGGACCACCCAACATGTGTCTGCTTTGTGTCATCCACAGATGACGGAGCTGGGCCATCATCTGTCGGCGGCCAGTCCACCCCAACCCCCCAACAGGATCCTGAGCCCGACCCCCTGGGTGGTGAAGAAACAGAGATGGAGGGGAGTGCCCACACCTCACCTGCAGAGGTGATTGAGGAGGAGCCTGTTGCGGCAGAGCAGGACTTTATTTTATTGTTGGAGGAGTCCTCCCCTTCCGCAGGGCCCTCTCTAATCCCCTCCCCCATCCTAGTAAGCCCCTCAAGGGCGACTCCATCTCCCCGGGGACAACCATCTACTGGCCCCAGGAAGGCCACCCGGAAGACCAGGGGGGTGTCTGATCTGGTCCAGGAACAGGTGGCGAGGGACCACGCCAGGCAGACCAGCAAATGGGGGACCTGGACCGAGTGGCTGACAACCTGTTCTCCGTGGCCCAGATATCCAATGCAGTGCAGGATGTCAGCTGCAACTGCGCTGCAGTGGTGACCAGTCTGGGGGAGGTGCAGGCTGATATTAGGCACCTCACTGCAGCCGTCCAGGCAAACACTGCTGCCATCCGGGACCAGGGGAGGCAGAGTCAGCGGGCCCAGCATTACCAGGTCACCCAGCAGCTCAGGATGCAGGCCCAGACAAACTCATACCTCGGCCGGATAGCCATGGCCTTGGAGGGCATGCAGGCCACACCTGCCAGGAGTGGCCCACCCGGGGATCAGCCACCTCCAGATGCCCCCCCACCCCCACCCACTTCCTCCAGGCAGCTGAGGAGCCAGAGAGGGGCCACCAGAAGGAGCCCCCGTCATCCCAGATGATGTTTTTTATTTATTTATTTTTTACATTAATGCTCAGGTTATGAGCTTTTTATTTTCTTTGTTATTTTGCTCAGGTTATGAGCTTTTTATTTTCTTTGTTATTTTGCTCAGGTTATGAGCTTTTTATTTTTTTTCTCAGGTTATGAGCTTTTTATTTTTATTGATACTGCACACGTTGCAGTGTGAATGGTGTGTGAATGTGAGGGGGTGGCACTCCTGCCAGTAAGGGGTGTCACCCTCGGCCGTGGTGGAGAAGTTATCCCCACGGCTGTGTGAATGGTGTATGAATGGACAGCGACACCATTGGGGCCTTGACGCGGCGTTGCTGCTCCCAAGTCCTACATGTTGGACTTGGGCTAATCCAATGCGATGTGGATGTGGTGTGTGTGTGATCTAGGGACCTCAGTGGTGTGCATGCGTGCATTGTCCGTGTGATCAATGTTTTTGTTTAGTGTCCAAAGATGCCTACGGCGAGGACCCTCCTGACTGCTCTTCCATCAGCTGAATGGGTCTCCTCTGGCAGGGGGGGGCTGTCTGGTTGGGGGGACAGGTCATCACGTATGTCAATCTGCAGGCCTTTTCTCATGGCAAAGTTGTGCAGAATGCAACATGCACCGATGATCTGACACACAAAGGTAGGGGAATACAATAGGGCCCCCCCAGACTTATCCAGGCAGCGGAAACGGGACTTCAGGAGCCCAAATGTTTGCTCCACCACTGCACGAGTTTTGGTATGTACTTCATTGTATCTTCTCTCTCCTCTGGTTTGGGGGTTCCGGAAAGGAGTCATTAGATGGGGTCCCAGTGCATATGCAGAGTCACCTGTAAGGGAAAAGACAGGAGGATGTTAGTCATGCATGTGCCCCTCGTGATGTCAACATCATGGGGGGGGACAGTCATGCCTGCCACCCAGGTCACTCACCAACCAGCCAGCTGTCCCCATACATGTTCTGTTCGAATTCCATTGGGATGGGGCTCTGATTGTATATGAAGCTGTCATGGCTGGATCCGGGGTGTTTGGCACGGACGTGCCATATGAGGCATTGGGCATCGGCTATCACCTGTATGTTGATGGAATGCCAATGCTTCCGATTGCGGTATATGTGCTCTGTGGCACTGGGGGGCTGTAGGGCCACATGTGTGCAATCAATGGCCCCCACGGTGAGTGGGAATCTGGCAATGCTGTAGAAATCCTGCATTGCCTTCAGCCGCAGGTCCTCAGTGGTGGGTCTGATGAAGTGGTGGGACATGCGTCTGAGGATTGCAGGGACAACCTGGTGCACACATCTGCTCATGGAGGATTGTGACATCCCAGCCACCACTCCAATTGTACGCTGGAATGATCCACTTGCAAGGAAATGAAGTGTTGCCAGTACCTTCACCAGTGGCTGCACTGCTTGTGAGCGGTGTGTTGGGCTGGTGATGTCATCCTGCAGGGTTGTGGTTAGTTCAAGTATTGCATCAGGGCTGAATCTGAAGAGGCGATACACCTCCTCATCCCCCATGCCAAAGAGGCTCATGCGCGTGCGGTATATACTCTCACGTGCCCGCCTCCTCCGTACCGAGGGACCCATCAGTAGTGCTAGGACCGCGACTGCCCCTGGCATGTTGGCACACAGAGGTGTTGTCCTTGCAAGTGTGGTTGTTCAGCTTGCTATTTTCGTCGCTAACGGTGCTGCTGTAGCTGCTCTCCTGCTGACCTGTGGCCGTCTGGAGTAAAGATAAAGCAGCTATTTGTAGGAATAACTTTGCGCTAGCCGTTCCACATACGCGCGGCGCATGTAGCCAGCGTCTGGTGCTAATCCGTTCGCGAATTGGGAAATCTCCCTCATTTGCATATTTGAATGGGAAATCAATAGGCACGACGGATGCGACGAGCGAAAATATGCGCTTACGATACTCTGGCAAAGGAGAGTTAAGCCGGTCGGAAAAAGCCTGTTTTCTGTCGCATCTAGTTTGGTGGGTACGGCCGCGTAGATACAACGGCGCATCTTTACAGTTACGCGGCGCATATCGATATACTCCAGCGCAAGTCTTTCTGAATCTGGCCCATTGTTTTTTTTTCCTTTAATCTCTCATAAACAGCATTATTATATTGATATCAAAGAAGCAGTGCATCCAAACAGAGAGCCAATAAAATATATGTAAAAAAGGAAATTATAAAAGTATGTGTTTAGATACCTGTACTTACATATCAACAACACAAATGTATGCATACAGGCAAATCAGGGAAGACAGGTCAAACAAGATGGAGGGACCCCACAAGTATAAAGGATTCAGCCTGGATGTATTGCGCACAGATGTATAGACCGTGAATATATAGGGAAATTTACCATATTGAGATCAATAGTAAGGTAGTCAGGCACCACAGAATCCCATCAGAGTGGACCCACTCTCACCAAAGCTCACAGGGCCAGCATTAGAAATGGCAACATGGGATCTAAAGGGGATAAACAAAAACAAAAAATACTAAGCTAGGAGTTTTTTTGAACTAAGGGGAGAAAGTATAGTGTATCAATACAGGTGGGTGCATAGAACCCATCTGAGAAAGAAAGGTATATTACATGTTCAATAAAAAAATTTAAATAAAATATATTTAAATGCTTCCATACCTTGGATTCAAGCGAGCTGTGTATGCCTAGGTCATGGCTGTGCAGCAATGTGAAAGAAAAACAGCCATGATTAAATATGGCACCTGAAAGTTTTTAAGTCAATCAATTGGCTTTAAAATTCGTGCCAAGGAAAAGGGAAGGGTGGGGAACGGAGAGTGTGTAATGCTAGCTAGATGCCGCGGACCAATTGGTGTTTCGGTCTACATCATCTGCATTCTCAGTGTATTGCTTACATGCGCCATCAGAAGCTGCCCTCGATCCTCACGGCGTCCGGCGTCACAGCGCCATGCACGGTTGACGTCAAACTTTGACGTGACCGCCAGCACAGGGTGAGTGGGAGTGCCCGGGGAGGTGTAAAACACTGGGATGCATGTGCGCGGAGCATTGGATTACCATGGCAACCGCCAAAGCCGGATTGGTGTAGGAACCACCCCTAGGGGCGGAAGGAACCAATCCAGAGATAGCGGAAACATAAATGAGAGCCGTGCAACGCAAGGCATACGTATGCATAGGGAAAGAATTCCCATAAGCCATAGACCACTTGGTGCACTCAAAATTGAGTGCTGCCCCAGGCGAACAAGAGGCCACATGGGCTTCCTTGTGCTGGGGAGCCTCAGCAAGCCAGAAGGGCCCATCCGATGGTAGAAAAAATATGTAGTGCCTGAAAGAGCAGGGCACCCAGAAGGCCATGCACTTGGGTGTCATTATGATGCAATTCCCCCTTAAAGGGTTTGTAAAGCTATTTTTTTTAAGCCATATCTGATCTATATGCTGCATAGATCAGGAATATAGCTGTTATTTTTGCTGAAATTTTAAATTTACCTGTTATATACATAGCCTTTTTTCTGCACTTCCTCCTTTTCTCTATGTATGATCTCCTCAGCTTCCGTTTTTTAGAGCACGCTCCCTGCACCAACAAGACGTCATCAAAGGAATTACAATTCCCTTGATGCTTAGGCCGCGTACACACGATCGAATTTATCTGCTGAAAACGGTCCGACGGACCGTTTTAGCAGACAACTTCCATTGTGTGTACGGGCAAGCAGATGGGTTTTTCCAGCAGACAAATTTTGAAGCATGCTTTAAAATGTGTCTGCTGGGAACCCGTCCATCCGACATGTCTGCGTGGAAGTATTTTACTTCCTGGTTCGGTGACTTGGGGGCGTCAACGTCACCGCCACGTCACCGCACTCTCTGCCGGCGGGGATTTTGGTTTGATCGTGTGAACACGATAAAAACAAAATAGCCCAGCAGAAAAATCCGATCAAAACGGTCTGTCAGACCGATTTGATCGGATTTATTTGGTCGTGTGTACACGGCCTTAGCGACATCGCACATGCGCAGTGCCACTTTTTTGCTGTGTGAAAGAATGAGAGCGAGCCTTGTGAATCTCATTGGCATGTCTCATTAGTAACTATCTTATGTCAATGCGTGTTTTTTGACAATAGGAATATACAAAAGTGTATGGGAAAACATATGGCTGCTAAGCCTCAGTGCAGAAAGATGGCCAAATGAAAATTAGGATTCATTTGACAGAAAAATGATTCAAGTGGGCACATCTCTGACAGAAGAAAGAAGTAAACTAAGAAAATATAATCATGCTCATTGAAAATTTGTGGTATTTATATTGATCTAATTACTAAAAGGTGGTTTAACCCTTTAAAGTGGTATACATGTAATCAGCGGTGTGTATTGCTAAGTCTATAAGCAGTAAGGGAGTGTCTTGCTTGATTTAGTATAAAGCATAAATAAACCTTGACAACATTCATTTATAAGGTAAAATCTAAAAATGCTTTTCGTTTCAGACTCTCAGCTACCCAGTGCTGGTAAGAGAAGTCTCTCTTCGTCATCCTCTGGAAGATATACACGCTCGCTGAGCGGCTTCTGCAACACAGACTCTGACAGCAATAACACTGTAACAAGATTGTTTTTCCTCGGGGCTAGAAAACATATCTCAGCAACAGGTGAAAGCTTTCCGCAGATTATATTCTAACACATTCCTATCACTGCGCAGATTGGCTACAGCCAGTTTTTTTCCTGCTGGCAGCCATATTATTTTTCTTAACAATTTCAGTCTGTTACTTCTTAAGGCACATCAGTTAGGCGTGATGCATGAGAATGAGAGATGATGTCATTAATGAATTAAAGCGGATGGAAACCCTAAAGCTAAACTCTGGGAATGACATTTATTGCATACTTTCACAGGGCCAGCTTGGCACAATATAGGTATACATATGTGATAATAAATTGGCATCTGTGGAAGCTGTAAATGTCTGCAATTGCCTGAACTACTACAGTTATAGCAGCAGTCCTCTGGGTGTCGTGCCAAGCAGCTGTCCTTCTGCATATTAACTATGGGGGGTTGTTATTAGCTTGGCACTGCTGCTTTTCAGAAAATCCCTTGAATTTTTTTCAATGAATACAGAGAGATCTATAATTGGAGTAGGTGGAGCTTGTGATAGCACACTTATCTTCCCCATCTCATCCAAGCAGGAAATGTTTTGCGTTTAATTATAAAAATGCAAGGTGTTCTCTGAATGGCAGATGTGCCAAGCATGTGACTCCCTGTGGTTACTATGCAGAAGGACAGCCACTTGGCATGGTACCCAGAAGATCATGGACATCATTTTAGTAGCTCAGGCTACTAGAATGATTTACAGCTTCCACAAAGGCTGATTAGGTATTACACATATGATTACTTACACTGTGCCAAACTGCTCCAATGTAAGTACTGTATTTATTGGCGTATAACACTCACTTTTTTACCCTGAAAATAGAGCATAAACTGTGCCTGCGTGTTATACGCAGGGGGCTGTGGAAAGTATTTTTCCTGAAACTTCCCTTTTTAAAGTTATGCCGCGTACACACGATCATTTTTTGTGATGAAAAAAAACGACGTTTTCAAAAACGTCATTTAAAATCACTGTGTGTGGGCAAAACGTTGTTTTATGTCTTCAAAAAAACGACCAAAAAAAAATTCGAACATGCTTGATTTTTTTGTGTCGTTTTTCAAAACGTCGTTTTTTGTGTCATAAAAAGTGATGGTGTGTGGGCAAAACGATAAAGTTTTTAAAGCCGCGCATGCTCAGAGGCAAGTTATGAGATGGAGCTTCAATGGAACAGAGTGCTGTCAAACGTGGTGTACGTCACCACGCTTTGCTAGAGCATTTTGGAAAAACGATGGTGTGTATGCAACGTCGTTTTGTTTAATGAAGTTTGAAAAACGTCGTTTTGTTTCATCACTTGAAACGTCGTTTTTTTTCATCACAAAAAATGATCGTGTGTACGCGGCATAAGGGTGCGTGTTATATGCCTGTGCATGTTATACGCCAATAAATATGGTATATATCATTAATGACATTTAGTGTGCCAAAGTAGACTGTGGTTTTGTAATTTAAATGTTAAAAAAGCCACCTGTAGTCTCCATCAGAAGCTTGTGCAAAGCAGGAGCACATTCGGGAGGCGGGGACAAAGCATTGGTATCCTTCAATGGGAAGCGCCTGAACATGGACCTTCATGGCAGGATGAACAGGTTTTATTTTCATGAAAGTTATAGATTTAAAAGCACTGAAAATGGCTTTTAAAAATTACATTACTAGGTTAAAGAGTATTTATGACCAATTATATTTTTGGGGTTTCGGATTGAATAGGAAAGGATTAAAATGCCTGTCAAGTTTTAAATGCTGACTGTTGCGCTCTAGGTTGGTTGTGGTCTTTACCTGTCCTTTATCTGACTGTTATCAGAAAGAATGAAAGTAATGGGGAATCCAAATCTTTTGATGCAGAGAGCTTTTCAATTAACAACTGGATTTTCTCTTATTTCTTGTTGTTTCTTCAGGAGAAATGAGGGGACATCTCCGCAGTGGGACACAGACAACAAAATTTGTAAATGACAGGGATTTTTACCAATCCCTACTCTATCCAAAAATGATAAAAAACAAATTTAGCTATACATACAGTTTAACCACTTAAGGACCCCCGCACGCACATATACGGCCACAGAATGGCTCGTACAGGCACAAGGGCGTAAATTTACGTCCCCGCCTAAGTGCGGTTCGGGGGTCCCATCAGGACCTCCTCCGCGGCGTGCGGGGGTCCCCCTGGCTCCGGGAGCGATCCGGGACGAGCGGGCGGATGTCGGCGTTTACCCGCCCCCCCCGCGATCGCTCCCAGCCAATGCGCGCGCTCCAGGTTCTGTCACTTCCTCCTCTTGTGTAAACACAGGAAGGGGGAAGTGATGTAATCTCCCATCGCAGAGGGAATTTCCAACCGCTGCGATGGGAGAAACACCTCACAGTAAGTCCTGCACCAACACTACACTGACATACACACACATAGGCACACTTAACCCCTTGCGATCTGCCCCCCCACCCCCCCTGTCACAGTGTCACTGAATGCAGTGATCTAATCACTGCATTTAGTGTCAGTGTGACAGGCAGTGTAAAATCAGTTAGTATTAGGTTCAGGATAGCCCCCCCACCCCCCCTAATAAAGTTTTAACCCCCTGATCACCGCCCTAGTTAACTCTTTCACTCCCTATTGCCAGCGTCACTAAGCGATCATTTTTCTGATCGCTGTATTAGTGTCGCTGTTCCCGCTAGGTAGCTATTTTTTTTATTGCGATTTTTTTTTTTTTACTAAAGACATGTGGCTAAATAAATTTTGGCCTAAATGTTTGACTAAAATTTAGTTTATTTGATTTTTTTTTAACAAAAAGTAAAAAATTGTGTTTTTTTTTCAAAAATGTCGCTCTATTTTTGTATATAGCGCAAAAAATAAAAATCGCAGAGGTGATCAAATACCACCAAAAGAAAGCTCTATTTGTGGGAAGAAAAGGACGCAAATTTTGTTTGGGAGCCACGTCGCACGACCGCGCAATTGTCTGTTAAAGCGACGCAGTGCCGAATCGCAAAAACACCTTGGGTCATTTACCAGCGTATTGGTCCGGGTCTTAAGTGGTTAAAGCATATATGAGATTTTAGTGACTGGGATGATAGAAATGTTAATAAAGCGTGTTTTCTAATTCTAAATTGCATATGTGTAATAACCAAAGCTTATCTTTACTAAGAAAAAAAGCAAACATGACCACAGCCTTGTATTGGCCTTATTTAAGAATGCATTGACAAATTATATTAGAAAAGGCCATGACCCATAGCAACCCATCAGAATACTCTTTGCTTCACTGAAATACCTATTTTGTGTTAATCAGTAAAGAGTTCTGACCCTCATTAACTAATTAATCAGTGCTTCAGTGGTCCAACGCATTAGAGCAAAGATGAAAAACAATAAAGATAGCCATTGTAGAATGACCTAAAACTTATTTTCTTTTTGTTAAAGTTAAGAAGGGTAATAACTGGGCCAGATTCACTATATGATACACTAGGGTTCTGCTTGCAGATGGCAGAGGGAAAGATTCACCTTTTACTCTGTATACTGTAGTCATCAGCTACAAATTTCTTTCTTGTAAATAATAAAATCGCAGCCATTGCATATGCAATAGCTTTATTTGCACATGACAAGTCGTAGATTTATTTACACATTGTTGCATTATTCTAAATCAGATTAGACCCAATAAAACAATGACAAGGATACAAAAAACTAAAATATAGTTTGAGGATAAAAATTATCAATATTATAATTTTCTGGTTACAGCTAAACTATAACATCAACAAAACACATCACATTGATAATCTGTTAATCATATTGTGAAATTGGTAGCAAGAAATCTCAATTTAGAGAAATAAATGACCTATATACCTCATACACAACACGTATACCAAAAGCAGCATGCCAAATAGCAGTTTTTTTTATTCATTTATTTTCTGGTAACATAAAAATATGACCCGTGTTTTTAATTAATTTGCTTTGATATTGTTCACTTTGAAGAGAAAAGCATTCATTAAGCCAGAGGTACTTTCAAGATCTCTTAATTTTATTGATTTGAAATAATGAGGAAAGCATTTTAGTAGCGGCAGACACTGTGACTTTGCAAGGAAAACACAGCGGTGTACAATGACCGCACACACTGTGCATAATCTCATTTGTACAAACCTGGCTGAGCAGCCTTCTTTTCAGAAGTGTATAATTGGTAGGTTTACAGAAATACCGGAGACGTACTGTCATAACACAAAAAAACATGCACTGAAGAGGAATAAACAAAGCTAAAACAACCAAAAACAGTCATGAAAATACATTATTAAAAGCTGCTTGGGTCAATTTTCTGAACCGATGAAGAACATTTCTCCTTTTTTTCACATCATTTTATACAGTTTTTTTGCTTATGCAGATCTTAGTGGGTTTTTTTGGCAATGAAGAACTCTAATTTAAAGGGTTGTTTTTTTCTTTTTTTTTTTTTTTATCAGAAAAACATGTTTATTTGAAAAAAAAAAAAGTTTGACAATCCAGAACATGTCAATATAGAATAGTTTGTTTGACATAAAAAACTTAAGACAATACATTTGTACATATATTCAAATATAGATATATGTGTCAACATACCTATCTCCAATGTGCTAGCTGTGCAATAATATAGTAATACTTTCCCATCCAGATTAAGACAATAACTCATAAGGTTAACTTAATTGAGCACACTTTTATGGCCTATTTGTACACACAAACAATCTCTGGCATACAAGTTCCCATGGGTTGAGGTCAGGGGTATCCAAGCATTGTCCCAACAGTGTTTCGAATTTACCTTAGGTAAATATGGCTTTCTAAAAATAATGAATTACCCACAGATGACACCCAAGACTTATGCATAGGGTGATCCAGAGATTTCCAGAGTAATAGGATTAGCCTTTCGAGCATGAAAGAGGGCCATTCCTATGGTTATTCTAGAGTGGGCCTCCTCCACAGCCCCCTTAAGTACATTCAAGAGACAGCATTTAGGATCCAGTGAGATATTCACTCTGAATATTGCGTTTTAAGGTGTCTATTACTTGTCTCCAATAGAGATGTAATTTGGGCCAACGTCACAGTAAATGGATTCAATCACCGTGGTCTCTTTTACATCTATGATAGTGTGACTCAATACTGCAACCTATCTTGTAAAGCCTCAGGGGTATAATGAAAGCGGAAAATAATGTAGAGTTGAGTTTCTGGACCACATTAGGCGAGCATGTTACCCCTCCCACTCGTCATCTGTTATTGGCCCCAGATCCCTTTCCCATTCTAATACCGCCTTCCCGATTGGTGCCCTTTATGAAATTCAAACAATAACAAATGGAAATGAATCCCTTAGAGCTATCTGCCATTTGAATTCAATTATTGATAGATGTAGGAGATAGGTGCCACTTGTGCATGTCACCATGTGCCATTCATGCCCCATCATACTTACCAGGCGAATGCAGGTTCAGTCCGATGGTGCATCTGTCCCTGAGGCCTCTACACTGAGAACCGAGCGATCGAACATCGCCGATGGCTCAGTTCTCAAAGCTCCTTCATCAGAGAGCTGCTGACTGTCTCTCCGCTCTGTTCCTCCACACTCACTGGAGTGCTGAGCTGTGGAGCGGCAGGGATCGGCCATTTCAGGCCTCTCATCTACTCGCTGAGAGGCTGAGACGGGTGTCATTCCAGGCACCTGGTTGATCCTGACTTCCATTGTCATGATGACACGGTGCCTGGAGTGATTCCTGTGATGTCACAGGTCACAGGAATGCAAAACAAATTGCACTCCTGTGACCCATAGGAGAAGCCCAGCCAAATAAGCTTAGGTTGGACTCCTCCTTTAATAAGGGGAAAGGGTTTGTTTGTCAAGAGTCCCCAGTAGGTGACAAAAACTAAGAACCTTTAAAAAGCATCATTAAGGTGCCTGACATACCTATAGACAAGTTGCACCCCCACTGTAGCCTGCCTGAAAAACTCACAATATTTGGCTTAGCTTCTTTCTCCTGTTGGCAGGGTGAGCCAGCCATTGGACACTAGCTTCCAGCATTACAGTAGCAAGTGCTGCCCTTATTCAGAGCTTTGTGAATGCAATGTGCTCTCTGTTCTGTGGCAGCCACTGGGCTCAGCCACAACAACAGAGAGAGGATGCACTGAGCATGCGTGGGGCTCTGAACAAGGATGACACTGAAATTTGTGATGCTGGGGGCAAACGTCCAAGACCTGGCTAGTCCTGCAAACAGAGGGCAAAGAAGATATAAAGAATATTGTGAACTTTCCAGGCAGAACTGAGCTATTTAGAAAATTGAAAGCTTTTCAAGCAGGCTATGATGGTGGTCGAAATGGTCCACTGATATGGCAGATATATTAATAAAGATTTCTTAAAGCTGCTTAGTTTATTATTACCCACTGGGGTAATTGCATAGACAGATTTTTTTTACTAAGGTAAGCTAACCTTTCAAGCCCTTTTCACTGTCAGGAACCAGGACTTCAAATGTGCTATAATATCTAATGTCGGTAAGAAGGGTTCCTGATCATGCAGTGGTGTGATTGGCTGCACAGTGCTGATGTCATCGGGAGCTTGTCATACATGCTCCTGATCCTTGGTACTTCACTGAAAGCTGCCTGTAACAGATAGGCTACTGTCCTGGGGGTGCTGATGGAGCACATCCCAGATAAATATAAAGACGCATATACTTTGCTGCAGGACAATAAGGCCCACCCTGCCATCACATACTGTATATGTGAATAGCTGTTTCAAAAGCAGAACATTTACCCAGATATTAATGTTTTCTCTAAAGCTTTCTCTGCCTATAAATGTAACTAAAAGCATCCATATGTTGTATTTAGCTACTAATTTTCTGCCTCTTCTGTTGATGCATTCAGTTCTGAGAAGTACATATTTGCAAGCTTTTAGTTTTAATTATAAGTAGGGCATAGCAATATCTGGGTTTAAGGCGATTTAAAAAATGAGTACATTGTTTTAAACAAATTTGTAATTCTGATAAATACAGGCAGCAGGAAAAGTAAATATGTACTCAGTTCTTCTTTAGGCATATCTTGCTTGAGTAACATTAAATTAGCGATACAGTCATTTGAAGTGTCAGGACAGTAGTCGGGCAACTACCTACAGAGGCTAATCCAACCTGTATTTTAGAGGAAACCTGAAACTGAGGAAGTATTAAAGCTGAACTTTCCCTAAAACGGAAAGTTTTGCCTTTCGCCCTCAACCCCCCACCACCACCACTTTTGGAGGGGGGTTGTTCTCCTGGGAGTGTACAGGTACCCACTCCCAATTCCTCAGAAGTTTTGCTTCATGAATGCGCAGTGGAGAGCCAGCTGTGAAACAGAAGTAAGTCGCAGCTGACTTCCCACTAGCAAGATGGCGGCACCGGGGGCTCTGAAAATTGGCAAAGAACCAGCCTGGGTGACGACAGCGCTGGACTACTGGATAAGTGTCTGTTTATTAAAAGTCAGCAGCTTCAATATTTGTAGTTGCTATATTTTAATCTTTTTACAAAAAAAGTGTAGCCTCTTTAAGGCTTCCATTGGTCACCTTTTATATTGATGCAATGGCTTCAGAAATGTATTAGTCACCGATTTGGAACAATTATACAGGATCTGACAAGTATACAGTTCTGACCCAACTCTGACTTTTCTACAAGTTCAGAATCAGTAACTTTGTAAAGATTAATGCCACAGACAGCCGGGAAACTAGTATTTTCAGAATTAAATTACCAATGGAGGCCTCTGTGTTTCTCAAAGTGCATATTTTCTTTAGCACAGCAACTCTTTTACTATTCCCACAGCTTACAAAACTGATTTACTATACCATCCAAATTACTGGGACATAAAGCACAACACTAACCACAAGCACACTTAATTTAAAATCATAAAGGACAAACTTTCAAAATAAAATTAGTAACATCGAGGAAGATCTTGACTGCCACATAGCCTTGAGAATTAGGGATATCTATCTAAGCATCGTTATTATAATGTGCCATCGGCTGGACAACCTTTTTGTACAGAATTGTTTTTTGTAGTTGAATTCTCATCCTGTTCTTACCTTGCCTCTGGCTCACCACTTCTCGCCAAATTGTTTTCTTCATGTTATCGAAACTTTCCTGCTTCAATGCCAACTTTTGTCCTTTTTTGTTTTCCTTTCATGCAAAACATTGATTTCTCAGCTTTCTCGCTTTAATTAATTGTTATGCTGCATAATTTATAGAAAATATTCTGTTACTAAGCTCTTTAGCTGTGAGACTTTGGAAACCAACTTGACTATAACTTACAGTACTTGTTACTACCCCATAACTGAAAAATATTTTATACATTGGATATAAAAAGTCTAAATACCACTGTTACAATATCAGGTATCTGTGATGTAAAATAATTAGACAAAGATATATCATTTCAGAACTTTTTCTACCTTTAATCTATAAACTGTACATCTCAGTTGAACAACAAACTGAAATCTTTTAGGTGGAGGGAAGTAAATATATATATATATATATATATATATATATATATATATATATATATATATAAATGGTTGCATAAGTGTGCACACCCTTAAACTAATACTTTGTTGAAGCACCTTTTGATTTTATTACAGCACTCAGTCTTTTTGAAGATGAGTCTATCAGCATGGCACATCTTGACTTGGCAATATTCGCCCATTCTTCTTTGCAAAAACACTCCAAATCTGTCGGATTGCGAGAGCATCTCCTGTGCACAGCCCTCTTCAGATTACCCCAAAGATTTTGAGTTGGATTCAGGTCTGGGCTCTGGCTGGGCCATTCCAAAACTTTAATAACATTTGACTGGTATTTGGAACTGTTCACAATTCCCTCTACCTTGACTAAGTCCCCTGTTCCAGCTAAAGAAAAACAGTTCCAAAGCATGATGCTGCCACCACCATGCTTCATTGTGGGTATGGTGTTCTTTTAGTGATGGGCAGTGTTGTTTTTGCGCCAAACATATCTTTTGGAATTATAGCCAAAAAAGTTTAGCCTTGGGTTCCTCAGACCATAACACATTTTCCCACATGCTTTTGGGAGACTTCAGATGTGTTTTTGCAAAATTTAGCCCGGCCTGAATGTTTTTCTTCATAAGAAAAGGCTTTCATCTTGCCACTCTACCCCATAGCCCAGACATATGAAGAATATGGGAGATTGTTGTCACATGTACAACACAGCCGGTACTTGCCAGATATTCCTGCAGCTCATTTAATGTTGCAGTTGGCCACTTGGCATCCTCCCTGACCAGTTTTCTTCTTGTCTTTTTAACAATTTTGGAGGGACGTCCAGTTCTTGGTAATGTCACTGTTGTGCCATATTTTCTCCACTTGATGATAACTGTCTTCACTGTGTCCTATGGTATATCCAATGCCTTGGAAATTCTTTCGTACCCTTCTCCTGACTGATACCTTTTAAACAATGAGATACCTCCCTTAACTATTAAGCATTACAGATTAACACAATCTTTACCCTCCAAAAAAATGTCAGGCATGCCACGGAGCCCACCCACCTGACTGTCAGTATGCCGGTGTTTTTTTTTCTATACGTACCTTTTTACGGGCTCTCTTCCGATCCGGCGAATCACATGTTGTGATTGACGTCCCTCAGCCTGGCGCATACAGCGCGTCACAAGATGCCGAAGGAACCCGAACGCCGGTGCGCAGGCGCCGTATAGGGCCGCACTGACGTTCGGGTTCCTTCGGCATCTTGTGACGCGCTGTATGCGCCGGGCTGAGGGACGTCAATCACAACATGTGATTGGAAACGCCCAGTCACGCGGGATCGCCGGAGGGGAAGAGAGCCCGTAAAAAGGTATGTATAGAAAAAAAAAAAAAAACACTGCCATACTGCCGGTCGGGTGGGTGGGCTCTGTGGCATGCCTGACATTTTTTTGGAGGGTGAACCACCCCTTTAATTTGGTCATATTTTATCTTCCCTTGTTTCCCCTTTCCCCTCTCATCAACATGCTATTGCTAATGGGTTTTTAAATAAAAGCTTTCCTTTTTTTGATAAATACTGTACCTTTTTTTAGTCCCATGACATCATCATTGGGTCTCTGAGATCATGACTATTAGAAAGGGTATTGTACGTAGCTACCTGAAAACTACATAGCAGTACTTTTCCCAAGAGACCTCAAATCTGATACAAGCCATGCGCTGGCTCTTTGGAGGAATTATGCAATTGTCCTATGCCTTGATAAGTAGGTGTCAGTCTGGAGAAGTGGGTGCTTATAGACAGGAGTTGCATGCAGATGATCTACTAGGTAATGCCCATGTGTGATGCTGAGTCTAATTGTTGAAAGAACTGAAATCCAATGAATGAAGGATCTCCAGCTAGGAAATGAGGTGGTTGTATGTGACTTGCTGTAGCTTCTAATGCACACTGTGAGAAACTCCTGGTTTGAAAGGAAATCAAAGTAATTTGAGTACAGAAGAGGACCCTGAATAGGGATGAGCCGAACATACCCGCGTTCGGTTCGCACCAGAACCGTCGAACAGACCGACCATTTACGCAAACATTTAGAGCCCCATTGAAATCTATGGGACTCGATTGTTCGAATTCAAAAACGCTCATTTTAAGACCAATATTCAAGTTATTGTTGGAAAACGTCTTTGAGAACCCGGGTCTTGCCCCAGGGAACATGTATCAATGGAAAAAAGTTTAAAAAATGGTCGTTTTTTCAGGAGCAGGACTCCTGAAAAAATTACCGTTTTTAAAACTTTTTTTTCCCTTGATACATGTTCCCGCGGGCAAGACCCGGGTTCTCAAAGACGTTTTCACAGGCAAACTATAGACACCCAGCAGGTACAATATTTAAAGGAATTTTTCATTTTTTTTTTTAAGTTAAGCATCATTAAAATCACAGCTCCAGGAGCAGTGATTTTATTGATGCTTAAATAAAAAAGAAAGAAAAATTCCTTTAAATATTGTACCTGCTCGGTGTCTATACCTGTGATAATGTCTTTAAATAGCACAATCACCTGCCTGCCTGCCAGTAAATTAGGAAGAACTGATCTTCCAACGGACCGTTTCAGCAGACAAATTCGATCGTGTGTACGGGCGAACAGACAGGTTTTTCCAGCAGACAAATTTTAAACATATCTGTCCGCACATGCGTTGAATGGATTTGACGCATGCGTGGAAGTATTTTACTTCCTGGAGTGGTGACGTGGTGGAGTCAACGTCACCGCCACGTCACCGCGCTGTCTGCCGGCGGGGATTTTGGTTTGATCGTGTGTACACGATCAAACCAACATCTCCCCAGAGACAAATCCGATCAAAGCGGTCTGTCAGACCGATTTGATCGGATTTGTTTAGTTGTGTGTACGCGGCCATAGGGATGTATATATATCCTCTACACACTGTAAATTAAGCTAAACTAACTAGCCTGCCTGCTCTATCTAGCTATCTAAAAAGACAATCTCTCTGTCTCTCTGACTGCTCTCATTAACAAGCCGGAACACACTGCACGAGGCCACCCAGCAGGCGGCCTTATATAGTGTGGGGCCTGTGCTAAAGCCCTGAACCATAATTGGCTAAAGCCACCCAGGCTTTGGCCAATTATGGCTCTTCGTTTTTTGTGTGCTGTGATTTGCCAAGCATCCGCATGCACATACAGCATGCTTGGCCAATCATCAGCGCGCAATGCCGCAGTGAATTATGGGCCGTTTTGCGTCACTCGAATTTGGCGCGAACGACCGTTTTTGTTCGAATTTTGTCGAACGTACGAACAGACAATGTTCGAGTCGAACATACGTTTGTATCGAATGCGAAGCTCATCCCTAACCCTGAACACCTGTACAGGGTTAAGGCTGGATTCTAGCTTTAAGCCTATTTTTTTTTTAGATAGTGAGGAGAAGTTATATAATTTCCATATGGTTTTTAGGTTGGGTATGTGACCTTAAGCCTAGATTCACATTGAAGCAACTTGGCATACGATTTTACATGTCAAATCGGCAGCTATTGCTGGCAATGGCACCATCCAAATCGGTGTGACGCCAATTTCGTGGTGCCGCACCGATTCCCAAAAGTAGTTTTTGTACTACTTTTGGTGACTTTGGGGTGCGATTTGTATAGACATCTGTGCAGGAACCCGCACAGATGTCTCTGAAATCGCCCCCAAGTTGGAAGTGACATGCTGTTATGAAATAATGTGAGTTCAGCACAATTTCAATCTCGCAGCAGAGTGAACCCAGGCTTAGGGACAGATTTTCCCAAACTTTCTGTTTCTATGACACATATTTATTAAACAGAGGCAAGGTTGTCACGAGAGAGTTGCAAAAACATTGAATTTTAACCCTTTTTTGCTGAGTTTTTGTGCTTGTCTCTTTCCTCATGTTAGGCATTCCCCATCATTTCTTATCCAGATGACAAGTAACGTAGAAATCACATAATCAGATTACAAAAAAAGCCTGACAGTCTATTACCTTCTGCCTTCTTCTCCTAGCATGAAGCAGTATTGACTGGAGCTAGGCTGTAACAATAAAGTATTGTTTGAAATTTTAGTTTAAATAATACACCATAAAAGTGAAGGGCAATAGTAAAAGACAAGCTCACAAATTAAGTGATGTTCTTTTCATTGGCTGGGCCAGGACAGTATAAAATGGTGAAATTTTTAAGACATGAAACCAGCTAAAAGTTTTCTGTGCTAAAACCTCATTCTTAACTCTTTTTTTTCAGGTGGTGCAAACTTGGTGTCTTGTGGAGGATCTGGCTATGTTAGATTCTGGAACATATTTAGAAACCAGTTAATGGCAGAGTTTGTAGCTCATGAAGGAGCTAGTTTCATAGTCATGGCCATGGACAAAACAAGCAATTATCTCATTACAGGCGATCTTGATGGGTGGATAAAAGTCTGGAACATCATGGTAAAGTAAAAAAAAAAACTGTTCTGACTTTTTGTTTAAGTTCTGACTTTTTGTTTAAGTTCTGACTTTTTGTTTAAAGTAAACACATCATGTACAACATATAACAGCAACCTAATATATGACTTGCAGGCACTGCAAGGATACCATTAGAGTCGGTTCACATAGGGGCAACACGACTTCCAGCACGACTTTGGGAGGCAACTTGGACACGACTTGAGTATGAATCATTAAGCAACGTACAAGGCAACTTCAAGTTGCCTCCTGGACAGTACAACACAACTTCAAGTCGCCTCCAGGACAGGAGGCTTTCCAGTGGCCAATCAAACAACAATCAGCTCTGTGGGAGGGAGGGGGAGGGAGGGGTTTACCTGAGAAATGTATGTTATCTTCCTGAAAAGTTGCTTCAGTTAAGACAGTGATCAGACATCTGAGGCAACTTCCATTGAAATCAATTGGTAAAAGTTGCCTAGAAGTCGGATTGAAGTAGTACAGGAACCTTTTCTGAAGTCGGAGCGACTTCAGTAGTGTACATTAAGACGGCTCCATTTACTCCTATTGATTTTCTCAGCCACGCGACTTGGGATCCCAGGTCACCCCAGTGTGAACCGGCTCTTAGCCACTTTGCAGGCCAATGTTGAGAATACATTTTGATTCCTTGGCATTGTGTTTGTAGGTGTGTGTGCCTTTCAGTTTGTTGGTCTTGTACATACATTGCAAGGTAATATAGGTAGAAATTATTCCACATTCATAATTTTCTATTATGTTTTTCATAGTCCCTCCTACATATCCTACATGCTGCATTTCCTAGTATTTTTTTCAATTGTACTGTGCTCCCATACATGTATAATTTCCTAGTATTTCTTCTATGGTAAAGTTCCTACACTGGTTGATATCTGGACCCAGCTTTGCAGAAGGATCAATATTTTGGGGACTGTAAGGGCTATCAAGAAGAAGACAGGCACACAAGTTTCTAGGGCTTTAACTATAACATTGAGTGTTGACACATAAGCCAATGGGGGGGTAACAGACAACAATAAAGTCCTAACTGAAGCACAAATCCTTTCCAGCTCCATCCAAAACTATAATGGAAAAAAATGGTATGGCTGCTAATGGCCCATATAATACACATCAGTACTTTGTACTATTATTTATTTTTCTTGGAATGTAACAAACCAGGTAAACGTGTCTGGCTCTAATATCTTCTGCTTTGATGCTTTTTCCACTGTTAAAAAGAAGATAAACCATGATACATCAAAGATCTTTTCAGATTCTGCCCATGGACATTGACATCTTTGATCAATTGTGGAGTGACAGCAAAATGGTTGAAGGGGCGCTTTTTTTCTTAATCTTGTATCCACCGTACTCATTTTTGTGATCTATTTTGTAATGTTGTTGTGGCCTGAAAGATGATAAAACACTGGCTACATTGACTGATGTTCTGTTATGTAATGCTGGCTGACCTTGAAAGAGGCATTCTAAAAATGAGCATGTACATTATTTCTTTATTGTTGTTATAAAAAAACCTTGAACCAATAAGTAGGATGATGGCTGCACAGGCATCTTACTCACCCATCTATGCAATTTAATAAATTATTTGGTAGTCATGTCCTTTTAGTATTTTTTTACACTTATAATTTTCATGCAACTTCTAAAAACTGACCTGTATCACGTCATATTTGAATTGAATTCCATTTATTTAGGAAATAAGAGTTTCAGATTCTACAAATATTATTATAAAAGATTGATTTTGTATGTTTGTGCAAGTTTGTATATTCATCTGTAGACAGTGTAAATCATGGATCTCCAGGAATAAATATTATTTTGTTTTAGTTTTATCATAATTGCACATATTGAACATATTCACCTTAGCAGTTCTGTTTTGCTACCAGGGCCGGCCTTAGGTGTTCAGGCGCCCTGTGCGAGCTATTCCTGTGGCGCCCCCCCCCCCCATCTTCACCCCTCGCCCCCTGGTCACCAAAACATATACAAAGAGGGAAAAAAATCAAATCAGTGTAGCCTTCCCCCGTTCAGTGTAGCCCCCCCCCCCGCCGATCAGTGCAGCCCCCCTTCAGTACCTCAGATCAGCGCGGCGGCACATGCACAGCAGGTCCCCTCTCCCAGTTTACACATAAACAGAGAGGAGGCATTATCACTCGGCTGTGCCTGTGTGACATCTGGGATCGCAGAGACAGGCAGCTTGTGGCCGCAAGAGGAGGGGATGGTAGGTGTAGCGGTGTCACCCTGCACACCCCCTCGCCACTGTGGCTAGCTCGCCTCTCCCTGCCTGTGCCAGTGTGCCACGGAGGGGGGGTGTCGGTCTGAAACCACCCAGTGTGTGGTACCCTGGGGCGGCTCGTCCCCCTTAGTATGCCTCTGGATGGCCGCACGGCGCCCCTGTTGCCTATGGCGCCCTGTGCGGCTGCACAGCTCGCACACCCCAAAGGCCGACCCTGTTTGCTACTGACTGCTACAATATTATTTTATTTTTAAAATTACTATACCCATTTTGACTTGAACATAGGTCAACATTTTATAGTCTAATCACTAAATCTAATTCTATATGTTACAGGACTATTGCACTGAATACAGCGAACACAAGTGTGATGATCTCCCATCCTTAGTTTCATCATTTCAGCCTCATGGTGACTGTGTCACACACATAGAAACATGTACACACAGCCAGTGTCTCCTGATCATGTCTTCAGCTGCAGACTGCAGTATATGTGTCAGTGATGTGTATGGAAATCTACTTGGAGTGTTTGGCCAGGTAAACATTCCTTCTTGTTTTAAGAGTAGTTAAACCGTATCTAAAAGTGTCATGTGACTAAGGGAAAATCAAAATTGTGTATTTTCATCAGCAGAAGATGAATAGAAGGGTAAACTTCAAATTGGGCCACTTGTATGGATACTACAAAAACAATCAGAAGATATATAAAAAAAAAAATGTAGTATGCAGGGAATGATAGATGTTGTTCTAGAAAATGAGGATGATGTCAGCATAGTTGCCCATAGTAAAGCATAAAACTTGAGAATGTTCATTAATGTGACATCAATATGGCCACTTCTATATATATATATATATATATATATATATATATATATATATATATATATATATATATATATATATGGGGGATTGTTAGCTCTCGTGGTAGATGCTTTTGTCAGGGATCCAAACCAGTCAAAAATTACATTTTAGGGCATGTACAGTAAGCCCATGTTTATTAAAGCAGGAAAATAAAAGTCTGTAACAAAGGTTTCCCACGCAGGTGTTCTTCTTCATCAAATACACAGAACAGAAAATGCTAGCCCACTTGGCTCTCTGTAGCAGCACTTCTGCATTTTATTCTGGTCACACAGACCAAAGGATTCCTCAATGTGGACGGCTTCCCTTTAGCACCCACAGCTCTGCCTCTTGCAGTCACAAACTTTCTGGCTGACTCCTACAGCCTCTCTGACTCCTGGAGACCTCCTGTATCTCTTGGTGTGGAGCAGTCTCCAACTGGGAGCCATGAGGTCTTCCCATAAACTCAATATAAGACGTATAAGGCCTCGTACACACGATCGAATTTGTCCGCTGAAAACGGTCCGATGGACCGTTTCAGCAGACATCTCCAATCGTGTGTATGGGCTAGCGGACAGATTTGTCCACCCGACAGATTTCAAAGCATGCTTTGAAATCTATCCGGTGGGAATCTGTCCGCCCGACATGTCTGCTGGTTAGTACACTTACCAGCAGACATGTCGCCCCGCTCCGCCGCCGCACCGCCGCCGAATGGATTCGGCGCATGCGCGGAAGTGTTTTACTTCCTGGTGTGGTGACGTGGCGGCGTCAACGTCACCGCCACGTCACCGACACATCAGCGCGCTCTCTGCTGGCGGGGGTTTTTGGTTTGCTCGTGTGTACACGCGAGCAAACCAAAATCCCAGCAGACAGATTTGTTCAAATCTGTCGGACGGACAGATTTGAACAAATCTGTCCGCTCGTGTGTATGGGGCCCAAGGCGTTTACAAGATTAAAACAATTTTATATATAGTTTTTTCTAACACCCTAGGGAATAAAATGGCGGTCATTGCAATACTTTTTTGTCACACCGTATTTGCGCAGCGGTCTAACAAGCACACTTTTTTTGGAAAAAAATCATTTTTTGTATTAAAAAATAAAACAACAGTAAAGTTAGCCCAATTTTTTTATATATTGTGAAAGATAATGTTACGCCAAGTAAAATGATACCCAACATGTCACGCTTCAAAATTGCGCCCGCTCGTGGAATGGCGTCAAACTTTTACCCTTAAAAATCTCGATATGCGACGTTTAAAAAATTCTATAGGTTGGATATAAGGATACAATTATTGCTTTCGCTCTAACGATCGCGGTGATACTTCACTTGTGTGGTTTGAACACTGTTTTCATATGCGGGCGCTACTCACTTATGCATTCGCTTCTGCGCGCAAGCTTGGTTTTTTTTTTCAATTTTTACACAAAAAAAAAATGGATCACTTTTTTTCCTATTACAAGAAATGTAAACATCCCTTGTAATAGAAAAAAGCACGACAGGTCCTCTTAAATATGAGATCTGGTGTCAAAAAGACCTCAGATCTCATATTTAGACTAAAATGCAAAAATAAAATAAAACATGTGTTATTTGAAAAAATTACAACCAGAAAATATTGCTTTAAGAAGCATGAGCGGAAGTGACATTTTGACGTCACTTCCGTCCTGCTATTGGGGACGGGTGGGGGCCATCTTGCCCTCACTCGTATCCCAGCCGAGCAAGGGGGGGCCCCTCTCCCACCGCCGATAACGGTGAATTCACCGCGGAGACCACCGTTATCATTGACAGGACCGCTCACTGAAGATATTGATATCTCGATTGTGGCAGAAGCTGCTGCCGTTACCGAGATATCCATCTTTAAAAAAAATGGCGTATATATACAGTGAGTGGTTAAATACCAGAATTGCATTACATACAGCGTGCAGAGTTCAGGGGGTTACAAAGCTGTCACTTGTAAACACAGAAACCAGTCTTCTGTGTTTACAAGTGATTGTGGTGAGCAGGCACCAAAGGGTCTGAGCCAGAGGTGGTGGAACTGAGTTCTCCCAAGTTCCCCCTGAAAAAAAGCCCTGTATATATATAGTATAGTGTATAATATAGTATAGTGTAAAGTATTAAGCTGTACTATACTATATACATTATGGGTGGAAGCAAGTGAAATACAGGGAATTGTAGTAGGTGCAGTCTATAGGGGTGGGGCTTATGGGAAGTGGGAGGGGTCAGAAAGGAAAGACGAGGTCTGGCCCTCCACCATCTTAAAATTTCATTAGCTGTCACTGCCTATAAATATCTACTTTGCTCACGAAAGTGCGTCTTCCTTCACTACAGGCTCCTCTGCTGACATCACCCTCATCTTTTTGGGGGGAAATTAGGACACTTTCAGCGCTCTAGTATTTCCCTCACTTTAGAAAGATTTCATCAAATTTTCTTTTGTGTCTACACATATCAAAAACCTGATAGTAATTTTACTACTCGATTCAAAATGGAAAACAAGTTTTGGCTTTACTTTAACATCCTTAAAGGGACCATAATTCCTATTGCTATTTTAGTGATAAATATATATTTTACAGATATATCAACGATTTATAATTTTTAGATATATAATTTACCTGTAAATTAATAGTTTTTGGTATGATATCTCTTATGCCACGTACACACGATCGGTTCATCCGATGAAAACGGACCGATGGATTTTTTCATCTGATATCCGATGAAGCTGACTTTCATCAGTCTTGTTTACACTCCATCAGTTAAAAATCTGTTTGTGTCAGAACACGGTGACGTAAAGCACAATGACGTGCTGAGAAAAATAAAGTTCAATGCTTCCGAGCATGCGTCGACTTGCCCACAGACGATTGTTTTTTTTCTATCGGTTTTTTAACCATTAGATAATTTTAAAACAGGTTCTAAGTTTTTTCACCGATGTGAAAAAAAAAAAAATGGGGCCAACACACGATCGGTTCGTCCAATGAAAACGGTCCATCGGACCGTTTTCATCAGACAAACCGATCATGTGTACGCGGCATCAGTTTCTTATTAATGTTAATAAACCACTTGCATTTTATATTCACTGAGAAGTAGCAGTAATATAAACTTTTGTCAATTTATTGTCAATAATATATAGGGGGATATACAATGATTAGCAAGACAGCTAAGGAAAATAGTGTGCTGCTTGAAACTGAGGCAAGAAACTGCTTGAAACTGAGGCAGTACACACGATCGGAATTTCCGATGAAAAAACTCAGATGGGGCTACACACGATCGGAATATCCGATGGAAAAAGTCAGTCGGACTTTTTCCAATCGGATATTCCGATCGTGTGTAGCCCCATCTGAGTTTTTTCATTGGAAATTCAGATGAATGCAATCAGAGTTTAGTTATAGAACATGTTCTATTTTTCTCCAATGGAATTCCGATGTAATTTGTCCAGGCAAAAGCCCAATCATGTGTACGCGGCATTAGAGTTCAATGGCAATGTTAAGCCCCATACACACTATCAGTTTTCCTGACGGTTTTCTCTTTAGGTTTACCAAAACCATCTAATATGAGGTCAAACCTCAAGAGTTTCAATTTGTATGCAATCAGGCAGGCCCTTGCACTACATGGTTTTGGTAAACCTGATGAGAAAACCGTCAGGAAAACTGATAGTGTGTATGGGGCTTAACATTGCCATTGAACTCTAATGCCGCGTACACATGATTGGGCTTTTTCTTTTTTGTGTATGGAGCTTTAGGCAAATTTCCTACTTGGACTTGGATGTTCCCTCTTAAATAATTATATATATCTAGGTATTGCACAGTACTCTCAGTGCCTAACAGTGCCTAACAGGGTACATAGAACAGGTTAATCTACCTCGTTAAGGAATTTGTAATTTGTAATGTTTCTATCACACTCATGCTAACACACATATCCACACTCTTGGCATTTTTTGGCCAATGGCTGTCTACCAAAGAAGTGTATTTTTAGATGGTGAAAATGAACCAAAGTTTCAGATTTACTGTACTCACAAACATGGGGATGACATAAAACTCTGTACAGATAGTGCTATTGGTGAACATTTCATGGACAATCCTTGTGTTGCAAAGTAGGAGTTATTTTACCCTTTTTTCCTGATTTGTACACAATTTAGACATCAAATTAAAGCTATACAGCATTTCCTGTTTATTATGTGCATGGAATTTCATGGCCAATTTGGGATTCTAATGAGTTATGAGCTGCTGCTCATTCATTGGGAATGATTTAAAGCAGGGATCCTCAAATTACGGCCCTCCAGATGTTGTAGAACTACACATCCCATGAGGCATTGTAACACACTGACATTCACAGACATCACTAGGCATTATGGGAATTGTAGTTCCTGAACAACTGGAGGGCCATAGTTTGAAGACCCATGATTTAAAGAGTAGGACTTGAGGTTAGAGATGCAGGGTGATCGTGATTATGTTGACTAATCCATGAAAGAATGTCTTCACCCTTCTAAAATAACTGCATGTTAGTCTTATCTATAAAAGTCATTTTAAAATAATTACCCTCTGAAACTGAACTGAAATTTGCTTTTATATTATAACTATTCATTTTTTATAAACTTAACGGCTAACGGCTCATTCTGACTGTGTTGTCCATTGTAATTCTCAATCATTTTTAATTACATCACACTCCTCTGCCTCTTAGGAATCATCCATAACCCTGATGTGCTAGAACGCTGAAAACTCAGTTAGTTGTTCACCCTTCCAGTTGAAGAATTGCTAGTGATTCTTGTTTAAATCTAATCAATACAAACACGGTAAAGGTTTTTTTTTATTTTATTTAATCTCTTCTTGTATCTTGTTGTCTAGGAGGAACACTGGAGAATTGAAAAATATCCTCTTCTACTTGTAGAAGATAATACATTAGAAAGTGCAGAGGTAACAGCAGAGGGCTTGGCCTCTCCCAATAATGAAACAGAAGAGGAGCATGTCTCTCATTTACAACATTTGCTAATTGAAGATAAAGAGGACTTGCCCTTCAAGTATGTACCAAATCATGTTTTTGTTTAAGGTTATTGGTGGGAACAATTAATTTACAGAGTAGTATTGTATATGTCAGGAACTTTTTCAGCCATTATCGATTGTTTCCTACTGTCGCCTACAAATAAATGAATGTGATGTCCGTATAAACAATGTTGTCCATAGTTTTCTAAGCACTTTTAAAAGTCTTCAGTTGTTGAATCAATTGTTCCACAAGGGAGGTACCTGGAACATCTAGCAAACCAAAGCAGACATAGCAAATTACATCTTACTCAGCATTCACCTGTGAATCTACTGTGAGTTTTTTAAAGTTCAAACATAAACAGTAAGGAAATAATACGTTGTGCCAAGCTAAATATCAGTAAACATTTTACTAAATTTAATTGTTACTAAATTACTAAACCCACATCATAAACTAAACCCACATGCACACGATCGGGATTCCCGGTGGTATAAAAGTCTGCCTGGAATCTCGGGGGGAAAACCAAGGACCTGCTCGGTAACTTTCCACTGTACACACCAGAGGTTTTCCCGTCGGGAAAACTGCGGTGAGAGCTTTGGTCGGGAATCCCGGCCCTGTGCATGCTCCACCACAGTGTTTCCCATAGTGAAACTGCCAGGAAAAAGACAGCCGGGAATCGCGGCAGGAAAAAAGAGAACATGTTCTCATTTTTCCTTCCGCAATTCCCAGTGTTTTTCTTGTCGGGAAAACTGCCATGGAGCATACACACGGCCAGTTTTCCCAGCCAAAAGCTGTCATGGCAGTTTTCCAGATGAAAAAACTGGTCATGTGTACGAGGCTTTACATGCTTTTCATACTTGCTCAGTCACTATAGTATTTATGTCTGTATTCTGCAAAAACCTGGTTGATCATTGTTAAAGGGGAGTTCCACCCACAATTTCACTTTTTAAATATAAATACCCCTGTAATACACAAGCGTAATGTATTCTAGTAAAGTTAGTCTGTAAACTATGGTCCGTTTTGTTAGGTTGTTACAGCATTTATAGAGTTTATAATCTAGAAATAGACCGTGGCCATCTTAAGTGTGGGCATCGTGAAGCCAGACTGTATGATTTCCTGGATTTCAGCTTTGCATATCTCGCACATGCTCAGTGCTGCACACTAGGTTTCATCCAGGTTTCAGTCAGGTTTGCAAGGACTACTGGGAAACATGATGCCTATCCCAGAAACCCTTGCAAATAGCCATGTGACTTAATAGCCTAGGCTAATAAGGAGGAGGAAGTAATGAAGGACTACAAAATAAAGGTATTTACAAGCAACAAAATAAATAAAAATTGTCCATTCTGAACACTATGAGATTAGGGCATGTAGCACAGACAAACATAAAAAAATGGGTGGAACTCCACTTTAAGACCTGCAGTGGGTATGGTACTGAGGCCTTCTTTCCATCTCCCAATCGCCGAGTATAATGGATTATCGCTATCATAGAAGGTAGAGGGATAGTGGAGATGTATGCAGTTTCCAAGATTATTCTTCCAAAAAGGTTAGAGTATCCCCCCCCCCCCTTTCCCAAGCATGAGCCAAGACTTCATGAAGGGGTGTCCAGGTAAAAAATGCTTTATTGAGTGCAGGTTACCTATATTTATACAGCAAAAGGAATACTTGATGCAATCAGATATACAAGGACATCCTCTTCCCACATCATCATACAATGGTGTACTAACGAGCCACCCCTTCAATAGACCTATTTTAGGAGACAGACGGCTATCTCCGGTAGAATCAACATGATTTAATTACTGGTCATTTGTCCAGACGAGGTGATTCAGAGATAAGAACTTCTCACCTGCTAAACAATAGAAATTCACACAATGAACACTTCTTGAGAGACAGACTAAAGATCATTTACATGACACATTGAGATATTGAGATCATTTAAAGGAATAAACCAATTATCTCCAGGCAGAGAGCACCCTGCCATTACATACCCCCTGATAGCCCCGGTCTGGGGGACCAACATATCCAAATTTCACCCAGATCGGTCCAGGGGTTCTTAAAAGACAAAGAGAGTCTATGAGAAAATCCAGAATAAAGTCTATTTTCTTCACAATCATGCTGTTCTTAATCTCCATCTTTTGTTCCCAACTTAGGTAGGAATTTTGCAGCTTTAGTGGCAACTCTGCACATGCTCAGTATTCAGTGTTTTCCTATCTTAAACGTTTTTTCCCAATCACATCTGGGCAGCTCATATGACTATAGAGTCACACATGTGGGTGTATACACAGTGGTAAGTGACAGTCCACTCCCTTCCTCTTCCTTCATGTCCAGTAACCAGCTAAACACAATGGGCCAGATTCAGGTACATTGGCGCATATTTTGACCGGCGTAGCGCACCTCCTTTACGTTAGACCGGCGCAATGTAGAGGCGCAATCACCGTATCCTCGTAGTATTTGCGCAGAAATTAGCGCCGGTGTAACGTAAATTCCGAGGCGTAAGGTGGAGTAATTCGAATTGGGAAGGACGTGGGCGTGTTTAATTGAAATGAGCCGTGACCCCATGCAAATGAAGGTCCGGCCGGATCGTGCATGCGCACATGAAGCAGACCATGGTCAGCACCTCTGTGCGCATGCTCACAACTCGGGAACGGCGCAATCAGTGAAATTGGAAGTGGACCCAGGCAACTTAGTGAACTACGCAGACAGCATAAATAGACAGACACAAACTTTGCAAAAGTACTTCCTTTGCAAAAGTACATCCCTTTGTATCCCTTCCTATACAGCAAGGTGCTTTTGTTCTGTTGTGTGTTCGCATTTGTTGCGTTGTGACTTGTGTCTTTGTGATATTTGTTGACTGTTTGATCTAGTGTTTTGTAGAATATATTTGATAGTGTTTTTTGGTGACTGGTTGTGAGACTTTTTGGTTAATAGATTTTGTTTGTTTGTTTTGTTGCTTGATTTTTCCTGCTTGTTTTTGTGTGTGATTTTTGGTGATTGTTTGGGAAAGAGTTGTTGTATGAGTATGACTGAGAGGAAGCGCAAGAGCAATTGTTCTTTGGGGGAGAAACAAATTATTGCCCGGGCCCTTACCCAATATGGCCGTTTCCTTCACGGCCCGGAGAGTGCCAACACCACCCCGGCCAGGAAGAAGGAGATTTTGCAGAACATTACCGACCAGGTAAATGCATTGGGGGGGGGGGAGACCCGGACACGCGAGGGGATCGTAAAGAAGATCAATGTTCTCCGGCGTGTGGCCAAAATGGCAGCCCATGCCAGGGGCACTGGAGGGGGCCCACCATGCCCTGTTAGTCTGACAGCAGAGGAGCGTCAGTGGCCCACACCTTTAATAGACAACAAGTGGAGGGGGGGAAGGGAATATGTGGCAAGTGTGTGGATCCTCCAACCTGTGAATGTTTTGTGTCATCCACAGATGTACAGGAGGGTGCTGGGCCATCTGGCCTGACCGCACCATCCCCGGGACACCAGCCTGATGAGGACCCCCAGACAAGGCCGGAGTCCTCGGAGGAGTTGGAGTCGGAGGAGTTGGAGGAGGAGGAGTTTGAGGAGGAGGAGGATGTCATGTCAGCCAGTGGATTGTTGTTTTTGGAGGAGTCTTCCCCTCTGGCTGGCAGCAGGCAGCCCTCCATAAGGGGTAGCCCCTCCCACTCCTCCCCCAACAGGGCTCCCCTCCCAAGGGCCTCCCCTTCTCCCCGGCCACAAGCATCAGCTGGAGGCAGGAAGTCGTCCCAGAAGACCAGGGGGGTGGCCGAGGTTCTGCCTGCCAATCTCAGAAGGGACCAGGCCCTTCAGACCCACCATCTGGGACAGGTCAGCCAGACTTTGGTGCGGATGGAGGAGAGCCTGTCCTCCATAAAGGATACGCTTGGGGACCTGGACTGCCACTCCCTGGCTCTTACAAACTGCCTAAACGAACTGCAGACTACTACAGCAGACGTTGGGCAGGATGTGAGGGCCCTCACCCAGGCTATCCAGGCCAATACGGCAACACTAAGTGCTGGCCTGACCAGAATTGCCGTGGCCTTGAAGGGCAGGCCGCCAGGTGGGCAGAGACCAGGGGCTGCTCCTCCTTCCCCGGATTACCCCCCCCATGAGTCTCCCCTGAGGAGCCGGGGCCATTGCCATGGGCGCACCAGGCGTGGGTCACGCCAGCGGCATTAATTTTGTTTCTCCCTTCTTTTTTTTTTCTGGACTTTTTTTTTTGTGCATTTTTTCTTTTTTTGCTGGACATTTTTTTTTTTGTGTTATGAATGATGTTGGAATGTGGGGGTGACATTCCTGCCGGAAAAGGGGTGTCACCCTCATTTGTGGTGGAGAAGGGTTCCCCAGGACCAGGGAGAAGTGATCCCCAGGTTCGTGTGAATGGTGTATGAATGTACAGTGACATAATTGAGCCGTGGCGTGGCGTTGCTGCTCACAAGTCCTGCATGGTGGGCTTGTGCTAATCCAATTTATAGAGGATGTGGGGTGTGTGTGCTAGGGACCACAGTGGTGTGCATGCATGCATTCTCATTGTGCCATGATCAATGTGTGTGTTTAACGTGCAAAGATGCCTAATGTGAGCTGTCTCCTGGCTGCTCTTCCCTCAGAAGACGGGGTATCCTCGGTTAGGGGGGGATTGTCTGGTTCGGGGGTCAGGTCATCACGTATGTCAATCTGCAGGTCCTTTCTCACTGCAAAGTTGTGCAGCAGGCAACATGCACCGATTATCTGGCACACAAAGTTTGGGGAATACAACAGGGTCCCCCCAGACTTATCCAGGCATCGGAAACGTGACTTCAGGAGGCCAAAGGTGCGTTCCACCACTGCACGTGTTTGGGCGTGGGCTATCTTTCCTCTCCTGGGGTTTGGGGGTTCCGGATAGGAGTCATGAGATGGGGTCCCAGTGCATATGCAGAGTCACCTGTAAGGGAAAAGACAGGAGGATGTTAGTCATGCATGTGCCCCTTGTGATGTGTGCATCATGGGGGGGGACAGTCATGCCTGCCACCCATGTCACTCACCAACCAGCCAGGTGTCCCCATACACGTTCTGTTCGAATTCCATTGGGATGGGGCTCTGATTGTATATGAAGCTGTCATGGCTGGATCCGGGGTGTTTGGCACGGAAGTGCCATATGAGGCCTTGGGCATCGACTATCACCTGTACGTTGATGGAATGCCAATGCTTCCGATTGCGGTATATGTGCTCTGTCTCATGGGGAGGCTGGAGTGCCACATGTGTGCAATCAATGGCCCCCACGGTGCGTGGGAATCTGGCAATTCTGTAGAAATCTGTTATTGCCTTCAGCCGCAGGTCCTCAGTGGTTGGTTTGATGATTTGGTTGGCCATGCGTCTGAGGATTGTGGGGACAACCTGGTGCACACATCTGCTCATGGAGGATTGTGACATCCCAGCCACCACTCCACTTGTTCTTTCAAAAGAGCCACTGGCAAGGAAATGGAGTGTTGCCAGGACCTTGACCAGTGGCTGCACTGCATGTGAGCGGTGTGTTGGGCTAGTGATGTCATCCTGCAAGGTTGTGGTTAATTCCAGGATGGCATGAGGGGTGAATCTGAAGATGCGATACCCCTCAGAATCACTCATGCCAAAGAGGTCTATGCGTGTGGGGTATATCCTCTCCCGTGCCCTCCTCCGTGCCCTCCTCTGTGCCCTCCTCCTTCTTTGCTCATCTAAAGTCATTAGTATAGCTATGAGCATGTTGGCATACAGATTGTTGTCCAGCAAGTGTGACTGCTCAGCTCCTCACTAACAGCGTTGCTTTAGCTGACATGTAGACGGATTGTCTAATTTTATTCCACCTTTTATATGGTCTAATTTTAGACAGGACGTGCAGCTGTTGCGCACAGTGCGTAGCCTGCGCTGAACCAACGTTCTTTTGTGGACCCCCGTAACTCCCTCATTTGCATATTTGAATAGCAAATCAATGGTGTGTCTAGCGCAGTTTTGCGCGGACGGGTACGCCGGTCTATCGAAATTACGCCGGTCCAAAAAAAGTAGATTTCATGCGTATATCGTTTTGGGGATGCGGCGCATCGATACGCATGCGCAAATTTAGACTTACGCCGTGCATCTCCTGTAACGCCGGCGTAATGGCTCTGTGAATCTGGCCCAATGGGTGTGGGATATTGCATGTAGAGGCTTTACCTCCCTCTTATTCTAAGACACAGGCTTAGAAAAGTAATAGTAAATATTTGATTTCAAATATATATTTATATGACAATGTAAAATAGTTTGATATTATGTATTTATTTTTACTATGTATTCCAAAATCTTTTTTTATTTTTTATTTACTGTAACCAGCAGCAGAAGACTAGAAGCTCCTCCTGCTTATGTTTCCCTGCAGACAGGCTGGGAAAGAGGGGGTTGTGTGATAGCTGTATATTGATTAGAAAAATGTTACTTTATTTAATTTTTTTAAATTACAGTGCCATTGTCCACATACAGAAATATAAATGACAATGTAAAATAAACAGTGTGTGTTTAGTATCTGAGTATTCAAGTCTGACAAGGATTCTTGGTTGTCATCGGCTATTACAGATTCTGCAGACCATTTGCCGAGTTTTCCTAAGCTTAAATTAATTGTATTGTGTGCATGTAATTTGGATTGGGTCTAATTTAAATAACAAGATTATTTTAATATAATTTTACTCCTATTTAAAGAGTGATTAAACCACTCCCTTGGCTCATTTAGCTGTTAAAAGAGCTCACAGTGGTCCTTGTGTAAAAGAAACGTATGCCATGCACAGATAGATTGTTGAGAGTAAAACTGGCTATACACTATAAACTCTGATTGTAAAATATCTGTACAATAGTGTACAGAGGTCGGTCATGCACAGATACACTGTGACAGATGGATTGGAAGAGAAAGGGTGCCTGTTAGCTCAAGATAACCGATGGAGGAGTCTAATTTGACACTAGTTGGTTTTGCCTACAAATGGGATAATTATGCACTCAGTCAGGGCTTCATCAGAAGATCTATTAAATCAAGCAGTGATGGCTGGTGCTAAAAAAATATTGGGGTGCAAACAAACCCCTCCAGGTCCGCACGCACCAGACAACGCCTTGTGTTCCACAAGCCAATTAGAGCTTCAAGTAACATGCTTTTCAAACATTTGCATCCCTAATAGACACCCATTAGTCTGGCGCCCCACATAGTGCACACACATATGAACGATTTGTTTTTTTAATAAATTATAATATGACTAACAGTTTTAACATGTTAAAGTAGCTTTCTTCTTTGGCAAACTAACTTTGGAAACTTTGGGGGGGACGCTCGGGGGGTGCTCCTGCGCTCCTTATGGACCGTCTGCTACTGAAATCAAGATCATTAACCACTTGCATACTGGGCACATAAACCCCCATCGTGCCCAGGAGAAATTTCAGCTTCCGGCACTGCGTCGCTTTAACTGACATTTGCGCGTTCGTGCGACGTGGCTCCAAACAAAATTGGCGTCCTTTTTTTCCCCACAAATAGAGCTTTATTTTGGTGGTATTTGATCACCTCTGCGGTTTTTATTTTTTGCGCTATAAACAAAAAAAGAGCGAAAATTTAAAAAATATATATATTTTTTTACTTGTTGCTATAATAAATATCCCATTTTTTTAAAAAAAAACATATTTTTTCTCAGTTAAGCAATAAGCGACTGGTTTGCGCAAAAGTTATAGCACCTACAAAATAGGGGACAGAATTATGATTTTCTTTTTTACTATTTTTTTTACTAGTAATGGCGGTGATCTGCGATTTTTATCGGGACTGCGACATTACGGCGGACACATGGGACACTTTTGCCACATTTTTGGGACCATTCACATTTATACAGCGACCAGTGCTATAAATATGCACTAATTACTGTATAAATGTGACTGGCATTGAAGAGGTTAACACTAGGGGGGTGAGGAAGGGGTTAAATGTGTATCCTGGGTGTGTTCTAACTGTGTGGGGGGTGACTGGGGGAGGTGACCAATGCTGTGTCCCTATGTACAAGGGACACAGATCGGTCTCCTCTCCCTGACAGGGATGTGGAGCTCTGTGTTTACACACAGAGCTCCATGTCCCTGCTGTGTTCCCACCGATCCGTGTACATGGCGGACATCGCGGCCGCCAGGCACACGCATTGGCTCCTCAGCGATGCACCGTACACTGTTGTTCCCCGCTGCGTGCCACCCAGTGGTACGCTCGGGGAATTACAACAACATGACGTCCAAAGACGTGATCCCGGCACTTCAGGTCCGCGCTGTGGACGTCTTTTGTCCATATTGCGGATCTCACCATCGTTTTTAAAAAATGATGAGCAAAGCGCGGTGACATACAACGGCACTCTAAAGGGGAAGTTCTATTCACCTTTGGGCCGATTTAGCTAATTCTGTGTTAGTAAAAGACGATTCGCGCGTTTCTGTCTGTAACAGCGTGATGAATGTGCCTCCATTATGAACGGTAGTTTTACCCGTCTCAAAACTTGCATCTGAAAATGCGCGGGTTTAAAACTTTGTTTTAGCCCACACACGATCATTTTTTACAACCCGAAAAACAACATTTTTTAAAACGACACTCAAATTTTTTTTGGTCGTTTTTCAGAACATGAAAAACGATGTGAAGCCCACACATGATCATTTTAAATGATGTTTTTAAAAACGTTGTTTTTTTTCATGCCAACAAATGATCGTGTGTACGCAGCATAAGTGTATTACAGGCCTAATCACCAGGTGAAAATAAAGGAAACTATGCTTAAAAACAAAAAAATATTGCAGTCACTTAAGATTGGTAAATTGTAATATATTACATTTTAGTTTTTTTGGTTCAATACCACTTTAAGGTGATCATATATATGGGGGCAGCTACAGGGGATAAAATGGTCCCTGAATACCAGCCTTTAAATAAAAAAAATATATACAAATTAAAAAAAGAATACTCTTTAAGCAAGCTAATTTTCCTTTGCTATAGAAAGATTTCAAAACACACCTGTTGTGTCTGAATGAATGAATGAATGAATGAAAAACTTATATAGCGCGACACATGCAAACTAAATCGCCTCTGGGCGCTCGGTGTTCCTGTCTCTCATGATCTCAAAAGAGGAGAGTTTTAATCTGTCTTCTGAAGGTCAGGTGGTTTTCCTCCAACCGAATGCTGGTTGGTAAAGCGTTCCATAGTTTGGGACCTTGGAAAGCAAACCATCTTTCTCCTTTGGACTTGTATCTGGCTTTGGGTACCTTGACCAAATTTTGGCCGGTGGATCGCAGAACACGATTGGGATTGTGGGCTTCTATTTTTTCGCAAAGATATTGTGGCGCTTTCCCATGGATGCTTTTATGAGTCAGACAGATAGCTTTAAAAGCAATTCTGTCTTTTACTGGCAACCAGTGAAGGGATCTCAGTGAAGGTGAGATTGATTCTCAGGTTTTTTTCCCAGTCACAAGTCTGGCGGCCGTATTTTGAAGGACTTGCAGCCGAGTGATTTGGTACTTAGGGAGACCGAGGTAAAGGGCATTTGCATAGTCCAGTCTGGTGTTCACAATTGTTCCCACCACGACTGCTACGTCTTCTTTGGGAATAAATGGAATAAGTCTGCGTAGTAGGCGCAACAGATGGTGAGATCCGCTGACTACTGACCCTATTTGTGCGTCCATTGTCATGTAGGTGTCAAAGATGACCCCAAGACTTTTGACTTTGGAGCTAGAGGTGATGATCTGGCCCAGAATGGGCGGAGGTGTCCAGGTTGTTGCCAGTTGACTCTTGCAACTGGCATGAAACAGAAGAAGTTCTGTTTTGGAATTGTTGAGTTTGAGATAATATATATGTACTACACCATCAAACTAAACAGGTGACATGTAATATATAAAAGCAGCGCTTAAAGTAGTGAAAAAATGTGATTCCACTAACTAAATAATGTGACTATATGTGACACATAACATATATCGTATAACAGAAATCACCTGATACAGTGAAAAATGAACATACAAAACGGAAATATTAAACAAAAGAGCGAAAAAAAAGTTCAAATCCTGTGATAATCAGTGAAAAGGTGAAGAAGAGTTCATAGATAAATTGTTAGTGTCAATCTTCTCAATCTTCCACCACACCGCCTGTGCTCAGTGAATCCTTCACCTTTCCAAAATGCGCACTCACCACAAATAAATGCCCAGCACTCTCGTGCTAAGGCACAAAAGCAAAACTCCAAATCTCTCCAAATAATCTATATCAGTGTCCAATTCAGTGGTAAATTCCAGCGTGTTCACATAAATAAAGAAAAAATAGCACTATAGTGTAATATTGTAAAACCAGTTTTAATCACACCACTAAAAAAATCTTCATAAAATGCACTCACAAGTGAAATCTTTCACCAAACATTGAAAAACAAGTGACAGCATAGGTTTCCAAGTATCCAAAACAACAAGCTAGTGGTCACGGCGGACCCTCGTTCGTTCCCAGTGTACTCGCAGCACCCTGGACGCTGCTCGATGTAAAGATGGTAGTGGAGTTGGCCAGCTAGAAGTATATTGTGCGTCCGTATGGTTTACACAGGATCAAAGATAAATGACCACGCCCCCGACATGTTTCGTCATACCGACTTAGTCATGGAATTGGTCACAAGCTCTAAAAGTTGCCCTTTTATTCCGTTCCTCCATCGAAAAAGACGCTTATGCCGGAAACTGCGTCGAAAGCACGTTTGATATAAAAGAATTTATCACATGCAATTCCTCTCATGTTGTTTATCTGTTATGGTGCCCTTGTGGGCTGTTGTATGTTGGGAGAACAAAAAGGCTCCTAAGAATACGGATTGCGGAACATTTAGCCAACATTAAAAAGAAGTTTGAGGACCATAGTGTATCCTTACACTTTAAATTAAAACATAATGGTGATCCCTCTCTGGCTCAGTTTTGTGGGATTGATTGTGTGCACCCATCCTGGAGAGGATCGAATAGGGTCAGAGATTTATCGCAACGCGAAACACAATGGATATTTCTCCTTAAATGTCTCACACCGAGAGGCTTGAACATTGAGGTAGATTTGAACTGCTTCATCAACAATGCTTGAGCTATTCTTGTATTTACTCATGATGACATTTTAGTCCAGAATGTTTTGGTTTATCGGCCACGTTTATTATTACTTTTTTTGGACGTGGTACGATATTCTATAATATTGGGGAACTGTGTATACACTCAATAGTATTATTAGTGTCAAATCAGTTATGACACATAGTATTACACGGAACCCTTGAGGACATCTAGGTGTTGATATATGGGATAGTTATATATAACATCATTACCAGAAACGTGAGAGTTGTGACACCCATAGATTTGGTTTACTACATAGGTGCAGGCGATTATGAACCAGACAAGCATTATATGTAATATTAATTCAATGATGTTTATGGTACATCTTTTTAGTTTATATTTAATTTTAATAATTTTTTTAGATACTGTATAACTATTCATTATACTGTTTCAATTTGACTTTGCAATTATATAGATTATGTATGCTGATATGTATATATTTTATATCTATATGTTTATAATTCAGGCATTCAACCAATGGAACATCACCAGTTTCAATATATTATATATTTAGTTAATGAGGAACATGTGTTATTGTTTACAATGAGCTCTGTGGTCACGGGGACTTTCAACCAATAGCAGTGTTGGTTGTTTGTGCTGTGTTTAGCCTACATCGAAACGTCACTTCCGACGTGATGGCGAATCGGGATGGGCTGGGCGGAGTTTTCATTTTCGACGGAACATCGAATACACATAGACCTGTAATAGGTCCGGGAAGAGACGTCGATCGCGTCAGCACGCTGCGTGATCGCGTCACTTTCTACGCAGTTTCGGGCATACGCGTCTTTTTCGATGGAGAAACGGAATAAAAGGGCGACTTTTAGAGCTTGTGACCAATCCCATGACTAAGTCGGTATGACGAAACATGTCGGGGGCGTGGTCATTTATCTTTGATCCTGTGTAAACCATACGGACGCACAATATACTTCTAGCTGGCCAACTCCACTACCATCTTTACATCGAGCAGCGTCCAGGGTGCTGTGAGTACACTGGGAACGATCGAGGGTCCGCCGTGACCACTAGCTTGTTGTTTTGGATACTTGGAAACCTATGCTGTCACTTGTTTTTCAATGTTTGGTGAAAGATTTCATTTGTGAGTGCATTTTATGAAGATTTTTTTAGTGGTGTGATTAAAACTGGTTTTACAATATTACACTATAGTGCTATTTTTTCTTTATTTATGTGAACACGCTGGAATTTACCACTGAATTGGACACTGATATAGATTATTTGGAGAGATTTGGAGTTTTGCTTTTGTGCCTTAGCACGAGAGTGCTGGGCATTTATTTGTGGTGAGTGCGCATTTTGGAAGGGTGAAGGATTCACTGAGCACAGGCGGTGTGGTGGACGATTGAGAAGATTGACACTAACAATTTATCTATGAACTCTTCTTCACCTTTTCACTGATTATCACAGGATTTGAACTTTTTTTCGCTCTTTTGTTTAATATTTCCGTTTTGTATGTTCATTTTTCACTGTATCAGGTGATTTCTGTTATACGATATATGTTATGTGTCACATATAGTCACATTATTTAGTTAGTGGAATCACATTTTTTCACTACTTTAAGCGCTGCTTTTATATATTACATGTCACCTGTTTAGTTTGATGGTGTAGTACATATAAATTATTTTTCACATTTATATTCCTATAGCAGCAGCTAGTTTTTAGGTTCTCAACCTAGCGCAGTGGGTGATAATTAAGTCGGAGGGCTGTTTCTTTAATTATCCATTCATACCCAAGTTTGAGATAACTCTAAGGCCTCGTACACACGAGGCAATCTATCTGTTCAAATCGGTCGGACCGATTAGAACAGATCTGTCTGCTTGGCTTTTGGTTTGCTCACGTGTACACACGAGCAAACCAAAATCCCCGCCAGCAGACAGCACGCTGACGAGTCGGTGATGTGTCGGTGACGCTGACCCCGCCACGTCACCGCACCAGGAAGTAAAACACTTCCGCGCATGCGTCGAAATCATTCGGCACGTGTGCGAGAAGACATGTCCAGCAGACCGATTTGATCGTGTGTACGAGGCCTAAGGCCTCGTACACACGATCAAATCTGTCTGCTGGAAACGGTCTGCTAGACCGTTTCAGCAGACAGATTCGATCGTGTGTACGGGCAAACAGACGGATTTGGCCACCCGACAGATTTCAAAGCATGCTTTGAAATCTGTCTGCTGGGAACCTGTCCGCCCGACATGTCTGCTGGTTAGTACGCTAACCAGCAGACATGTCTTCTCGCACACGCGCCGAATGGTTTTGACGCATGCAAGGAAGTGTTTTACTTCCTGGTGCGGTGACGTGGCGGCGTCAACGTCACCGCCACGTCAGCGCCAGCAGACAGATCTGTTCAAATCGGTCTGTCCGACCGATTTGAACAGACACATTCAATCGTGTGTACAAGGCCTTAGTCATCCAGTTTTCTATCAAAGAGAGACAATTCTCTAAACTGAGATGATGATCCTTTTTATTGCAGATGCGAAAATACAGTTGCGTGTCGTCTGCGTATGACTACTGATGATTTCAAAGAGAGGGCGAAGATAGATGTTGAAGAGCACCAGTGACAGGGGTGATCCTTGAGGGACTCCACATGACACCGTGCGTTTTTCAGAAGTGAAAGGTCCCAATTTCACTGTTTGTGATCGGTTTTCCAAAAAGGAGGAAAACCATAGTAAATCACCTTCTGCGACTCTGGCTACGTCAGCCAGCCGAGTCAGTAAAAGTTTGTGGTCTACTGTGTCAAAGGCTGCGCTTAGGTCCAGCAGAACCAGGAGACAAGATTCTCCTTCGTCTGCGGCCTCAAGAGCGTCGTCCCATATTTTGAGCAATGCTGTTTCCATCCCGTGTCTGGGACGAAAGCCCGATTGAAAAGGATCAAGTAGATTATGGGTATCTAGATGCTGTTGCAGCTGTTGTACCACTACTTTCTCCATTACCTTGGAGAAAACGTTTAGCATTGTTATGGGACGGCGGTGAGTTGGGTCCTTGGGGTCCAGGGTAGGTTTCTTCAAGATGTGCTGGATTGTGCCCTCTTTCAGCAGGGAGGGCACTATGCCTTCCTTAAATGACTGGTTTATAAGCTGCGTAATGGGAGGTGCCAGGATATCGGCACATTCCTTCAGCAGTTTAGTGGGAATGATATCATTAGGCGATGTGCTGTTACGCAAAGCGCCGATGATATTTTCTGTGGCATCAATGGAGATGGGTTCCAGAGTGAACTTTGTTGGCTGTAGAAAGTTTATATGGGTGTTGTGTGGTTGATCGGGGGGGGGGGGGGGTTGAGGGGGGTATTGTTTTGCTGAATGCTTTCCCGGATTCTCAAAATTTTATTGATGAAGAAATCTGACAATTCATTGCAAAATTCTTGGGTATCTGAATTGGGGGCTTCAAGACAGCCTGGATTCATGGTCTGTGTGACCAGCTTGAAGAGTTCACGGGGGCGGTTTATGCCTTGGAAAAATAATTTTTCTTGGCTTTGAAGATTTTTTTGTGGTATTTTCTTGTTGTTACTTTGTAGATGGAGAGGTTCTCCTCAGAAGCGCGTCTTTTCCAGGCGACTTCCGCCCTTCTGCGCTCTTGCTTCAGTAGCGACAGCTGGTTGTTGAACCAGCCGGCCTTGTTTTTCCGGACATGGGTCTTGCGTTTTGGTGCTACTAAGTCAGCTGACTGTAGTAGGGCTGCATTTATGGCATCCAGTGTATTTGAGGCTGTTCGAAATGGTTGAATTGTTTTAACTTTATTTCCCAAGGTAGATTTGAAGAGTTTCGAATGGAGCTTCTTCTGAGATCTAGTCCAGTGTGTTGTCACCGGCTTGGGTGTTTTTTTTATCAATGGGGGCGTTTTGGAAATTATGAATTTAATTGCATGGTGATCTGTCCATGGCAATGGTTCATTTTCCAAAATACTTATTTTCAGATTTTGTCTGAAAATAAGACCGAGTGTGTGACCTAAAGCATGTGTGGGCCCACATACTAGTTGCTGTAGCCCTAATCCTTCCAGGTGGTCAATACAGGCGTCGGCGACGGTATCCTGTGAGGAGTTGGCCCAGAGATTGAAGTCCCCGAGCAGCAAGAGGGGTTTGCTGTTAAGGGTATAGGTGGAGATAAACTCTGTCAATGATGGTAAAAACTGCGATTTTGGCCTGGGTGGCCTATAGCAGAGAAGAATGTGGACGGTCTCTTGGGGGTTTGTTTGCAGTTGCAGAGTAAGGGTTTCCATAAATGGAAGCGAGTACTGAAGGGCTGGTTTAGAGATCACAAGGTGAATCTTGTGGATCACCGCCAGGCCTCCTCCTCTTTGCCCTATTCTGTTTTCAGTGATAATACGGTAGTTTTCTGGCACCAGTTCTCCTAGAATGGTGTTACATTCGGCTGTAAGCCAGCTTTCTGTAATAAAGAGGCAGTCTAAATCGTGTTGAATGAATGAAATCATGGATTTCTAATCGGTGTCTTACTGCCGATCTTGTATTGATCAAAGCACATGAAATGTGCTTGGGTTGGGGTGGGTGACTGAATTTTTTGACAGTCGATCGTCGATCGATCCTCAAAAGTTGCTCAATTCTTAGGGCCTTTTTGGTGACGGCTGATAGTATTGTGGCAAATTGCCTCAGGCCCCAAATGGTTTCTGCAGAATACTGCCGATTAGCCATAGTAGCCCGTCACCAGGGAGGGGGGTTGGTGGTCGGATGGCGGTGGGAAGAAGATTCCCTGAATCCTCTTTCCCAGCTTTATTTTTGGTCCAGAGGAAGGCAAGAAAACCCTGGCCGAGCTATGCCAATGTGCTGGGCAGGGAAAAAAATTTCCTTCCTGATCCCTAAGAGGAGATCGGTCGAGACCCTGGATCAAATGCTGATGAGTTGTGAGGGGATGGGGTTAAAGGTATTTCTGTTGCTGGGGGGGTGTACCAAGCTGGCCACAAGGCCCAGGCCGGGGGGCTATCAACTGGCTGGAATTAACACCAGAGAGGGACTGGTTGAGTGAATCAGAGGTGGATGGGGTCTTCCACGGGTGAGGGGGGTATGCTGTGCGAATCTGGGGGTGATCCAGGGCGCTGATGCGGTGCGCCGATAGGCCGCGGTTGAAGCCGCGGTCTTTCCTAAGACGCGGCTGCCGGGGACCTAGCATAGGCTAGTGCGGACCGTCAAAAAAGATGGGAACCAGCGGCGGGGAGGGGCGGCGAGGGGGGGATGCCTCGGTTGTAGTCTGGGGTGTAGGTGGCCTGATTCCCGGGACCAAAAAAGCCGCGGCTTATCCTGAAAGGGAAGGCCGCCCTTGATCCCAGGGAGACAGGCAGGTTTTACCTGTCAGATGGTGCTCAAAGGAGGGGAGGAAAGGATGCTGGAGAAAGGCTGGAGGAGATCCGGATCCAGATGCGGGCTGTGCTAAGGCTGGAGCTAGGCTGGACTGGAGTGACCCTGGAGTGACCCTGCCTGCCTGCCTGCTAGCCTACACCTGCCTGGAGCTATAGCATACACGCTCCTACTCCTAGGAGAAGTGTGCCATTCTGGGCTCCTGCTGCTAATCCGCCTGCCTCACTCACTGACTGACTGTGGGGTGACAACTGTTTCTGGGATAGAAAGTGAGGAGAAATTTTCCCAGCTGGTCATATAGACAATCATGAACGTGCGTTTTGCCTAAACCTTTATTATGACCTGTACCTTATTGCTTTTTTCTTTTAATTTGATTGTAATATAACTTATAGAACACAATCTATCTGTTTAATACATTGCAGTCAGAACTATGAACACATTCAATTTAACACAGTCTTTTTGTTTATGTAGAAACAGTCCATGGGAAAACACAATCTTGGGTAAAAAATACAGAGAAAATGCATTGAAAGAAAAGTTACATTCAAACTTCATTGGCGATTCAGTCCAGCATATTGTTGGTAAGTGCAATGCCGATGACATTTTTATAATGCTTGATCTATATTAAATTTATGACATTTTTACTGTAGTACCGACTCCCATAAATAAAATATTAGCAGTCACAGTGCTTCTTAAAGGCAGCTTTTGATTTGTTCCCATAGAAAATCATTCATTAAACTTGCAAGGAAACTTGAAATATGATGTAAATACTGCCTACAGATTTGAACACAGTCCAATGAAAAGTAAGCAGATAATACAACAAACTTTATGAACATAGATGTAAATTTAACACATTTTCAATTATATATTTTGAAGAGCAGAAAACTCATCCAACTGACAATAAGACATATTCTCAACATTTTTGAATCTACTGTAGACAAAACTTAAAGGCAATCTGTAGTTAACCCAATAAAGTTATATTTATATTTCAGACACCAATAGTTATATTGTGCAATATATTTATCTGTAAAAATACAATGATTTTGACCGGTTATGTAGGGCAACTGGGGGAATGTCTGTATCCACAGTGTTGAAAAGCTACTGTGTGCTTATTAATTAGTAGTATTATATTTATATACCATGTAGTAGGAGTGGGTGAGTGGGCAGACTTGACGGGAGCTAATTATTGGACAGAAAAAAAGGCAGTAAAAGGTAAAGAATTAACACAAGAATTCATTTTCAAAGAAATAAAAGTTAAGCCCCGTTCACACGATCAGAATTTTCGATGAAAAAAGTCAGACAGACGTTTTCCATTGGAATTTCCGACCGTATGTATGCCCCTTCAGACTTTTTTTCCGAGGAATTCCGTCGGAGTTTAGCTAGAGAACATGTTCTCTTTTACTCTGATGGAATGTCGTCTGAATTCTGATGTGAGTTTAGTTTGACAAAGGTTTGATCGTGTGTACGGGGCTTTATGCTACCTTACATGGCATTTTCTAGATGGCTACAGTTCATCATTAAAGGGTATCTAAACCCCAAACCAAAATGTAATATAATGCAGGTTACTAATGCTTGCTGTTGTGTCTGTGGTCTTTTTTTTCAAGCTTCTTTTGCTTTATTTTTACCAGTTATTCATGCAAATCGGCACACTTCTTGTCCCCACTGTATCTGTAGAGGAAACAATGTATGTCTTCCACTAAATCTAAGGAGGGAACCATGGTTGTCACACTAGGCTGCTCTCCTGATATGGACTACAAACATGTCTGTATCTCTTCATCTCAATTACATAGGCACAGAGGAGCATTTGGTAGTTTAAAGAACATAGATAAGTAACAGGAAGTGATAAGAACACTTCATCTCTGACAAGATCAACAGGTACATTCTGTATTTGCTGAAAATGTTTTTAGCGTGAAAAAAAAAGAAGAAAACAAATTCCAGTTATCACATCTAGGACTGAAAGCGGCAATATTTTGCTCTTGGGTTTAGTTATTTTTAGATATTATATTAGAGCAGCTATGCCGCCCTTTCCCTCTGTTGTCCATTTACATGTATTTTGTGAATGAGTTCACATAAAACAATGGCCTTTGTGATTGGGGAGGAGGAGGGGAAGGGCAGGACTCTACAGTTGAAGGAACTGAGCCGAAGCTCCAGACACTTTCTTGCTGGGGCACAATAAACCTATTATAGCTAAATTAAAGCGATAAGTCCACGAGGTGGCATGCACCTTGTTGGACGTAACTCATAGCATGCCTACACCTTTTACAAAGCTACTAAATTCCTGGAATTTAGCTTTAAAGACGGTTAAAGTGTATCCAAACCCCAAATAAAACATGTAATATATTGCAGCTTACCAGTTCTTAGATGTGGTGGTTGCATTAACTATCTTTCCTGACAGACTTTTTGGCAGCATATGTTTGGGTAGCTCTGCCTTCACTCTTACTCCATAGGACCCCACTTCCATAAATTTTGAGGCTGAGACAGAGGCCTTGTTCCTTTATTGTCCTCCTCATAGGACTCTTGATATTTGGAGTCTGGCAGGCAGAGAGAACTCTAAATTTTACCTGGCCATCTTCCTGATAAGCAGAAAGACCAAAGAAACTATATTCTCTTCTAGGACCTACCTCAGAGGGTGCTTTAGTTAATACAGTAGTTCTTAACCACTAGGCTGTTGCCTTCCCCCTCCTGTAAGTACAGCTATTTTCAGATCCCCTAACCTCCAATAGTAGCTTTCATCTACTATAGCCCCCTATGGGCCTTCAGTCCCCACAGAGTTTGGCTACCTTCACAATGCTTTCAGCCCTTCATAATGCCCCCAGCAATGTCCGAAAGTGCCCTCTGCAATGCCCTTCAGTCTCCCATACTGCCTCTGCAGAACCCCCAGCTTCCTAGAGAACACCACAGCCCTCTCTAAAAACTCCATCCACCACAGTTGCCTGCTGCTCTTTTCATAAATCTCATCCCCTACAGGGCCACCAGGTCTGCTGCAGACTCTCCTAACCCCCTCTAGAACCTTCATCTTCGAACAGTGACACCCAGCCCCATCCAGAGCCTTCCAGAATTTAGAATACATACAGTAACTTGTATTTCCATACTTTTGATGTGTGGGTATAAAACTTTTTTTTTAACTGTTTGGGCATGGAAAGTTGTTAGGACTTTATAGGGATCTGGTCTAAATAGGGTGGAGAACCATTGGTTTGGTAAATAAAGACCACTATGTGGGGATTATTTAGATAGCTTTCAAGCTAGTACATTTTTTAATTGTGGAAGGAAACTGGAAACGCCAGAGCAACCCACACAGGGATAACATGCAGATGCAAGCAGGATATTAATCTTGATATTGATAATGTTTCCATTTACATAAAATGGAGAAAAATCTACACATACATATTTATTATGTTTTGAATGACTGCAGGTACTTTCAGCTTGTTGAACATAGATGCTCTGGAGGATACTTTGGAAATTAGCAAACCGGATTTCATTATAAATCCTGACAAATACTTTGGAGAAAAGACAGAAGATAAATGTCCTAAAGTTGTGGAAGCCCCTACATTCTCAGAAAGTAAGTATTAATAACATTTCTATAGTAATACTGGCATGTTTTTGGTGCAGGAACTTAATTTCAACATTTTCAAGCTGGACTTGAAACATGTCTGCATTTATTTATCTCCATTGCATGGTGGATTGGTGGGACTAGCAGTGGACAGAGATAGCATCGTTTTTCCCTACTTTTAGGCTCACAGGAAGTTGCAAATACTGAAATTCTGGTATAATAAAGATATGTTTTTTTGTTCTTTCCTTGAAGCTCATAAGAAAGGACAAGAACAAAACATTTCTGGCAAGATCAACAGGACTTTTCTGTATTTGCTAAAAATGTTTTTGGCCTGAAAGTTAAAAAGGAATGCAGCCATTACATTTAAGGCCAGGTGATGCTATACTGTATGTACAGTATATGTATATATCTATACTGTATATACAATGAAAATCTATAATGTTATGACTGCTCACCATAAAATAACCACCCACCTAATACTGAATAGTAGACATGTGCACAGAAAATGTTTTTGTTTTTTTTTGTTCCGTTTCATATTGTTCCGTAGGTTCGTTTCTGCTCGTTTTTCGTAAGACGCCCGTTTTCCTATTTGTTCCCGTTCGTTTTTCGTACAACACGATTTTTTCGTATTCCGATCATTTCTATTTTCGTTACCGTTTTATTTTCGTACATGCGGGATGGTTCGTTATTCTGTTTAATTCATGTTCGTTACTTGTTAGACAATAATTTTCGTGAATTTTCATTAATGATTTGCATTCTGTATTTTGAATTCCTTTTTCTGTTCGTATTTTCAGTCGTATGTTCATATGACATCTATAACAAAAGATTTGCATTCTGTATTTTGAATTCCTTTTTTCTGTTCGTATTTTGGATTCAAAATACAGAATGCAAATCTTTTGTTATAGATGTCATATGAACATGCGACTGAAAATACGAACAGAAAAAGCATTTTCGTCATTTTGTACTTTCGTAAATATATCGCGGGATTTGCGGAACCTTCAACACGCGGCTCATCCATATTAACTATTGTTAAGCCCCATACACTTGGTCAGACTTTTTTAACAACAAACATAAAAACTATCGTTTTCCGTTCGTTCTCAGAAAATGTGTTCGTTTTTAAACTCCATCAGAAAACCATTTTTGGGTTCAAAAGTCTGGCCAACTGATCTCCCTTCAGATGAAAATCCACAGAAAAGTTTATTTGGCTTTACTGTACCACTCACTGTACTAGTGTACTCAGCACAAAAGAGAAGCTGCTTCACTAACTACACTCACTCACTGCCCATTAAAAAAAAACAAAATTACATCTATAACAAAAGATTTGCATTCTGTATCTTGAATCCTTTTTCTTTTGGTATTTTCAGTCGTATGTTCATATGACATCTATAACAAAAGATTTGCATTCTGTATTTTGAATGCAAAATACGAACAGAAAAAAGGAATTCAAAATACAGAATGCAAATCTTTTGTTATAGATGTCATATGAACAATGAACATACGACTGAAAATACGAACAGAAAAAGGATTCAAACAAAATACAGAATGCAAATATTTTGTTATAGATGTCATTTTCGTTCTTTTGCCGTTTTCGTTTTGTCGTATTTTCGTCGGATCGTTCGTTCGTACTTGCGGTTGTTCGATATGCGGCTCATTCGTAATCCCGTAGTTTTTGTATTTTGGTGCTTTAATTTTTTCGTATGTACACATTATCCCGCGGTTAGGAAAATGAACATTTTCGTACGAAAATAACATTCTTACGAACGGGAATGCACATATCTACTGAATAGGTCCCCCTTCTACAATCAAAACAGCTCTAACCCATCAGGGCATGGATTCCACTAGACCACTAAAGGTATGCTGTGGTATCTGCCACCCAGCCAACAGAAGAAAATCCTTTACCCAGTAGGATGAAAGGTGTGGCCTCCATGGCCTGCTCTTTTTTTTCCCAGCACATCCAACAGATGCTCAATTGGAGTAAGATCTGGAGAATTTGGAGGTCAAATCAACACATTGGGGACATTTCCGTAGCCCAGTTCTGATGCTCTTGTGTCTATTTTAAGCACTTTTGGGGTGGACACAGGTCAACATGGGCATCCTCATCAGTCTGCGGTCCCATTCGAAACAAACTATGATGAAATGTGTGTTCTGACACCTCTCTGTTGGAACCAGCCATAGGCATGTGCACAGGGTGTGCCAGGTGTGTCCAGGCACACCCTAATCACCCTCTGTAGCACAGATTCTCTCTACTGCCATGGCTCCCATCTTTCTCCTTGCAGCGCTGCCAGCTTCCCTCCACTCCTATCGGCTGTTGTTGGGGAAAGGGAATAGCCGCTCCAGGTGGGAACCCAGATGAATATCCTCTGCTGCAGACAACTCAGGTGCAAGCAATGCACTAAGCAAAGCAGGAACAAAAAATTGTCTCTGGACAGCCGCACTCTGAACAAATTGTAGCCTTTATTAAAAAAAAAGGACAGCACTTCAAGTCACAGCAAAATAAAGTAAAACCTGACTGCTGACGCATTTTGCACTGAAACTAGTGCTTAGTCATAGCTGTGACTAAGCACTAGTTTCAGTGCAAAACGCGTCAGAGTTCAGGTTTTACTTTATTTTGCTGTCCTTTTTTTAATAAAGGCTACAATGTGTTCAGAGTGCGGCTTTCCATTTTTTGTATCGGCTGTTGCTGCTGCGATTTTTTAGGAGTGGGGAAGGGGCCAGTAAATATGTATTTTACCGGCCCCTTCCCTTTCTGAATGAACATTGTGAACGATCGGTAGTGTGTGTTTGGGCTTTGGGGTGCACACCCTAATGCAATAGGCTGCACACACCTATGGAACCAGCACTAACTTTCTCAGCAATCTGAGCTATAGTAGCTCTACTATTGGATTGGACTAAACAGGCCAGCCTTCGCTTTACACATGATTTAGTGAGGCTTGGCCACTCATGACCCTGTCACTGGTTTTCCACTTTTACTTCCTTGGACCACTATTGGTAGGTCCTAACCAATGCAGGCTCAGAACATCCCACAAGAGCTGCAATTTTGGAGTTGCTTTGACATTACAATTTGGTTCTTGTCAGAGTAGCTCAAATCTTTACGCTTGCCCATTTTGTCTGTTTTTTAGCACATTAACTTAACCACTTGCTGACTGCCCACAGTATACAGGTTAAACTCAAAAAATTTGAATATCGTGCAAAAGTTTATTTATTTCACTAATGCAACTTAAAAGGTGAAACTAATATATGAGATAGTTCAAGCCGTGATTTGTCATAATTGTGATGATTATGGCTTACAGCTCATGAAAACCCCAAATCCACAATCTCAGAAAATTTGAATATTACATGCAATCAATAAAACAAGGATTGTACATAGAATAATATCAAACCTCTGAAAAGTTTAAGCATGCATATGTACTTAGTACTTGGTTTTGGCCCCTTTTGCAGCAATTACTGCCTCAATGCGGCATGGCATGGAAGCCATCAGCCTGTGGCACTGCTGAGGTGTTATGGAAGACCAGGATGCTTCAATAGTGGCCTTCAGCTCTTCTGCATTGTTTGGTCTCATGTCTCTTATCTTTCTCTTGGCAATGCCCCATAGATTCTCTATGGAGTTCAGGTCAGGCGAATTTGCTGGTCAATCAAGCACAGTAATCCCACAGTCATTGAACCAGGTTTTGGTGCTTTTGGTAGTGTGGGCAGGTGCCAAGTCCTGCTGGAAAATGAAGTCAGCATCCCTATAGAGCTTGTCTGCAGAAGGAAGTAAGAAGTGCTCCAAAATCTCCTGGTAGAAGGCTGCGGTGACCCTGGACTTAATGAAGCACAGTAGACCAACACCAGCAGATGTCATGGCTCCCCAAATCAACACAGACTGTGGAAACTTCACACTGGACTTCAAGCATCTTGCAGTGTGTGCCTCTCCAATCTTCCTCCATACTCTGGGTCCTTAGTTTCCAAATGAGATGCAGAGTTTGCTCTCATCAGAAAAGAGGACTTTGGACCACTGAGCAACAGACCAGGTATGTTGTTCTTTAGGTAAGGCACTTCTGACATTGTTTGTTGTTCAAGAGTGGCTTGACAAGAGGAATACGACATTTGAAGCCCATGTCGAGGATCGTCTGTGTGTGGTGGCTCTTGATGCACTGACTCCAGCCTCAGTCCACTCCATGTGAAAGTCCCCATCACTTTTAAATGGCCTTTTCCTGACAATCTTCTCCAGGCTGTGGTCATCCCTGCTGCTTGCGTGTGCACCTTTTTCTTCCACACTTTTCCCTTCCACATAACTTTCTATTAATGTGCTTTGATACAGCACTTTGGGAACATCCAACTTCTTTTGCAATTACCTCTTGAGGCTTTCTCTCCTTATGAAGGGTGTCAATGATGTTTTTTTGCACAACTGTCAGGTCAGCAGTCTTGCCCATGATTGTGATTCCTACTGAACCAGACTGAGAGACCATTTAAAGGGTCAGGGACACTGTGCAGGTGTTATTGCTTATTTAGCTGATTAGAGTGGGACACTTTGAGACTAGAATATTGCACCTTTTCACAATATACAATTTTTCTGAGATTGTGGATTTGGGGCTTTCATGAGCTGTAAGCCATAATCATCACAATTATGACGAATTATGGCTTGAACTATCTTGCTTTGCATGCAATGAGTCTATCTCATATATTGGTTTCACCTTTTAAGTTGCATTAGTGAAATAAATGAACTTTTGCACAATATTAAAAAAATTCGAGTTTCACCTGTATTTACGCCATTCCATTGACGTTAAAGACCATTGTTATGGCAGCCGCTAGCTGCCAATACCCGGTCTCATTTTGCACTGTGGGCTATTTTTTTGGATGGAAACCATCGGCAGTAAATGTGATGTATCCTGTTGCATCGCAGAATGAAATCAAATCATTGACCAGATAGTCCTAATAAAATCGAATCATGGGACCAGTATAGATGCACACCTCTAATATGCATAAGCCTTAAAGGAATTGTAAAGGTAAAAAAAAAAAATCCCTAAATAGCTTCCTTTACCTTAGTGCAGTCCTTCGCTTACCTCATCCTTCGATTTAGCTTTTAAATGTCCTTATTTCTTCTGAGAAATCCTCACTCCCTGTTCTTCTGTCTGTAACTGAACACAGTAATGAGACACTTTCTCCCTGGTGTGGAGAAAGCCTCTTGAGGGTGAGGGGGCGAGCAGGAGTGTCAGGATGCCCACCAACACACAGCTCCTTTCTTTATCTGCAAAGTAGAGAGTGTCCTGACACTCCTGCTCGCCCCTCCCCCCTCGAGAGGCTTTCTCCACACCAGGGAGAAAGTGTTGCATTAATGTGTTTAGTTACAAATAGAAGAACAGGAAGTGAGGATTTCCCAGAAGAAATAAGGACAACTAAAAGCAAAATGGAAGGATGAGGTAAGTGAAGGAGGACTGCACTAAGGTAAAGGAAGCTATTTAGGGAAAGTAACCGAAAGCTCCCAATGCGTAATTGCGATCAGGAGCTTTCCGATCATGTGACTTCTGTGACTGCCAATCACATTGAGGAAGAAAAGATTAGATAATTATATGTAACTGAATGTTATTCAGAATTCTTGAAATGATCCTTTGATAGGATGTGTTACGGGACCAACATGTGGCTGGAAGTCATTCAAAGTTCACTAAGGGATCCTTCAATGAAATATAAAGTAAGACCAACCCACATATAAATGGTGTTGATGGGCCACTACATGTGACTGAATAGCATTTAAAGTGAACCTTCAGTCATTTTTTCAACTTGGGATAGTGAAACATTTTTTTCTGCAAGTAAATACTTTATACAGCGCACTTCCTGTTTCTTGTCTGGTAGTAAGCCTAGGCTTATGACATCATGCACGGCTCTCATTCACTCTCATGAGAGTTTGCCAGGAAGAAAGGGAGGATGAGTCATAAGAGGGCAAATGAGAGCTACAGAGCTGGAGGTGTGTGTCTGTGTAAATCCAGGAAGTGAACAGGAAGCAGCTTTAGCTGCCCATAATTTAAATGGTTGCAGACAGACTTAGTGGAGGGAGATTTCTGCAGCATATTTGGCAAGTACAGAATCACAGTATATAAATAAAAAATTGCAAAGTGGTTGGAGAGAAGCTTCAGAATGACAAATATGTTTTTATTACAAATTATGTGAGCAGACTGCAGTTCCTCTTTAAAGTTTGTGAAGGTGTCCTTTAATGAAATGGGTTGTAGGACCAACCCCCATATAAGAAGCATGGAGCCAGAGTTAATTATGGCACATATATCAAGCATCAAGCATAACTGGAAAACTCTCAGGGAGAGGTGGCAATACCATCACGTATAGCCCTTATATAACTTGTGGGGTGACACCCTATACCCTTTGTTGGCAACTAGATCCAAATAGAAAAGTTCATTCAATTGTGTAGTGTGTAACTCATAATTTCCCAGTGTGGAAGCCATCCGTTTTGATCAGGAAAAGAGTAGTACTGAGCCATCTACACTAAAGTGACCAGATTTTTCAAATAATTTTACTAGTAATGCCGACAATCAACGACTCTCTGCCCGCCTCACAGCCTGTCAAGTCATACTCTCCAGGCCCTGGCTACTATTGGGTGGGGAGTGGAGGAAGGCAGGCTACTGGCCCAGGACTTGAGCCAAGGCAGAAAAAAAATGCGAGCGGAATAAGCATGCACCCGAAACTGAAGAAATATTCCCTCCACTCCAACCAGCACATGATTATCAGAAAGGGGCACAGATAATGGAAAAAAATACACCCCCCTAAGCTAGTCGGAGTGGCAGAGAGGGTGTAATTCAGTTTTCTTTATCGTACATCACGGGACACAGAGCGCATAGCCATTACACTTGGGTTATATGGGTACCTTCAGGTGTGGACACTGGTGTAATCAATTTCACAGGAAGTTTCCTCCCTATATAACCCCCTCCCACTGGGAGTGCTTCAGTTTTTTCGCCAGTGTCTTAGGTGTTGGTCACGTCTAGCTGTCCCTCGGAGGTCTCGGGACCCAGGATAGCTAGCCGGATCCGTCGAAGTGCTTCAAAGCCAAGGTGTACGGTACCCGGGCCCTGCTGGAGTGGGGTTTTGCCTATAATGCCTCTCCTTGGAGGGCTGGATTCTGGGCTCCAGTGCCTTAGTCTCTTCCAAGAACTAAACGCTACTGATGCCAGGATGCTATATAGGTCCAGGGGTGTGGGTTCCTTAACACAGGACCCCGGTCCCTGAAGGTCCAAGACAATACCCACGGAGATGGGGGAAGGCTGGGCCTCTTGCATTTTGCAATACCCTGCGGCGTGGAGCAGGTAAGAGGGAACCTGCGGGACTTGGTTCGACAGTAGGTATCCCCCTGGGGGTTCTGGGTTGGCTAATGGTATGCTTGTGCATCAGCCACTATCTCCACTATGTCTTTTGAGGCAGGATGGGATGTACTAATGTTTACCCAGATAACATGTAGATATATATATGCTTTTAAAGATATGTATTTTGCTACTCCCCCCAGATTTGCCTGTTAGCATGATACTGCAGCCCCACGTGTATAGAGAGGAAGTGCTGACAAAACTCCTGTTTCCTAGGAAGCCTAGGGGGACAGCTTCCTCTATGTGTGCACTACAAAGATTAGTGGCTTACCGGGTGTCTGTGTTACTAGCGCTGGTCCAGGCTTCTCCTCTGCTCTCTGCTTCCTCCATGTTGGTTTCAGCGTGGGGGGGGGCGGGGGCGCGCGCGTGCGCGCCGCCTTTTACAGCGTCATGGGGGGGCGGGCCAGCAGCGTCACGTCTCAGATAAAGCAAAAAAGCATTTCCTGGCTGGTCATTCCCTCCTGAGAGCAGTGGAGAGTGAGGACATAGAGCGCGCAGCTGAGCCAGTTCTGGCTAACAGTGACACCCAGTGGTGGTTTGTGGATCTTCAGGTCTGGACTTTAAGTCCACACTGACCAGAGAAAAAAAAAAAGATTTTTTTCTTAAAGGGACTCAGCCTTAGATCTGGCAGTATCTGAGTTGGTGCAACCTTGGACTCCAGCTAACGGGCATTGGTGTGGCAATACTCACAGGACTTTCCTCGGTATTGCCGCCTTCTCAGGCGTATGAAAATTTAGAATTTTTTTTACCATAGCCTGTCATTATTAATGTTTCACTTCTAGCTACAACAGTTGGGTGTTGGCTGTAGGGGTGTCTCAAGGTTGTGCAATGGCTCCCAAGGGATCAGGACCAGCTAAGGCTGCAAAAGGTGCCAAAAAAGTAAAGGGGTCTCCAACGGGGTCAGAGGATTTGGGCCAGGCTCCAGTGGTCCCACCCTCACCAGATAGACCACCGAACAGCATCGTGCAGGAGCCATTGAGGGTGCTAGGGGCAGAGGCGGCCCCCAATCAACCCATTCCCGTTTATGTTACGGAAGAAATGCTAGAATCCACCCTGGGTGGGCTAGAGAAAAGGTTAACTGCTTTAATTGCCCGCTCTTTGCCGGGTGGCAAACGGGCTAGATCCCCGTCACCTAGAATGGTGTGTTCGGATGCAGAGGTCCTCTCTTCGGAGGAATTGGACCCACAGGGGGATCAAGCGGACCTGAGTCCTGACGGGTCAGACATTGAAGATTCCACTATAGATGAAATTTTTTCGGCTTCTCAAGCAGAGAGTCTGTGGATCCAATCTCTGACGGATATGGTTCGCACTGCTTTTAAACTTCCAGTGTCAGAACAATTAGCCCCCGCGGTATCCTCTTTAGGTTCCTTGAAGGCACCATTAAGTGGTGCGTATTTCCCGGTTCACCCCCTTCTGGAGAGCGTGATTTTTCAGGATTGGGCTCGACCTGATTTTTATCCCTCCTAAAAGGTTCACCATTCTCTATCCTATGGAAGAAGAATTTGCAAAGAAATGGGCACTCCCTACCGTGGACGCAGCCATTTCCTGCGTAAATAAATCCCTGACCTGTCCGGTGGAAAATGTCCAGGTGTTTAAAGATCCAGTCGACAAAAAATTGGAGACCCTACTGAAGGCTTCTTTTACCACAGTAGGTGCCGTGGTTCAGCCAGCAGTGGCAGCCATTGGCGTTTGTCAGGCTTTAAAGGATCAGACTAAACAGATATTAAGGGACATACCGGCTCAGCAAGCTCGTGAATTGGCTGACCTCCCAAGAGCTCTCTGCTTTGCAGTAGATGCTATTAAGGACTCCGTTCAACAGGCGTCCCGTTTATCTCTGCTGTTGGTTCATATGCGTCGCCTTTTGTGGCTAAAAAACTGGTCAGCAGAGGCACCCTGCAAAAAGCTTTTAGCAGGATTTCCCTTTCATGGTGGGAGACTATTCGGTGAAGACCTAGATAAATATATCCAGACCATATCAAGTGGTAAAAGTTCTTTCTTGCCTGTCAAGAAAAGATCGCGTGGGCCCGCATTTAAGCGACAGGCCTTCGTAGGCTCGGCCCCTTCAACTTCCCGTCAGTATCGACGGCCTCCCGGGCGTTCAGCATTTAATAGCCGCCCACAAGGACAAGCCACGACAGGCAAGAGGCCATGGTCTCGCAAGCCGGTTAAACCAGTCCTCAAGTCAGATTCATGAAGGGGCACCCCCACTCTCTTGGGTGGGGGGAAGACTTTGGTTTTTCTCCGAAGTGTGGAAGGCCAGAATTCCCGACTCTTGGGTAAGATCCGTGGTAACCACGGGCTACAAGCTAGAGTTTCGGGAAGTCCCCCCTCCTCATTTTCAGGGGTCAAGTCTTCCAAGCGACCCATTAAAGAGGGCCTCTCTTGTAAAAGCATTGGATCGTCTCTTGCTCCAAGGGGTAATTGTAGAAGTACCAACCCAGGAATGGGGTCTGGGATTCTACTCCAACCTTTTCATAATACCAAAGCCCAATGGCGACGTCAGGCCTATCTTGGACCTCAAACGCCTAAATCGCTTTCTAAACATTCAGACCTTTCGTATGGAGTCCATACGTTCGGTGGCAGCCAGCCTACATCAAGACGACTTGCTAGCATCTATAGACATAAAAGATGCGTATCTGCACGTGCCGATCTACCCGGCACATCACAGGTTTCTTCGTGTTATGATAGATCACCGCCATTACCAGTTCGTAGCCCTCCCTTTCGGGTTGGCAACAGCTCCGCGGGTATTCACAAAGGTGTTAGCCCCGGTGCTAGCCGTCCTAAGGACAGAAGGCATTTTAGTCTTGGCTTACTTGGACGACCTTCGGCTAGATACAGACTGCCAGAGGATAATTTTACCTCAAGCAAAGATCAGATCAATAGCTCAAGCAGTTCAAGTGATCTTAGGCAAGAAGAGGCCGACTATTCGCCTATGTATGCGACTGCTGGGGAAGATGGTGGCCGCCTTCGAGGCTGTGCCCTACGCCCAGATCCATACCAGATATCTTCAGGCAGCCATTCTCTCTGCTTGGAACAAGTCCATTCAGGCGTTAGATCGTCCGTTAGTGCTCTCCCCGAAGGTCCGGCGCAGCCTGTCTTGGTGGCTGGTCTCTCAAAATTTGTCAAAAGGGAAATCCTTTTGCCCCATCACGTGGAAGATAGTATCCACGGATGCCAGCCTGTCAGGTTGGGGGGCAGTTCTAGAAGAACAGACTCAGCAAGGGCAGTGGTCGGAGGCAGAAAAACTGCTTCCCATCAATATCTTGGAGATCAGAGCTGCTCGGCTGGCCCTGATCGCTTGGACTCTCCCCCTTCAGGGTCTGCCAGTAAGGATACAGTCCGACAACGCCACTGCGGTGGCATACATAAACCACCAGGGGGGCACGAAGAGCCCAGCAGCCCAAAGAGAAGTAAACCTCATTTTCTCATGGGCCGAAGCCCATGTACCCTGCATCTCGGCGGTGTTCATCCCAGGGATAGACAATTCTCAAGCAGATTTTTTGAGTCGTCAACAGTTGCTCCCGGGGGAATGGTCTCTTCACCCCCAGGTATTCCAAGAGATTTGCCAAAGATTCGGAGTCCCAGAGGTGGACATTATGGCAACGAGATCCAACAAAAAGTTGGACAAATTCATATCCCGAGCCAGGGATCCCTCGGCCTACGGGACCGATGCCTTGGTTTGTCCTTGGCACCAGTTTTCTCTTCTGTATGCGTTCCCTCCACTGCAGATGATTCCCCGCCTTCTACGGAGGATCCGGGTGGAGCGCAGGCCTGTGATCCTGGTGGCCCCAGCCTGGCCCAGGAGGGCTTGGTACGCACTCATCGTGAAGATGTCAGTCGGGGCGCCGTGGCCGCTCCCCCTACGCCCAGATCTGCTGTCTCAGGGCCCAATCTGCCATCCTGCTTCACAGCAGCTAAATTTGACGGCTTGGCGGCTGAATCCCTAATTCTTAAGGGCAGAGGCCTCTCAGATCAGGTCATATCTACGTTGATTCAGGCTAGGAAACCGGTCTCCAGAAATATTTATTACAGAGTCTGGAGAACCTATGTGGAGTGGTGCGAGTCTCAGAAATGGCATCCTCGAAAGTTTTTTATTGACAGGATTCCTCCAGGTTGGCGTTGACAAAGGGTTGGCTCTTAGTACTCTAAAGGGGCAGCTGTCGGCTTTATCAATATGGTTTCAAAGACCCTTGGCCACCCATTTGCTTATGAAAACCTTCTTGCAGAGGGTCTTGCATGTGAATCCCCCTATTAGAGCTCCCCTCTGCCCCTGGAATTTAAATCTGGTCTTGTCAGCTTTACAAAGGCAGCCGTTTGAACCTCTGACAGAAATCCCTCTTGTGCTACTAACCCGAAAGTTGGTTTTCTTGGTGGCTATGGCTTCAGCCAGAAGGGTTTCCGAGCTGGCAGCCTTGTCATGCAGGGAGCCATACCTTATTCTGCATAAGGACAGAGTGGTTCTGCGGCCTCAACCTTCTTTCCTTCCTAAGGTCATATCCAGTTTTCACTTGAATCAGGACCTAGTCCTACCATCCTTCTTTCCTACTCCCCAGTCCAGAGAGGAAAGACGGCTTCATACTTTGGACGTGGTTCGAGCCATGAGGGTCTATCTCAAGGCTACAGAGAAGATTCGGAAAACAGATGTGCTTTTTGTTCTTCCGGATGGCCCCAAGAAGGGTCAGCCAGCTGCCAAGTCTTCCTTGGCTAGGTGGATTAAGCAGCTGATTTTTCAGGCATATGGTCTGAAGCGCGTTCCACCTCCCTTATCAGTAAAAGCCCATTCTACGAGGGCCATGAGTGCCTCCTGGGCGGCTGTCAGAGTCTCAAGAACTTACCGAGGCCAAGATGCTGCGGGCGGCTCACCTTTGCGAACCAGTGCTGACCGCCCTCTGGTGATGGAGACAGAGAGGTGACAGCACCAGGAGGCACCGGTACCGGAAACAGGAAACTGGGTCAAGGTGTAGATCAAGGAAGGCCGAGAAGACAGTCCGTGGCACCAACAGGAAACAGAGGACCAAACAGGCAAAACTAGTTCAAGGTACAGGTTGTGGATCACGGGTCAAAGAGATCAAGGAAGTCCAATAATACAAGCCGGGGTCAAAGGATCGGAGAGGTCAGCGGAAGTCCAAGGATACGGGCCGAGATGAGAGGATTGGAGAGGTTAGCAGAGTCCAGGAGTGCAAGCCGGGGTCAAGGGTTGGAGAGGTCAGCAGAGTCCAAGGCAGGCCGAGATCAGGATTCAAACAGGTAAGCCGGAAGGTTTTCAGGATAAACAGGTTCACAGCAACTAGACACATACAGGAGCTGATGACAAACCAGCAACCTGCCATGTGTCAGGGGCCGGTTTAAATAGGGTGGTGAGCCCTGTGATTGGCTCCGACGGAATCGCGTGAGCTCGCGCCACGCGCGCGCTCCCGTACACGTCGTGCCGCCGGACCGTGCCCGCGTACGTGCGCGCGCATGCGCTGAATAGAGACGTGCGGTCGCGTCGTTCTACTGCGCATGTGCGCGCGATCAAAGTCCGCAGAATTGGTGCCCTGACAGCGGCACACCATCAGATCTCTATGGCACAGGTTTGCAAGGCGGCAACCTGGTCTTCCGTACATACGTTTACTAAATTTTATAAGTTGGACATTGCAAAGGGTACGGACGCAGCTTTTGGGCAGGCGGTCCTACGGGCAGCAGTATAGAATCCTCTGGCCCGGTTCACGCCCCCTTGTTTTTCTGTTGGTGGAGCCATGTTTTCTCCTGACAATGTTTTTATTTGGCTATTCTTGGCCTTATGGTCTCCCTCCCTTCATAGAGCATTGCTTTAGGACATCCCAAGTGTAATGGCTATGCGCTCTGTGTCCCGTGATGTACGATAAAGAAAAAAGGATTTTTAACCACTTTAGCCCCGGGCCTGTTTTTCAGATTCGGTGTTTACGAGACTAAAACATTTTTTTTTGCTATAAAATTACTTAAAACCCCCAAACATTATATATTTTTTTTTTCTAACACTCTAGAGAATAAAATGGCAGTCATTGCAATACTTTTTGTTACACCGTATTTGCGCAGCGGTCTTACAAGCGCACTTTTTTTGGAAAAAATTCACTTTTTTAAATAAAAAAATAAGACAACAATAAATTTGGCCCAATTTTTTTACATATTGTGAAAGATAATGTTACGCCGAGTAAAATGATACCCAACATGTCACGCTTAAAAATTGCGCCCGCTCGTGGCATGGCGTCAAACTTTTACCCTTAAAAATCTCGATAGGCGATGTTTAAAAAATTCTACAGGTTGCATTTTTTGAGATACAGAGGAGGTATAGGACTAGAATTATTGCTCTCGCTCTAACGATCGCGGCGATACCTCACTTGTGTGGTTTGAACACCGTTTTCATATGCGGGCGCTACTCGCGTATGCGTTCGCTTCTGCGCGCGAGCTCGTCGGGACGGGGCGATTTAAAAAATTTTTTTTTTTGTTTTCGTATTTATTTGTATTAATTTTACCAATTTTTAACACTAAAATAAAAAAAAATAAAAAAATTATCACTTTTATTCCTATTACAAGAAATGTAAACATCCCTTGTAATAGAAAAAAGCATGACAGGTCCTCTTAAATATGAGATCTGGGGTCAAAAAGACCTCAGATCTCATATTTAGGCTAAAATGCAAAAAAAAAAAAAAAATTTTTAAATGTCATTTTTCAAATGACATTTAAAAAAAAATGTCTCTTTAAGACGCTGTTTGGAACTGACGTTTGACGTCACTTCCACCCAGCAGAGCTACGGGGATGGACGAGGGAAATTTTTTCCCTCACTCGCATCCCCGCTGACCAGACGAGCGCACCCGATCGCCTCCGCCGCTACCGACGGCTCCGGTAAGCGGCGGAGAGCGCGGGAGCGCAGCGGGAGGGGGGGGGCACGCTCGTCCGCTACCGATAACGGCGATCTCGCGGCGAGTCCGCCGCGGAGACCGCCATTATCGTTTACCCGACCGCCCACAGAAGAGATGGATATCTCGGTTGTGGCAGCAGCTGCTGCCGTTACCGAGATATCCATCCTCAAAGTGCCGACGTATACCTGCGGTGGGCGGTCGGAAAGTGGTTAATAAACAGCTTACCTGTAAAATCCTTTTCTTGAAGTACATCACGGGACACAGAGCTCCCACCCCTCTTTTGGGGAACATTGTGTAACCTCGGGAGAATTGCTTGCTACAAAACTGAAGCACTCCCAGTGGGAGGGGGTTATATAGGGAGGAAACTTCCTGTGAAATTGATTACACCAGTGTCCACACCTGAAGGTACCCATATAACCCAAGTGTAATGGCTATGCGCTCTGTGTCCCGTGATGTACTTCAAGAAAAGGATTTTTACAGGTAAGCTGTTTATTAAAAATCCTTTTTTTTTTTTTTTCAATTCTGCACTGCACTGTCTTTGAAATTGCCCCAGCCCCTGTTCAAATTCAATCCGTGGACAAAACTGGGACAGACTTGGTCCGGGGACAGTGTCCTCAAAATGGAAACCAGGGTCACCCTAATCTACACATGTGGGTCTTGGAAAGTCAAAGCTGTTCTTTAGAGAGTGATGGTCTATAAGTCCATATACAGAGGCACCATGGTCCCTTAAATGGATGAATGAGATAGGGAAGGAGATATCCCAAAAGCCATCATGGAAACAAGACTGGAAGCCAATCACTTTGGTCACATGATCGGAATGCCCACCTCCGCCTATTGGCATTTAGAACCTCCTAAAGGGTCGGGTGGCTGGAAGGGGTTAATGTTTTACATAGGTATTTCTGCCAGAGAGGCCAGCCTCAAGTGATCTAGGAGGATTTAATTTTCTGACTAAAGTTCCACTTTGGGCCAGATTCAGCAAGACTTGCGCTGGAGTAAATCGATATGCGCCGCGTAACTGTAAAGATGCGCCGTTGTATCTATGTGGCCGTACCCACCAACCTAGATGCGCCAGAAAACGGGCCTTTTTCCGATCGGCTTAACTTTCCCTCGCCAGAGTATCGTTAGTGCATATTTTCGCTCATCGCATCCGTCGCGCCTATTGATTTGCCATGCAAATATGCAAATGAGGGAGATTTCCCGATTCGCGAACGGATTAGCACCAGACGCTGGCTACATGCGCCGTGCGTATCTCGTCCGTCCGGTGCAAAGTTATTTCTACAAATAGCTGCTTTATCTTTACTCCAGACGGCCACAGGTTAGCAGGAGAGCAGCTACAGCAGCAGCGATACCGACGAAACTAGCAAGCTGAACAACCACACGTGCAAGGACAACACCTCTGTGTGCCAACATGCCAGGGGCAGTCGCGGTCCTAGCACTAGTACTGGGTCCCCCGGTACGGAGGAGGCGGGCATGTGAGAGGATATGCCGCACGCGCATGAGCCTCTTTGGCATGGGGGATGAGGAGGTGTATCGCCTCTTCAGATTCAGCCCTGATGCAATACTTGAACTAACCACAACCCTGCAGGGTGACATCACCAGCAAGACACACCGCTCACAAGCAGTGCAGCCACTGGTGAAGGTCCTGGCAACACTCCATTTCCTTGCAAGTGGATCATTCCAGCGTACAAGTGGAGTGGTGGCTGGGATGTCACAGTCCTCCATGAGCAGATGTGTGCACCAGGTTGTCCCTGCAATCCTCAGACGCATGTCCAACCAGTTCATCAGACCAACCACTGAGGAGCTGTGGCTGAAGGCAATGACAGATTTCTACAACATTGCCAGATTCCCACGCACTGTGGGGGCCATTGATTGCACACATGTGGCCCTACAGCCCCCCAGTGCCACAGAGCACATATACCGCAATCGGAAGCATTGGCACTCCATCAACGTACAGGTGATAGCTGATGCCCAACGCCTCATATGGCACGTCCGTGCCAAACACCCCGGATCCAGCCATGACAGCTTCATATACAATCAGAGCCCCATCCCAATGGAATTCGAACAGAACATGTATGGGGACAGCTGGCTGGTTGGTGAGTGACATGGGTGGCAGGCATGACTATCCCCTCCCATGATGCACACATCACAAGGGCCACATGCATGACTAACATCCTCCTGTCTTTTCCCTTACAGGTGACTCTGCATATGCACTGGGACCCCATCTAATGACTCCTTTCCGGAACCCCCAAACCAGAGGAAAGAGAAAATACAATGAAGCACACATCAAAACCCGTGCAGTGGTGGAGCAAACATTTGGGCTCCTGAAGTCCCATATCCGCTGCCTGGATAAGTCTGGGGGGCCTTATTGTATTCCCCTACCTTTGTGTGTCAGATCATCGGTGCATGTTGCATTCTGCACAACTTTGCCATGAGAAAAGGCCTGCAGATTGACATACGTGATGACCTGACCCCCCAACCAGACAGCCCCCCCCCCCCTGCCAGAGGAGACCCATTCAGCTGATGGAAGAGCAGTCAGGAGGGTTCTCGCCGTAGGCAACTTTGGACAATAAACAAAAACATTGATCACACGGACAATGCACGCATGCACACCACTGATGTCCCTAGATCACACACACCACATCCACATTGCATTGGATTAGCCCAAGTCCAACATATAGGACTTGGGAGCAGCAACGCCAGCGTCAAGGCCCCAATGATGTCGCTGTCCATTCATACACCTTTCACACGTCATTCACACAGCCGTGGGGATAACTTCTCCACCACGGCCGAGGGTGACACCCCTTACTGGCAGGAGTGCCACCCCCTCACATTCACACACCATTCACACTGCAACGTGTGCAGTATCAAAAAAAAATCTCATATCCTGAGCATAATCACAAATAAAAAAGCTCATAACCTGATCATTAAGAATAAAATAAAAATCTCATGTCCTGAGCATTAAGAATAAAATAAAAATCTCATGTCCTGAGCATTAAGAAAAAAATAAATAAAAAAAAATCATCTGGGATGCCGGGGGCTCCTTCTGGTGGCCCCTCTCTGGCTCCTCAGCTGCCTGGATGGAGTGGGTGGGGGTGGGGGGGCATCTGGAGGTGGCTGATCTCCGGGTGGGCCACTCCTGGCAGGTGTGGCCTGCATGCCCTCCAAGGCCATGGCTATCCGGCCGAGGTAAGAGTTGGTCTGGGCCTGCATCCTGAGCTGCTGGGTCTGCATCCTGAGCTGCCGGGTGACCTGGTATTGTTGGGCCCGCCGACTCTGCCTCCCCTGGTCCTGGATGGCAGCAGTGTTTGCCTGGACGGCTGCAGTGAGGTGCCTTATATCACCCTGCACCTCCCCCAGACTGGTCACCACTGCAGCATAGTTGCAGCTGACATCCTGCACTGCATTGGATATCTGGGCCACGGAGCACAGGTTGTCAGCCACTCTGTCCAGGTGCCCAACTATGTCCACCATTTGCTGCGTCTGCCTGGCGTGATCCCTCGCCACCTGGTCCTGGACCAGATCAGACACCCCCTGGTCTTACGGGTGGCCTTCCTGGGGCCAGGAGATGGTTGTCCCTGGGGGGATGGAGTCGCCCTTGAGGGGCTTCCTAGGATGGGGGAGGGTATTGCAGAGGGCCCTGCAGAAGAGGAGGACTCTTCCAAAAATAAAATTATGTCCTGCTCTGCCACAACAGGCTGCTCCTCAACCACCTCTGCAGGTGAGGTGTGGGCACTCTCCTCCTCCACCTCTGTCTCTTCACCACCCATGGGCTCGGGCACAGGATGCCGTTGGGGGGATGGGGTGGACTGGCCGCCAACAGATGATGGCCCAGCTCCGTCATCTGTGGATGACACAAAGCAGACACTTGTTGGGTGGTCCCACACACTTGGCACATGTACCCTCCCCCCCCCACATGCAACACACCAAAAAGGGGGTAAAAATCACTTACCTGTCCTGGAGCCTTCCTCCACGGAGTCATATCCAGGGACCCCCTCCAACTGCTCCCTGTCCAGGCAGCGGGCGACCACCTCCTCCTCCGTGGTCAGGCTGACCGCACATGGGGGTCCACCCCCCGTGCCCCTCTCATGCCTCCTAATGGTGGCCACCTTGCCCCTGACCTTGCGCCTCAGATCATTGATCTTCTTGCCAATATCGGCAGCAGTCCGGGTGGAGTACCCCAAAATATTAACTTTGGCAGCAATGCTTTCCAGGATGGCCTGCTTCCTCTCCCGGCTGGTCTTTCTGCTTTTCCTGCCATGGAGGACATCGTTGTGGGTCTCCATAGCCGAAATTACAATCGAGACCTCCTGGGCATTAAAATTGAGGTTCCTCCTCTCTTTGGGGGGAGCGGGAGCAGACATGACACAACAAAAGTAACTTCCCTGGGGTGGGGGGAAACGGAAATACTTTTGCGCCGGAATGGCGCTTCCGCTGGCTCTTTTATACTCGCAACGGAACACATTGAGGCTACATTGGGCGAGTGTAGCCTCACTCACTGCGCATGCTCCGTGGATGATGCGCTGAACGTAAGCCTCTGCGCTGGGCTCCGCCCATCATTTACATATGATCACACCCACTTCCACTTGCGTCGGGTTACGCCAGCGCATTTTCGTTACTCCGGCACAACTTTAGGAGCAAGTGCTATGTGAATAACAGTACTTGCTGCAAAAGTTTCGGCCGAGTAACGTAAATGAGAAACGTTACTCCAACTTAAAGATTCGCCCATCTACCTGAATCTGGCCCTTTAAGTGTGATTTAGCTGCTTGCTTGGAGTTCAGCTTTAATACATTTATATATGTTCTAGAACTAGAATTTTCCGTTATTCAGCCGCTATTGACATTGTCTGCCACCAGCCTCCTCCTGCCTCTGTGGAAGAGAGATGGTTAGTGTTGTTGCAATTAGGAGAAGCAGACAGAAATGATTTACCAATTCCAAACTAGTTGTAAGACTCACATCTCTCACAAAGGGATTTCAATGAAGGACTGTGGTTGTATACGGCATTGATAAAAAGGTGACATGAACACAAATATTTGTATGGTTTATAAGGCAATGATGAAAAGGCTGTAGTGCCTGTTATTCCTAACTGCACAACCTATGCTGCCCATGCACAATGCAGCAATGTGACATATTCAAGTCCTCACTGTGACAGCTGAGCTGAGAAGTTAGTGATCGAACAACAACAAGTGCAACAAAGTGATAAAGATTGGTAGTGTCAGCCGCAGAAAACTTTCGGTATGTTGGAAAATTGGTCAAGTCATTTTTAATGCAGACACTACAAGACAGCAAAAACTAAGTGACAGATTGCTTTTAAAAGTTAATGACAACAGCGCATCGGCTCTAACAGCTTAGTCTATTGAACAGCACATGATAATGAAGCCTACATGTTTCACTCCCCTCCCCGAACAGAGGGAGCTCTTGCTTATTATTAAATTCAATTTTATATATTTCTACACTGGTAACTGGTTGTAGAAGTAGATTAATTAATATAGTTGTAGCACTACCCCAAAGGAGCCGCTGAATTTATTTGGGATCGGCAAATTAAGTTACCCCAGCTTGGTCTAGGGATGCACCAGAAGAATTAAGTAGTAAACGGAGGTCCACACAGTCAATAAAGATTTTCTCAATGCTTTAATTCCAGGCCAACATTAGCCAACATCAACTTTGGTGAAGGAAGAATAGGTTGATGAGAGAAGAGAAACTTTTGATGTCAGGCCTGGATATACACAAGGCAGATCAGCCCTTAGTAGCACAAATTTTCACACGTCACCACTCCTATGAGATTGAGTGGGTAAGGTGCCCCCGGACACGTGTCTCTCATACAGACCTGGCAGCCGAGGCGCCACCTCAAATTTTGGCTGGGAGGAATGGGTCTCTCTCACAGGCCCGGCTCTAGGCCTCTGCCACAAGCCAGTTAATTTGGATAGACTAAATGTGCGAACAGAGCGAATCCTCTCAGTAATTTCTCAGCATAAGTCACCGGGTGACAGCAAAGCGTACCTGCCAGCATCCGGTCACTGAATCCCCGCCTGGGATTCTCTTAAGCTTCGGAAACCCAGTAAGTCACTGACATCCCTTGGTTCTTGTCTCCGGCTGAGACTCAGGAAGGCCCAGAAACCTGGTGGGCCGCGCCGACGGGGTCCATGGGCGCTCACACCCTAAAGGTGGATGCTGCACCCCGAGTCCGGGACCCCGCACATGTGAAGAAGAAGACACTGAAGACCCGACCTAGGTCCCAGATATACCCCTCCCCAGAATGCCCACCGAGGAGAAACCTTCTCCAATTGTCTGCTGAGGAAGACTCCATCCGCCAGAAATGCCGCTGGCTCCCACTGCCGGCCAAGGATGAAATGACATCCCCAGAATGCAGTCCGAGCCAGTGGACCTTTCCAGAACGACATAGGTCAACAACCTAAACAAATCACAACTAGGAGCAACTTAACTCTCCTAGTCCAACTACTTTTAAACGCAGCGCCCATGCAAAAAGCAAGGGGGCACTACACACTCCCCTCCCCCAAAAAGACACTGTCCCCAGTATCCAAAGCATTCGAACACGAATGCTGGCCTGACATCAACTTGACCAGATAGCAAAGGAAGAAGAAGAAAAAAAAGGGGACAAAACACACATGGCAAATCACATTATCACATATGATTTATAACATACACAACCCTGTCTATCTAACTGCCCAATCTCACAGTATCGACGACAGGTTGGGTCCAAAACCTCCCAGAGCAGAATTGAAGCTGTGAGCCCAAGCCTAAGCCCAAAACCTCCCTTCTCTCCTAAGATACCATAACATTGGTTATGCAGAAGAAGGAAATAAATAAATAAATCAATACTCAAAGTTCTCTCTTTCCTTTCTTTTCTCTCACTCGAAGAGAAGAGAAAAAGAAGTCTCTTTTGAATCTTCCACTGTGATTCCCAGACTGTTAGTCAAACAAAATTTCTTGTACGAGAATCCCCCATCCTAACTGACTGAATCCAAACCCCTCCCGAAAGTTTATACACAAAAGACTCTGTGGTTCCGGAGAAGCAGAGGGGAAAAGGGAAAACTGGGAAAGAAAACCCAGTTCAGTTCACACGGAATGGGGGGCATAACCAGGTAACAAACAAGGGCCCAGGACACAGACAAACGGGCGTCCATTTAGGACAGCGCATCCATGATTGGAGGAACGGGGTGTAATAGGGACTTGGCACCGAAACTCACCCGCTCCTCAGGGCAGACACTCGGTTCCCGGTTTACAGGACCTGCTCCGGATGGGACGCTTCTTCTGTTTCTTTCTCCTCCCGCAGCTCTGAAATCCTCCAAAGCCCTGTTGCTCGGGGAAACGCGGGTCAAACAGGTGGTCGAGTAGATCACCATCATCCATCTGCGACCCGTCCGACCAAAACTCCAGGTCAGACGAGTCCTCCGCTCCAGCGGGGAGGTAGTGGAACACTCTGGCTGGGTCAGCGGCTAGGTCGGGCCGAAGGGACCTCCGCACCGTCTCCCAATCGATGGGCTGTGAAGACCTTCCTTCGGTTGTGGCACTGCTGATGGAGACCGTCCCGACAGAGATGGTCTTGCGAACAATTCCGGCCTCCGCGCATGCCGTGCGGGCCATGCAGCGATCGGCATCCTCCATCCCGTCCAATGGGCTTGCCTTCTGCGGGTGATAGAACGTGGCAGACGGCGATGAAACTCTGGTGGACGAGACGGTGGCACTTCCATCTCTCGGAGCCTCCGGCTCCGCGTTCTCCCCAGGAAAAATAATTTCTGGCCATGAGGCCCTTGCTTCCGCGGTGAGATCTCCTAAGAGACGATCCACCCAGTACTCTCTTGGGGAAGCAATAGGCGGCCTAACCTCGAACAGGTAGGCCCGGAATCCGCAGCATCGGGCAAAGGGCAAGAGGCGGACGGCCAACTCCTGACACTGAGGGCAAACTAAGCCCAACATTTTCGTCCCTTCAGAGGACAGCAGTACGAACTGTCCTGCAGTGGTCAGCCGAATGCCCGTATCCATCACAGGCACGGAGGATGGCCCCAAAGCGGCCATGGGGCGCCTCAATCCAGCACGGGCAGCAACATTCCCAAATGACACGGACATCTCTCAACAGATCTGTCTCTCGCCAAGGAAATAATGGTTCTGCAGAATTGGTGCGCAGATGAGCGTAACTTTGCTTGTTTGGCGCAAAATCCTCAAGCACGTTCCACGCAGGGGAGGGTGACTCCTCCCATCTAAGAGAACTTGTCCGGACACGTTGCAGGCATGTGCCAGGCCGCATGCACGCCCCAGCTCAGCGAGACATGATTAACCCCCTCTCTGCTGGACAGTTCAATACACAACTTTAGACACTCTCTGTACTCACTTCTGGTTGTCAAGGGTAACAGCCGAATACCGGACGAGCCCCCACGGACCGTTTTCATCGAACATGTCTCCTGGGATATTTTGGTCTGATGTGTGTACACACGATCAAACCAAAATCCCTGCGGACAGACAGCTCGGTGACGTGGCGGTGACGTTGCCGCCGCGACGTCCGCAAAGCAAGAAGTAAAATGCTTTCACGCATGCGTCGAATCCATTCGACGAATGCGGGGGATTTCGGTCCGCTGGTTAGGCGTGTACTAACCAGCGGACATATCTGACAGACAGGTTTCCAGCAGATAAGTTTTAAAGAATGTTTTAAAACTTTTGTCTGCTGGAAACCTGTCTGCTAGGCCATACACACGATCGGATATGTCCGCTGAAACTGGTCTGCGGACCAGTTTCAGCAGATATGTTCGATCGTGTGTACGCGGCCTGAGTGTTCTTAATCTCTTTTGAGATATTAAAAGGTTTTTAAGAAGCCTCTTTTTTGTTTATACTGTATAAATATATATATATATATATATATATATATATATATATATATATATATATATATATAAATATATATATGAAAAAGAATGAACTATTAAGAGTGGAAAAAATAAAAATAACTGGACTGTAGCGGTTGTACTCTGGTCGCCCCCTCAGGAACTATTTGTTGTCGGCGCCTCTCTGCCTCCTCAGGATTACCGTGCGGCCACCAGTGACCTTCTAACGAGTTACACTATGGTGCTCATCTTTCATTTTTTCCCTGGGACAACCGAGAGTGTTGCAGACTAGTGTCACGTTGGATCATCCTTGATCATCTTCTCCAGGTTTACAAGGCCGCGGCTGGGCTATAGCCGACTGCTCTCATGGCTTGCCCTCTGGTAAGCGGCCATCTACTCATTGGTGAAGGGATCACATATTGATTTACATCAGTCACTGGGTGATTTTGTGTATGTGATGCAGTGTTTGAAAGATCTCAACTCAATCTAAGAATACAATCAATCTATGAACTTTGCTACATAGACTTTTCTTTTTTGGCGGTCCTATTACAAGGGATCAAGGAATTTGATTAACTCTTGCCTTACTGTTTATTTCAAAGGGCACAGCTTTGCTTCTGTTTTTTCTGCCCAGCAGTAGGCTGTGCCAGACTCCATAGGTAGGTTGCTGTGTTCTGAAGGTAGATGCCCCAAGCGGCAAGGGTTTATTTTATGTTTTGTTTATGCTGTTTTGATGCTGGCACTTGTATCCAGCAATATGGAAGAATAAACCATATCCTTTGGTTTACCCTCAACTGCCTCTCTGTATAGTTCAGCGTGTAGTAACCCCTCACAATATATATATATATATATATATATATATATATATATATATATATATATACACACACAATTCAGAACAGCAGGATTCAGAGGAAATGATTATTGTGGTAAAACTTGCAGTCTCGGTGATCATTAGAAGAACAAAGAGTTCTCTGATCATTAGATCTAATTGACAAAACATCAGCCTTTGTGTAGCTAGATTATTGGAAAATAAATGATTTGTATGTTTTTGTAAAAGTCATGTAAATGAGGATTCACGTCTTTCTAAAAGGATAATCCTGCATATAAGTGTTTATATTACAATACATTGTGAAATATGTATCAGGATCAGTGGACTGAAAGTACACAGCATCTGTAGGTAGTGACTGAAAGGCTTTTCTCATTTGTGTTTTGCTCCTGCCCTTGGTCTTATAAGAATGTCACATTGCCTAAGATAACAGCGAGAGGGGATAACAATGTAAAACTGGGTCACTTTAGCAATCGTCAGTGTTAATAAAGACTTTTTGGATACTTGCCAGCTACATGAATAATGTAAATGTGATTCTATCACCATTCTAGCACTGAAAGCTGTGTTTGACGAGGGGAGCCTCTTCCCAAGAGAAATTTTGGAACGTGAACTAAAAGCAAAACAACTAAGTGACAGAATGTTTCCAGAGCCCAGGATAAAGAGAAACAAGAAAGCAGCAAGACAAAAAGAGAAATAACAGTCTGACAGGCGCTGAACGCCACAGACAAACTGATTTGTGGGTAATTTACTAAAAACTGTAAATAAAATATTTCCATCAAACCAATTAGCTGTGTGTAACTGTAGTATTTATTTTATTATTTTTATGTAAACCCTAATGCCGCGTACACACGACCGTTATTAATGTCATGGAAAAAACTTTGTTTTTCTCGACGCGATTCCTCTAAAGCCTGCCTTGCATACAAACGATCGTGAAAAAAATGCTTGAGCAAAGCGCGGTGATGTACAACACGTACGACAACACGTACAACGGCACTATAAAGGGGAAGTTCCAATCGAATGGCGCCATCCTTTGGGCTGCTTTTGCTGATTTCGTGTTGCTGCATGTTAGTAAAAGTTTGGTGAGAGATGATTCATGCTTGTCAGTCTTTGTGCTTTTCAGTCTGTTACAGCGTGACGAATGTGCCATCTCCATTACGAACGCTAGTTTTACCAGAACAAGCGCTCCCGTCTCATAACTTGCTTCTGAGCATGTACATTTTATTCCCCCTTGTTAAAGCCTACACACAGCCTACACACAACCGTTTTTCATGACGTGAAAAAAACAATGTGAAAAACGACAAGGAGGGTTAAGGAGGGGGGTGTGCTCGCTCGCTCGATTTTTGGGGGAACCCCATGCCATTTTTCCAGCGTACGGGGTGTCTCCTTAAAATCTATAGCAGATCCAGGGCCTGGTATGCTCCTGTAGGGGGAACCCATGCCGTTTTTTTATTTGAAATTTTGCGTGGAGTTCCCCCTTAAGATTCATACCAAACGCAGCTGACATAGTGCACTGCGGTTACCTGCGGTTATGTGCCGATAGCTGCGGAATTTCACAACCAATATAAAAAATGTCAGTTTTCCCGTTGTAAAAACCGGTCGTGTGTACAAGGCATTCCGGTCATGTCCCTTCAACAGAAGCCGACCAAACGGGTGGACAAGTGGGTGAGCAACGCTTCTGAAGGCTGAACTTTCTCAGGTCAGTGGGTCCTGCCTCAGTTTATTTATTTTTTTTAGAGTTCAAGCTGTGCCCCTCCACATCACTTACTTGTAGCCAATCCTGATGGGTTGCACCTAACCTTGTTGCATTAGGTCAATGCCCGCTGCATAGCCATGCTTTCAGTAGTCGAGGGTCCCTCGCCTTGCCGCTAAACTGCAAAATCAATACTTTACAGTTACCCTTGCTGTTAATAGTGCTATGAAAAGGTCCTCTAACTGGGACTCGTGAATATGCCCCATACATACGACTGGATTTCCGTCGGAAATTGCCAGCAATTAACATTGCTTTTATAAGGTTATACCCTCAATTTGAAGAGAGCAGCAGAGTCGGGAGTGCAGGCCAAGGTCATACATGGGCAATAGGCAAAAGCAGAATCATTGGGATGGAGACAAGACAGGTCAAAGGCAAGCCAGGTCAGTAGCAGGGAATTCAGATTCAGAATACTTTATTGATCCCAAAGGGAAATTAAATAATATGCATTAATAGCAAAGCAGAAACACAGGAATACACGTGGGGCTGACGATCATCCAGCAAAGTGTGCATCAGACTGCTAATTTTAAATAGGCCACTGGGCGCAAGGATTGTGCATCATGCGCATTCGCACGGGCAAGTGCCTGAGTGCCCGCAAACATTGTCTGCGGCTTTGTTGAGTGTTGGCAGATGCACCAGTTCTTCTGTGGACCATTCTCTGACACTTGGGGGCTAGCTGGTTACCTGTGGAAAAGTCAAGCCTACGTGAATACCCATTGAGGTGTGTTCTGCTGCTTGCCACTGTGATTTATTGCACTTGAGGATTGAGGACTTGTCTTAATATATACATTGTTTGAGACTGAAGCCTCGTACACACGGGCAAGAATCTCGCCAGGAAAAAAACGTTGTTTTTCCTGACGAGATTCTTGGCAAGAATCTCTTGCCGCCTGAGTGTACACACACTAATTTCAAAAGAACCGCGATTCTTTTAAAAAGGCAAGAACGTGGTGACGTCATCGCGTATGACGAGCATGCGCTCATCACATTAGATGCCGTCGCCGCCATCTTGCTTCACCCTACCTATGCCGTGGAAGCTACCACGCATGCATCAAAGTCATTTCGAGCATGCGCAGGTTTTTCCACGGCGACAGGTAAGTATACAGACGATCTGGTTTCTCATCAGGAAACAGGCCGACAAGAATCTCAACAAGAAAATAGAGAGCACTGCTGTTACAACTTCCGCCCTTACTTACAGGCTGAGAGACACAGAAAAGAGAGAATGACGTCATCTCTCACCGCCCACTCTCACTCTCATCTCATGTGCTTCTGTTTTACGGTTCACCTGCAGCTAGTTTCCCCATGTGGGAGAGGAGAGGCTGACAGCGTTGTACCTGGCTGCATTGCTGCAAGTATTTTGCAATGCTGGGGGGGGGGGGGCTTGATTTTACATGCAATTAGTGACAAACTGGTACTTTTTGGATGGCAGCCAGGTAACTGTGGCAATCTCCATTCTGCTAGCAGGCAGTGTGGCAAGTGACATCCCCATCTGGTGGCAGGCAGTGTGGCAAGTGACATCCCCATCTGGTGGCAAGCAGTGTGGGAAGTGACATCCCCATCTGGTGGCAGGCAGCGTGGCAAGTGACATCCCCATCTGATGGCAGGCAGCGTGGCAAGTGACATCCCCATCTGGTGGCAGGCTGGCAAGTGACACGCTCAGGGCTCCCACTCATTCTGCTTTATGGAGAGTTGAACTATTTCATTTTATATTACAACATAATGATAGAAATAATGCATTTCAATCACCCTGACACCATAATAACAATGATTGAAGCACTAACACCAGTCATTGTCTGCGAAAAATCGCTTACCCCCTCGCGAGCCCCCCCCCCCATGTGATGATGGGGGGGAGGGGGGGGGCGGCATTGAAGGACCCGGCCTTGGGGTGGCAAAGGAAGTAAATCCGGGCCTGGTCGTGTGTGGGCTTTAACGACATGAAAAACCTGCGCATGCACAGAAGCAAGTTATGATACGAGAGCGCTCGTTCTGGTAAAACTACCAATTGTTATGGAGTAAGCACATTCATCACGCTGTAACAGACAGAAAAGCGCAAATCGTCTTTTACTAACACGGAATCAGCTAAAGCAGCCCAAAGGGAATTTCCCCTTTATAGTGCCGTCGTTTGTGTTGTACGTCACCGCGCTTTGCTAGAGCATTTTTTTTTTCACGATCGTGTGTAGGCAAGGCCGTTTTGATGATCAAGTTGGAAAAAACATTGTTTTTTCTAGATCCTGAAAAACAATGTTTTTTACAACCCGAAAAATGATTGTGTGTACGCGGCATAAGAGGCTTGAGCCTATGCTATTCAGTAGTCAAGGTGAAATATATGTGGCCTGCTATTGCTGACCTTTCCAGAAAATTCTTGTTGACTAGATGTCATGCAATGAATCAAACATGCACATCCAATAATGATCACAGTATGGTTTCCCTTCGCTTCCAGAACTAGTGTCCCTATTGGAAGATTTCCCCTCTATTCCTGTCCTGGTGACAACCCAGAGTTGGAGATAACCAACACAGGATGAATAGAGAGGATGAAAATGGCTAACAGGGGCACAGACAGCAATAAAAACTCCATCGGTGTAATAATCCCACTGTGCTCTATCTAAAATGTAAATAAAGTTTTGCCTTTAGTTATTATTACAATTTTTGGATATATTTAACGAATCCTAAAACTGCCCCCTCCCCCACCTTATACCTATACTATCTATCCTGTGGAAATAAGATCAGTATACTTACCTATTTTCAGGCACAGGGGAGCCAGATCACATGACCAGACTGGAGCATGCTTAAATGTTTAAAGTGCAAGTTCACCTTTTTATCAAAAGGGCTGAAGTAACTTTTTCAAGATCATTGCTCTTTTTTTGTTTATAGCACAAAAATAAAAACTGCAGAGGTTATCAAATACCACCAAAATAAAGCTCTATTTGTGGGGATAAAAGGATGTCAATTTTGTTTGGGTACATCATTACGCGACCGCGCAATTGCCAGTTAAAGCGACGCAGTGCCAAATCGCAAAGAAAATCTCTGGTCATTAAGGGGGTAAATCCTTCCGGTCCTTAAGTGGTTAAAGCACTAAGGCCTGATATCCAAGCACTTGCAATTAAAGCAATAGCATCCTTGGTATTTTTTAGCACTGGGGTCCTTTTCAGTTATACTGCTGCATACCTGTAACTGTGCACAAAAAATACAGAATAAAAAGACAAAATAAAAACAAATTTGCCTCTGATGTCCTGCCAAATGAACTGATTATAGAGCATGACTACACCAGATCATACTGTATAACTGGGTAAATGATAATAAACAAAGTCAGTATATTGGTGGCACAACACAAAAAGAAGCTTCAGATATACTAAGTTAAAAATGATTAAATGCCAAACTTAAATTGAGCACTAGAAAAAAAGATTGCAGTATTTCTTTGAACACTTGGAAGATGCATGTATGAGCGCCACCTAGTGGCTGCACAGGTACCCACATCTAGACATTTACCTGAAAAGAGAAAGTGTAGCATACAGTATTCTGGATTTGTTATCCTGTATCTTCCTGACTATGTGTGATACTTGCAGACCCCTAAAAGAATTCTTCTGAAAAGCAACTATTTTACCCATCATTCTGATTTTTCCTCTCTTCGAAAAGCAGGACCATAATTATCTTCTGCACCCTGTATCCTGAACATAGTATTGATGAGCCTAGTTAAAGTTGCCGATGTCACTAAAACGAAAACCGGTACATCAAAGCAGAACAAGTCTGCTTTTGTCTGTAAAAGAGTGCACAAAGAAAGACAAAAGGGGGAACGGCAGCAGAAGGAAATTCACTGTGCACTTCCCGGCGCCAAGGACAGGTATTACTTAGACTGAGAGTTGGATAAATCCAAGGAGTATACCAACCATACAAGTGTATAAATATAAAAATACCAAAAAATTATAACATAATAACATATACAAATCTCAAGATATAAAATCTCCACTTGAGAGCAGTCAAGCGATATATGTTACTATCAGCAGCTATTTAAAATAAGACAAATAAATTCGTCTATTCAAAGTATAAAACAAAGTATCACACTAATTAACCACTAAAATTCAGTTGATTAAAACATGATAAACAGCGCATAAAAAGTCCAATGTAGATTTAAAGTGTTAGATAAGGTCCATAGATCAGTAAGTGAAGCTGAGAAAAGCGTGAGGAATGCTTGGGAACAAATGGTGATGTACCGTCCACCGATCTCCAATTTCCACCAAAACGTGAGGCACACGCCCCCTCAGGGGTTCAAACTCACCAAAAATACAAAAGAACAAGCCTTGTATATCAGTGGATCATCCTGACCAGACCTCCAACATCAGTCACGGGACAGCAGGGGTTAATATATAAAGCTCCAGTGATATGGATCATAAAGGAAACAGAAGCACTATATAGTGTAATACCGTTTAATTTAATATAAGAAAGCCCATATAGCACCGCCCCGCAGCATATCTACGTACATAAAAGTATAAGTAAATGAACAAAAATAGAGTGTAAGGTTCACCGCTCTCCTCCGCACACTGGGGGTCGCGCTTATCCCGCGGTCACGCTGCTGAAGGCGCCTCTCTTGGTAGCGATGGTGAGATGGTGGAACGCAATCTTTGTGTATCCTGGTTACGCCGTCGTAGCCACGCCCTGACGCGTTTCGTCACATCCGACTTCAACAGAGGCCCTCTGTTGAAGTCGGATGTGACGAAACGCATCAGGGCGTGGCTACGACGGCGTAACCAGGATACACAAAGAGTGCGTTCCACCATCTCACCATCGCTACCAAGAGAGGCGCCTTCAGCAGCGTGACCGTGGGATAAGCGCGACCTCCAGCGTGCGGAGGAGAGCGGTGAACCTTACACTCTATTTTTGTTCATTTACTTATACTTTTATGTACGTAGATATGCTGCGGGGCGGTGCTATATGGGCTTTCTTATATTAAATTAAACGGTATTACACTATATAGTGCTTCTGTTTCCTTTATGATCCATATCACTGGAGCTTTATATATTAACCCCTGCTGTCCTGTGACTGATGTTGGAGGTCTGGTCAGGATGATCCACTGATATACAAGGCTTGTTCTTTTGTATTTTTGGTGAGTTTGAACCCCTGAGGGGGCGTGTGCCTCACGTTTTGGTGGAAATTGGAGATCGGTGGAGGGTACATCACCATTTGTTCCCAAGCATTCCTCACGCTTTTCTCAGCTTCACTTACTGATCTATGGACCTTATCTAACACTTTAAATCTACATTGGACTTTTTATGCGCTGTTTATCATGTTTTAATCAACTGAATTTTAGTGGTTAATTAGTGTGATACTTTGTTTTATAAGTCTGCTTTTGTGACTATATTTTGTACCTTTTCTGATTCTCTTTAAACTCTACCCCCCTACCTCTTCCTGCCCTATCTGACACTGCCCCCTATAGTATCCTCCTGTGTAATATTCTGTCCTGAAGTTTCCTTTTGGTGGTGCAGATATGCAAGAAAGTATAGGAGATTGGGAATGATTTGTTTCAAGCTGTCCCTTAGTCTATATTGGTCCTGGAGTTTAAAAAACAACCTTGCCAATTGGGGGCAGGGCTGGACTGAGACAAAAATTTGGCCCTGGACTTCATCCCGATAGGCCTACTTTAATTTTGCAAACAAGCACAAAAACAGTATATAAACTAAATGCAATTGTGCAAAAAAACATAAGTAGCATAACATAAGGAGTCCTCACTCACCTCTTTTATTATTTCACTTATTCTCCTCTGTATTTTTCTCATCCTTCCCACATTACTGCATGAAGTAGAGGGCAAGCCGGGCAGCCATTACTTTGACAGGCTGTCACTGAAACCGGCCCACTGAGCCATCGGCCCACCGGGAAACTCCCTGTAGTTCCAATGGCCAGTACATGCCTGACTGGGGGAGCTGGAAGTTAGTTGGTGTAATTTATTGGTGTGCAGGCAGAGAGGCTCAGCCCATTGTAAGTTTCAGCTTGATCATTTTCATTAAGGACTGCAGATTTGTGGCTACGGGAAAACATCGGACTCATAATTGGCAGAGCATTTCTCTTCCAATCTATGAGGTACTTAAAATGTGTTGCTTGTGCCTTTTTGAATAAGCATAGAAAGGGAGCCCCCACCATGCCATCCAATTATTCTATAAAAGGGTTGAAAGGAGTAAAAATTACTGTGCCGCCACTAGGTGGCGCTCATACATGCATCTTCCAAAGGGTACAAAGAAATAATGCAATCTTTTTTCTAGTGCTCCATTTAGGTTTGGCATTAACCACTTGCTTACTGGACACATATACCCCCTTCCTGCCCAGGCAAAATGTCAGCTTTCAGCACTGCATCGCTTTAAATTAAAATTGCGCGGTCGTGCGACGTGCCTCCCAAACAAAATTGACGTCCTTTTTTTCCTCACAAATAGAGCTTTCTTTTGGTGGTATTTGATCACCTCTGCGGTTTTTATTTTTTGTGCTATAAACAAAACAGAGCGAACATTTTGAAGAAAAAACAAAATATTTTTTACTTTTTGCTGTAATGAATATCCCATTAAAAAAAATAAAAAAAACGCAATAAGCGTATAGTAATTGGTTTGCGCAAAGGTTATAGTGGCTACAAAATAAGGGATAGAATTCTGTCAATTTTTTTATTATTTTTTTTTTTTTACTAGTAATACGGCGATCTGCGAATTTTGTCAGGACTGCGATATTGCGACGGACACATCGGACACTTTTGACACATTTTTGGGACCATTCACATTAATACAGCGATCAGCCCTATAAAAACGCACTGATTACTGTATAAATGTGACTGGCCGGGAAGGGGTTAACACTAGGGGGCGAGGAAGGGGTTAAATGTGTATCCTGGGTGTGTTCTAACTGTGTGGTGGGAGGGGACTGACTGGGGAGGTGACCGATGCTGTGTCCCTATGTACAAGGGACACAGCATCAGTCTCCTCTCACTGACAGGACGTGGAGCTCTGTGTTTACACACAGAGCTCCATGTCCCTGCTCTAAAACTGCCGATCGGCGGGTACCTGACCGACAGGCACGCGCATCGGCATCTCGGGGACGAGCCGGGTGCGCGCACACACCGACATCGGCGTGCGCGCCCCCAGTGGCCGGAGGACTCGATGCCGTCAAATGACGACGGCTGGGATTTTTAGAGCCACTTTGCCGCCGTCATTTGACAATGGGCGGGGACTCAAGTGGTTAAATAGTTTTTAACTTACTATATTTTGCTGCTTTTTGTGTTGTGCCACCAATATACTGACTCACGAGAGTCGGCGGAGACACAAGTTGATTGAGATCTTCCAAGTTACCGGTATCCTATCAGGGTTGGGTTTGGCTCCACTATTGAATCCCAAGACAAGGGATACCACATATAATACTGGAAGGCTTCTCCAGATTGATTGGTATTGGTTTGAAATATAAAATGGTTAGCCTCAGGCGTGAGAGATATCATGACTATCCACATTAACTACAAGTAAAATCATCTATTTGACTAATTTTTTTGTCAGACCGATTTGATCAGATTCATTTGCTCTTGTGTACGGGGCCTCAGAGTGTAATGGTCAGTGGAAGTCCAGTGCCGAAGTATTAATGGGCCTGAAACAAAGCCCTAGCTATGGCCTGTTTAGAGACATCGCACAGAATTTAGAGATCGCACAGAATTCCCAATAGGCAAGATTTTGGTTCCTCAGTTTCATGGACATGGACCTGGAACACCTGGTTGATAGTTGTGATAACACCCTTCCAATATCGGTGCAGATTTGGGCAGTGCCACATAAGATGGGTCAAATACCCCTGGTCCCTGCTACATCTAGTAGCCCACGTGAAACAACCTTGCAGGTATGTAGTGCACCCGCAGAAGCAGGTACAGCTGTGAGAGGTGTTGAACCACATTCAGGGAGCATTGTTTAACCACTAAGAAAGTCTCTTCCCATTGCTTCCCCTTAAATGTTCCTATGTCCTTCTCCCACCAGATATCACATTAACCGCTTGCCGAACAGCGCACAACGATATTCGTCGACACAATGGCACGGGCAGGCAAATGGGGGCGTACCTGTACGTCCCTTTAAATTTGCCGCCCAGCCAGTGCATGTGTGCCTGCCGTGTGCCTCGTTAGTGTGACCGCGGGTCCCGGGAACTCGATGTTTCCAGGCGGTCTGCGATTGCGGTGGGCAAAGGCAGAACCGGGGGATGCCTTTGTAAACAAGGCATCCCTCTGTTCTGCCTAGTGACACGTCAGTGATCTACTGTTCCCTCTGATCGGGAACAATGATCAGTGACATGTCACTGGTAGCTCCTCCCCCTAACAGTTAGAATCACTCCCGGTGACACAATTAACCCCTTCAGTGCCACCTAGTGGTTAACCTCTTCACTGCCGGTGTCATTTTCACAGTAATCAGTGCATTTATATAGCAGTGATCGCTGTAAAAATGACAATGGTCCCAAAAATCTGTCAAAAGTGTCCATTGCAGATCGCCGCCATTACTAGTACAAAAAAAATAATAAAAATGCCATAAAATTATCCCCTATTTGTAGGCGCTATAACTTTTGCGCAAACCAATCAATATACTTTTATTGCGAACTGAGAAAAAATTTGCTTTAAAAAAAAAAAAAATGGGATATTTATTATAGCAAAAAGTACAAATAATTGCTTTTTTTCAAAATAGTTGCTCTATTTTTGTTTATAGCGCAAAAAATAAAAACCGCAGAGGTGATCAAATACCACCATAAGGAATCTCTATTTGTGGGGAAAAAAAGAACGTCAATTTTGTTTGGGAGCCACGTCACATGACTGCACAATTGTCAGTTAAAGCGATGCAGTGCCGAATTGCAAAAAGTGCTCTGGTCTTTGGCTAATGGGATGATCCCGTAGGAAGCTGTTCAATAACATAGAATAACATTGTGATATGAATCCTTTATGCGAGACCACCTCAAACATGTAATTAAATATCGGGAAGAGTGATTTTATCCACTGATCAGTCCCTCCCTGTGATTTAACTGCATGGTGAAGCTGAATATTATAGACTAGCAATAGAATGACCATGCCATCTTTTGTGATATGGCACTGTGTTGCTTAAACTGACAATCTTGCAATGCTGTACCCAAACAAAATTGATGTCCTTTTTTAACCTCTTTTGGTGTTATTTGATCACCTCTGTGATTATTATTTTTTGCAACTTCAAACAAAAAAAGAGCGACAATTGAGAAAAATAAATAATATTTTTTTTTTACTTTTTGCTATAATAAATATCCCAATTATTATTTTTTTTAAACAAATTTATTCAACGGTTTAAGCCAATATTTATGCTTCTACAAATTTTTGATAAAAAATAAGATTGCAATAAGCGAAAATTGTTCGGTATGCACAAAAGTTTTTAGCGTCTACATAATAGGGGATAGATTTATGGCAATTTTATTATGTATTCATTTTTTTACTACTAATGGCAGTGATCTGTGAATTTTTTAGCAGGACTGCGACATTGCGGCTGACAGATCAAACACTTTTGATGGGACATTTATTCAGCGATCAGAGCTAAAAATAGTCACGGATTACTGTATAAATGTCACTGGTAGGGAAGGGGTTAACACTAGCAGGCAGTGTAGTGACTAGGAGTAGAGAGACATCACTGTTTCTAATCACTAGAAACAGCAGATCTCTCTCCTCTCCCTCACAGAACAGGGGATCTGTCTGTTTACATTGACAAATCCCCCATTCTCTCTCTCTCTCTCTCTCTCTGTCTCTCTCATTAGCAATTGCGGGAGCCCGGCAAACATTGCGGCACGTGCATCAGCTCCTACGTCACGTGGCCAGTGCACCTGCGAAGTCGATTTAAAGGGCCAACGTACAGCTAAGACGGTTCCAGGTTGGCTAGTGGTTAACTGCTTAGGCCAGCCAAGTAGTTAACCACTTCTTAGGCCAGCCACGTAGTTAACCACTTAGGCCAGCCATACACAAAGCAAATCTCTTTCTTGCAACCACGTGTTGCAGGTAAGAAATTTGCTCGATCCCCCATCACACAGTCAGTGCTGATGCGAGAATACCTCCTGCGGGGCCTTAGTCTTCTCTCAGGGGAAGGACAGAAGAATCCATCCCCACCAGGAGAAGACAGTAATTATTGCTAATGGCGATAGCAGCACATGAACGTACCATATATTATACAGTTTATTTTTACACTTGTATTGATACTTTTTTTCCGTATACAGTGCCTTAAAAAAGTATTCACACCCCTTGAAATTTTCCACATTTTGTCATGTTACAACCAAAAAGGTAAATGTATTTTATTGAGGTTTTATGTGATAGATCAACACAAAGTGGCTCATAATTGTGGAAGAAAAATGATAAATGGTTTTCATTTTTTTTTTTTATAATAAATATCTGAAAAGTGTGGCGTGTATTTGTATTCAGCCCCCTTTACTCTGATACCCCTAACTAAAATCTAGTTGAAACATTTGCCTTCAGATGTCATCTAATTGGTAAATAGAGTCCACCTGTGTGTAATTTAATCTCAGTATAAATACAGCCGTTCCTTGAAGCCCTCCAAGGTTTGTTAGAGAACCTTAGTGAACAAAAGCATCTTGAAGGCCAAGGAACACACCAGACAGGACAGGGATAAAGTTGTTTAGAGCAGAGTTAGGTTATATAAAAATATCCCAAGCTTTGAACATCTCACAGAGCACTGTTTAATCCATCATCCGAAAATGGAACGAGTATAGCACAACTGAAAACCTACCAAGACATTGGCGTCGCTGGGCAAGGAGGCTGGGCAAGGAGAGCATTAATCAGAGAAGCAGCCAAGAGGCACTTTGTAACTGTGGAGGAGCTGCAGAGAACCACAGCTCAGGTGGGAGAATCTGTCCACAGGACAACTATTAGTCGTGCACTCCACAAAATATGGCCTTTATATAAAGCCCCATACACACTATCAGTTTTCCTGATGGTTTTCTCTTCAGGTTTACCAAAACCATCTAATATGAGGTCAAACCTCAAGAGTTTCAATTTGTATGCAATCAGGCAGGCCCTTGCACTACATGGTTTTGGTAAACCTGAAGAGAAAACCATCAGGAAAACTGATAGTGTGTATGGAGCTTGAGGCGGCGTACACACGGCCGAGGTTCTCGCTGAAAACCAGCGAGAACCTCGCTGGAATGCACATTCCAGCGAGGACCTCGGCCGTGTGTACGGTCTCAGCGAGCTTCCCGTCGGGAAGCCCGTCGAGCCGAAATAGAGAGCACGCTCTCTATTTCCTCGACGGCCCGCCTGGAAGAATGGCTGGTTGCCATTCCCGACGGGCGGGTCGCCGAATTCGACGGCCGGGAGAGAACCTCGACGGGCGGAACGATGTGTTCTGCCCGTCGAGGTTCTCTGCCGTGTGTACGGCGCCTGAGAGTGGCAAGAAGAAAACCATTGTTGAAAGAAAGACATGAGAAGTTCCGTTTGCAGTTTGCGAGAAACCATGTGGGGGGCACAGAAAACATGTGGAAGAAGGTACTCTGGTCAGATGAGACCAAAACTGAACTTCGTAAAAACATGGTGGTGGCAGCATCATGTTGTTGGGATGCTTTTCTTCAGCAGGCAGGGCCGGTGCAAGGATTTTTCCCAACTCAGGCGAAGGGGCATTTTGAGATACACCACGTAAATACTAAGAATAGCCGGCGTATCTTTTTTCTGTATTCAGAAAACAAGATACGCTGGAATTCAGCTAAGATACGAGCAGCGTATTTACGCTGGCAACTAGGTGACGCTTCCGTCGATTTACGCGTCGAATATGTAAATTAGGGAGATACGCCGATTCACGAACGTACTTGCGGCCGGGCGTCGTAGTTTACGTTGTTTGCGTAAGCGTTAGTCCAGCGTATAAAGTTACCCCTGCTATATGGACGTTGGGACAGCGTCGAATTGTACGTCGTTTACGTTGTTTGCGTAAATCGTTCGGGAATGGGGCTGTAAGTAAATTACGTTCACGTCGTTTACATTGACTACTTGCGACGTGATTTCACGCATGCGCACTGGGATACGTCCACGGATGGCGCATGCGCTGTTCAGAAAATACGTAAATTGCGTGGGCTCATGATTTATTTACATGAATCACGCCCCCTACATGACTAATTTGAATTTGGCGCCCTTACGCCGGCCACTTTACACTACGCCGCCGCAAATTACAGAGCAAGTGCTTTCTGAATAAGGCACTTGCCCATAAAACTTGCGGAGGCGTAGAGTGAAGAGCATACGCTACGCCGCCGGATAGATACACAATTGTATCTGAATCTGGCCCATTATATCTAATTAAAAATCAATATTTTTAGAAGATATAATGTGTATGTGGATTACATCTATGTCACACTAATTCCTAACCTGTTCAATAATTTTTTTACTTTCACTTTCAATAAAGCTGTACTGAAAATAAAAAGAGCAGGTTCACATCACAGTATGCAGCAGTGGAGACTTACAGTAAGTAGAAGAGGATCCAGTCTCCCTTCTGTGCTTACACAATCTTGAAGGAGGTCTCTGCTGTGTTCTGGGCAGGACCCAATGATCGATCCTGCAATGTGAGGTTCTTCCTTCCCCGCAGGGACTGTACCAACTCTGATCTGGGGGGGGGGACTCAGGAACTCAAGAAGGGAGCCTGTAAATGGGTGTATCTGCTGCCAGAGCAACGAGCAGGGGCACACATTTTGTTTTGGGCTGGCAACAGGGGCATACTAGACTTTGTGAGCAGATTTTCTTGCTCACAACCTGGTGCCCCCTCCAACCCCTTGTACTGCCCCTGCTTCCAGCCATCCAGCTCTCAGCCCGAGCCAGTGAGTCACGCCCCCCTCTGCCTGCCTCTGAAGACTCTGTTTGCAGGAGTTGTAGTTTCTGGCTGCTGTGTGCCGCTGCTCAGTTCTCTCCACCCATCGCCACCAGGAACTTGACCATGGTCCAGACTACAACTCCCAGAATGCAGCACGGGAGCAACACAGCCAATCAGCGGCCACCAAGATCGACCTCATGCATAAAAAAAAAATAAAAACATGTGAGCAGACAGCGGCCATTTTGAGTATGTTAGGTGGCCTGGGATCCCCTGCCCAGCCCGCCCCTGACTCACACACACAGGTCCCTTTCAATCGGGCAAAATTTTCTGCCCTGTTCCCTGGCGGCGCTGTAAGGAAAGGGCCCAACTTGCCTTGCGATAGCGCTGGCCCTGTCAGCAGGGACAGGTAAGCTGGTCAGAGTTGATAAGTGGATGGATGGAGCCAAATACACGGCAGTCTTACAAGAAAACCTGTTAGAGTCTGCAAAAGACTTGAGACTGGGGCAGAGGTTCAGCTTCCAGCAGGATAACGACCCTAAACATACAGCCATAGCTACAATGGAATGGTTTAGATCAAAGGATATTGATGTCGTAGAATCGATCAGTCACAGTTCAGACCTGAATCCAATTGAGAATCTGTGGCAATACTTGAAGATTGCTGTTCACAGATGCTCTCCATCCAATTTGACAGAGATTGAGCTATTTTACAAAGCAAAATGGGCACACATTTTACTCTCTAGATGTGCAAAGCTGGTAGAGACATCCCCAAAAAGACTTGAATCTGTTATTGCAGCGGAAGGTAGTTCTAAAAAGTATTGACTCAGGGGGGCTGAATACACTTTTCACATATGTATTTGTAAAGAAATGTGAAAAACATTTATTATTTTCCTTCCACTTCACACTTATGTGCCACTTTGTGTTGGTCTAGCACATAAAATCCCAATAAAATACATTTATGTTTTTGGTTGTAACATGACAAAATGTGGAAAATGTCAAGGGGTATGAATACTGTATCAAGGCACTGTGTATGTATGTATGTATATATATAAATATAAATATAAATATATATATATATATATATATATATATATATATATATATATATATATATATATAGAAGGCCAGTATGGTGGCCTGAGTTTATGGGAGGAGCCCGGAGGGTATTTAAGCAGCCCACTCACACATGCTCTTTGTCGGTTCAGTGTGCAGTAATACACGTCACTGGGCCGACTCTTCCCAGCTCACCTCATGTCCGTGAGTCTGCGCATTCAATCGCATTCGACATCGCAATAGCTTTGTGGCTTCTCCCTTCATGGTCTTCGCCGGCGGTTCCCGCTTACTGTCGCAGGTAGGATTCAAACCTTTTCGTATCTTGTGCAATCTTGCAATTCGTTATGCTTTCTATCCTGCACCCCTTTTGGAGAAAAAAATCTGCCTCTGAGTTATTGTTGCTCATGTTCCAACATCATTTGGCTCAGGCGTAGTACATTTGTAACTTCCTTCTGCCAAACATACGATTCATTTGTAAATCCATTTGGAGATTAGCATGTGTTTGTATGGGTTCTTTGGCAGATTGAGGTGGTAATTGGACTCACATGGTGCCTTGTCTGCACTTGATTAGCCTGGGGGGATGGGTGGTTGGTAGGTGTTCGGTTTCAAAGCAAGGGGTAGCATACACTCTACAACCAAATCGTATCAGATTCGTTCAATACTCCTTACGACCGATTCGTATCGAATTTGTTTCATGCATTTTTACAACCGTTTTGTATCAGATACATTGCATGCTTTCTACCGTTGCCATTCATTGTTCCCCCATGCCGTGTGTTTTTAGTTCCCGCAGCGGAACTTACGAATTGTTTGTTCACGGTTCTTCTCTCTCATTTATTTACCAAAGTTATTGCCTGTGCGTCATGCATGGCGCCACACCACACTCTTCGGATGTGTTGCACATCCACACCAGTCCAAAGCAAACCCAGTCGCACGTTCACTGTCCCAGGTAGGATTCGTTAGCTTGTTTGTCATGTCAAATTCGTGGCCACTCATGGTGTCACCCGTACCATATGTTTGGTTCCCGCAGTGGAGCTTACAAAGCATTGATACGCACTTCTCGTGTTCTATTTTCTACACCAAACCTCATTGTTTTGCCCCATGCACGGCATCACACTACACCTTCCCGACATGTTTCACTCCAGCCACAGTCCGCCGCAAACTCACTTGCATGGCCCACTGTCGCAAGTAAGAATGTTATTACATTCTTTATGTCCTATCAATTTGCTAGCATTTGTTGTCTCCCATATCGTTCATTAGTGGTCCCTACGGAACCACGATTCAAACAGGCGTTGTCCTTCTACCTTATACTGCTTGCTTAAGGTACAAACAAACCAGGTTTTTCTATCCTTTCTCAGTAACCCAATTCTTATTGATTGAGACCTTGCAACCATGCAAATCATCTCAGCAGCCTGACACCCTTGTTAAAACCCTTGCAACACATGACCTTTACAAAACGCAAAATAAAAAAATAAATAAATATAAAAACGCAAAAAAAATAAAAATAAACCTTTGCCACCACGCAATATGAGCCCCTCGGCAACCTGACACCTGTTGAGACCGTTGCAACCACGCAAAATCGTCTCAGCAGCCTGACACCCTTGTTGAGACCCTTGCAAACGCAATATCGTCTCAGCAGCCCCACACTGATTGAGATCGTGCAACCACGCAAAATCATTTCAGCAGCCTGACACCCTTGTTAAGACCCTTGCAACACATGACCTTTACAAAACGCAAAATAAAATCAAAAATGAATAAGTATAAAAACGCAAAAAAACAAAAACAAAAAAAAACGCAAAAAAAACCCCCCCAAAAAAATAATAAAAAAAAAACCTTTGCCACCACGCAATCTCAGCCCCTCGGCAACCTGACACCTGTTGAGACCGTTGCAACCACGCAAAATCGTCTCAGCAGCCTGACACCCTTGTTGAGACCCTTGCAAACGCAATATCGTCTCAGCAGCCCTCACACTCATTGACATCCTTGCAACCACTCGTATATCGTCTCAGCAGCCTGACACCCTTAAGACCCTTGCAACACATGACCCTTACAAAAGCCAAAAAAAAAAAAAAGATATATAAAAACGCAAAAAAAAAAAAAAAAGCAAAATTAAATATTAAAGTGCAAAAAAAAAAAAAAAAAAACTTTGCCACCACACAATCTCGGCCCAGCAACCTGACACCTGTTTAGACCATTGCAACCACGCAAAATCGTCTCAGCAGCCTGACACCCTTGTTGAGACCCTTGCAAACGCAATACCGTCTCAGCAGACCCACACTCATCGAGACCCTTGAAACCACACAAAATCATCTCAGCAGCCTGACACCCTTGACGCAAAGAAAAAATATATATATAAAAAAAATAAAAAAAACGTTGCCACCACGCAATCTCGGCCCAGCAGCCTGACACCTGTTGAGACAATTGCAACCACGCAAAATCGTCTCAGCAGCCCTACATTCATCAAGGCCCTTGCAACCATGCAATACCGTCTCGGCAGCCTCACACCATTGTTGAGACCCTTGCAAACGCAATACCGTCTCAGCAGCCCCACATTCATCAAGGCCCTTGCAACTACGCAATACCGTCTCGGCAGGCTCACATCATTGTTGAGACCCTTGCAAACGCAATACCGTCTCAGCAGCCCCACACTCATCGAGAGCCTTGCAACCACGCAATACCGTCTCGAGCAACCTCCCACTCATCAAAGACCTTTGTGACCACGCAGTCTCGCCCCAGCAACATGGCATTCATTGAGACCCTTGCAGCCAGAAAAATGTCTGTTTTTCAGCCGCCCCTGATCTCTCCTCTATGTTATCTTACCAGTACGTCTACACAGGATCCCCAATCACTCCTCTGTTATATTATCAGTACATGTACACAGGATCATTTATAGTAATTTCTAGGCAGTTGAGTTCAGAAACCTTCTCGAAAAAATAAAATAAAAATAAAAATGGGTTCAGACGGATGTTTAAAGGCATTCGAAACGCCGATGCCTGTAACAGCTTGTAAACACAGCCAGATGTGGTAACTCATGTTTACTAGCGTTTCATTTACAGTCGTTTTTATAAAAAAAGGGGGGAATATTGTCTCAGCAACTTGACACTCATTTGAGACCCTTGCAAAATGTAATATCATCTCAGCTACCTCACACTCGTCTAGACCTTTGCAACCACACAATCTCGTCTCAGCAACCTAACGCCCGTTCAGACCTTTGCAGCCATACAAAGTCGTCTTAGCAAACTGACACTCATTTGACACCATTGCAAACGCAATATCATCTCAGCAACCTGACACCCGTTCAGACCTTTGCAGCCATACATAGTCATCTCAGCAGCCCGACACTCACTTGAGACCATTGCAAACGCAACATCATCTCAGCAACCCCTCACTTGTTGAGACCCGTGCAACCACACAAGGCCATCTCAAAACAAACCTCATAATCATCAAGACCTTTGCAACCACGCAATATCGTCTCAGCAAACCAGACTGAGACCCTTGCAACCACACAATATTGTTTGCAGCAGTATAAAACACTTTGCAGCACGCACCTACGTGCAAACCCGAATACAAACTAAACTTGCAAACACACCTCAGTGACAATCAGCCAAACAAACACACAGTGGCACCCAGTTGGCCATTCATCTTTAGTGGCACGCGGCCACTCATCTTTTCCCTGTCTTTTTCCCTGCACTTAGTTCAGGTTTCCATCCAGCACCAGCGAGTGCACGTTGGTCTGCGAGTGCACGTTAGTCTGCGAGTGCACGTTGGTCAGCGAGTGCACGTTGGTCTGCGAGTGCACGTTGGTCAGCGAGTGCACGTTGGTCAGCGAGTGCACGTTGGTCAGCGAGTGCACGTTGGTCAGCGAGTGCACGTTGGTCAGCGAGTGCACGTTGGTCAGCGGGTGCACGTTGGTCAGCGGGTGCACGTTGGTCAGCGAGTGCACGTTGGTCAGTGAGTGCACGTATATCGTCTTGTTGAGCACCTGTGTATTGTCTTGATTTTTTCACACCAATGCAAGATCCAGTCCAAGTTCTCAAACTAGACCAAGCATCAGTAGAAGACTTAGCTATGTGGGACAACTTCCCCACCTGATAGAACAGCATTTCAATCTTCATCCCGGCAGTGTCAGCCGAGCCACCACAGGCTTTTGTGTGCATTTTTCGTCCGCCACTGGTTCTCCGAACCTTGGCCCCCAGAAATTCTCTTAAATTTCTGCTTCACCCAGTCTTCATCAGGCCTCGTGCTGTACCCCATTGTGGCAGCTGCCCAGGTTTGGGGCCACACTTGAACTGGACAGACAGTGTTCTTCACCACAATCAGGCCACAGCCGACAATTAAGGTAGATCAAGCCTCTCCCCATCACGTCCTTCTTGCGCAGGCTCGCGCAGCTGTCACTCCGTCACCAGTTTAATATCTTCTGTAGTCATATTCCAGGCAAATGCAAAATCGCAGCTGATGCTCTGTCCCATTCTAACCTTATTTGTTTTTTCCAGCAAGAGCCTGGAGCTGACCCAATAACCATCCCTGTCCCACCCTGGTCATTGCCGACGATGGACTGAAGTAGCATCTCACCAACTCAACCCAGCTTATTAACCACTCCTTGGCACGCAACACACTGAAGGCCTATCACACTGCTTGGAACACTAACTGCTAATTTTTGGCCACTTGCCTCGGAGCAGCAATAGGCAACGTTAGACACGTCCTAGCCTTCATATCGTATTGCCACACGCAGCTGACCCTTTCTCACAATACTATCACGCCATATCTAGATGGCGTCCAGCATTTCCTGTCCCTGCAGGACCCCAGTAAACTGTCAGTATTCTCGAGCCCATGCAGTCAAGTCCCTCCTACAGAGCATACAGAAGCACCAACCTGTAGTCAGTGGCAAGCGCCAATCTTTCAAGAGTGCCCTTTTTAGGGACATGTCTGAAATCCTTACTCGTTCCCCATTTAGGGCCTTGCCCAGCATAGTCATCCTAGCAGCCATCTACCAGGCCTTCTATGGTTCCCTACGACCTAGTGAATTTACAGTCAGTGGCTCCGGCAGTCAGACACTGCTCCGACTCCACCCGACTCGCTTTCAAACCCCTACACTCTCAGTCTGCAAACGCAACAAACCAGCCCCGGGGTTGACATCAACCTGTTTCAGACTAACAATGCCTGACGCCCAGTGACGGTGCTTGACCGACTACTGCTCCATCTACCAAGCCAATCTGATTGTAGCTCGTTGCTACCCTTTCTAAACCAGCTCCCTGAGTGGCAGCCAGTTTGTCAAGCATGTCAGAATCCTAAGCAACTTGGGCTTCAAATCCCAGTCTGTTCTCAGGACATTCTTTCCGAATTAGAGCAGCCTCAACTGCCTCCCAACAGGGAGTACCAGACCACGTAATCAGGACACCAGGCTGATGGGAAGTCTCCTTGTTTTGCCACATACATCCCAAATCCTCAGGAAGGAATGGCACAAGCCTTTACCAAGCTGGCTCAATAAATACAAGAAATCAATATAAGCTATTTTCCTATCTGAGTCTTTTGCCCCCTTTTCTTGGCATACTGACCAGACCACCAAGGCACACTTCAGGTCTATTTATGTTGTAAGTCTTGTCGCGTGTTTATGTGATCCACATCACTCTCAGTCAGAGGGCCACGACCATAAATAAGAAGGCCAGTATGGTGGCCTGAGTTTATGGGAGGAGCCCGGAGGGTATTTAAGCAGCCCACTCACACATGCTCTTTGTCGGTTCAGTGTGCAGTACTACACGTCACTGGGCCGACTCTTCCCAGCTCACCTCATGTCCGTGAGTCTGCGCATTCAATCGCATTCGACACCCTCCCGCCCTTCCCTTTTTCAGGGCACTTCTCAGCATATCCTTCTTCAATTAACTACCCATTACTTACTTTGGGTATGCCCCCTTTTCTTGGCATACTGACCAGACCACCAAGGCACACTTCAGGTCTATTTATGTTGTAAGTCTTGTCGCGTGTTTATGTGATCCACATCAATCTCAGTCAGAGGGCCACGACCATAAATATATATATATATATATATATATATATATATATATATATATATATATATGAGTAGGGATGAGCTTTGTGTTTCGAGTCGAACCTATGTTCGACTCGAACATCGTATGTTAGATCGTTCGTCGAAATACGCGGCATTGCGCGCTGATGATTGGCTAAGCATGCTCTATGACCCGCATGCTTGGCCAATCACAGCGTCGTCAGTAAAGAGAGCCGTAATTGGCCAAAGCCAGGATGGCTTTGTCCAATTATGGCTCAGGGCTTTAGCACACGCCCCACACTATAACAGACCGCCTGCAGGGCGGCCTCATGTAGTGTGTTCCGGGCTTGTTCCAGATCAGACAGAGAGAGATTGTCTTTTTTCTAGCTAGATAGAGTAGGCAGGCTAGTCAGTTAAATTTACAGGGCCAGATTCTCGTAGATCGGCGCATATTTATGCAGGCATAGCGCATATAAGATGCGCTACGCCGACATAACTTCAAGAGACAAGTCCCAGCGCAACGTAAATTCGTCGGCGTAAGTCAAAGAACATCCATTAAATCCTTTAGTTTTCGCTCCACATTTTTTTTTTATCTGCCCAAACAGATGTGGATGTCCTCAATTTCAGCCCTGCAGGACAACACCTCTCCAATTTTATTTTTTTTAAGTGTATTTTTGTGCGTGAACTCGAGAGAGGAGCCGGACTACAGGAGTTGGGAGTAGGCAGACCCTCCCCCCAGAGGCAATCTGCCATCCTTCTCCATGCCCCCGGTGGCAATGGCGGGTGTGAGGGAGGACCTCCCCCCCACCCTCGCCCTACCTGCTCCGCTTGGGAGCCCAACAGGGCAGAGGGACTCCCCCTATGAGGAAGTGAGGGGGCCTAGCTCAGCCAGCCCCGTAGGTCCTTCGCCTCTCTTTTTTAGGAGACCGCATGGCCAAAGTGCGTGTGTGTTAAACCAATTTTGTGTGCGTGCAAGTGTGGTGGTTTTTGTGGGGGGGTGGGCATACTAAGCACAGGCGTACCTTGCATAGCACATCCTCCGGGAGCCGGGCTGAGACCACCAAACTCAATTCACATGTAGCCGAGACAGGATCCGAACCCTTGGCTGCAGAGGTGAATGGCTTATCAGCGCAGTGCCAATCACGTTGAGCCACCACAGCTCCCTAACACCTCTCCAATTAACACCTGGGTGCTGTATGTGTCCAATCCACCATTAACAGCATGAATATCTCCTGAAATTTGGAAACAAACCATATATTACAATTATGCAGGCCTACATCTATTACCTGAAGCTGTGCTATATGACACTGACCTGATGTGGTGGCAGTTTCCACTTCCTGCACATCCCGCGGGGGTGGGGCTTGGGTATGTGTGGGGTTTCTCTGCTCCAGTCTTGAAGCTTGATTGCGCCCTATGAGATTGTAAAAAGGGATACATGAATCAAAAAGAGGCCTGAAAGAGGAATATGAATCTTTCTTTTTATAAAGTGTGGTACAATTGTCTGTTTTTACAATCCTTCTAAGCTGAACACAGGATTGTAAAAATGAGAAGCGGGGAGCGCTGACGACAGTGACATGTCACACTAAAGAAAGTTGAGAAGCGGGGGGAGGGGGTGTTCTGCTGTCGGAAAATACATCTTACATTAATTGAGAAGCGGGGGGTGCGGATTTCTCACCTCTTCTCCCATGCAGCCAGCGAGTTGAGAAGCGGGTGATGGGGCGAAAATGACTTCTCACCAGGCAGGGCTTCTAGTAATTTGGGGGGCCCTTCGCAGCTTTGCGGGGCCCTAAGTGGCTTGCATAGTGAGCCTATAGGGCGGATCGGCCCTGCCAAAACTTGTGCTACTGAGTCCATATGTGTAACCAACTGCTGAGCATACTCTCCTTTTACTGTATATTGACTTAAGTTGGATTATTTAAATCTAGTTAAGAACACATCTACATTAAATAAAAAATTGGTCTCACATAAATAGATCATAATTAGAATGAACGACGACTCATATGACCAATTATTATGCCCACGAACATGAACCTTGAGACATCTATTCTTGAACTGTGTATATACAACTTGAAAGAAAAAGCACATGCCGCACAATAATAAAAAAAATAATCAGAGTACACATGAAAATTACTTACTTCTTCTACTGACTTTTTTAATCGTCTCCATTTGCTCCGGCTCTCTTAATTTAAGGTCAGACCACCTTTTGCGGAGCTGCTCCCTTGACCTCCGCCCCCCCCAAATTTGTGGTGGAGACTCTTCTGCACATTGTCCATGATCTGGGCCTTCAGTTTGTTTGGGTTCTTGTAAGGGCCATGTTTTCCATTATAATCCTCCCTCTTTAGGATTGCCACCATTTCCACCATCTCCTCAAATGCCATATTTGTGGCCTTGTACCTCCTGCTCCTGTATCTGGAGTGTCCTGGATCGTCAGGGGCAGGGAAACCTGCAAAGCTTCTCGCATGCGCAGTGCATAAAAGGATATCGCGTGAGTGAAAATGTTGTTCACAGTCTGTGGAAAAAGGCGGAAGAAGCGATCGTGTAGTACGATGGTACGTAACTTGATTTTGGACTTTATGATCAGTGTAGGAGTTTGTGGGTTAGATATGGGGAGAAAGCTTAATAAGTAGTAGAGGCTTGACTGACATTAGCTTTTTTAGCTTAATTTTGACTTGCAGAAATAATGGAGGCCTACAGAGAACAGGAGTTCTTCACAGAATTTGTTCAAAGGGGGCCCTGGATGGCAACCCCCCTTTTTTCTAGAATTTTTTTTTCCCAAAAAAATAATTTATTCAGCCAAGATCTGGCTAAAATAATCGACATATTGTTGCCGCACAGCATGTGCGCTGTGGGGGGCCAAGGCTGTATGGCCAGCCTCACAGGCCGCCACTGGAACATCAATGGCCTCATCAGTAGTTTGTTAAGTGTCTCTTTAGGAAATTGTGCAATATGCAGCAGCAAAGTATGACATGGTTCAGATTCTACTTAACAACAAACCTACAGTCCTTGTCTTGTTTGCACTGCCTGTATACTGCTGTTCAAAGTATATAGGGCCAAAGGGGCTTGTAATGACCTGGGGGGAGTGGGGGCGGGGAAACCCATGCTATTTTTCTCAGTGATTTTCATCCATATTGCAGGGACCAAACATTACATTAAAGCTGCAAGTAGTATTCAATTACTTTTTTAATTATAGTAATCTAATTTTGCGCAGGGACAGTTCTAAACACGTGCCACCTCACATGCATACTATAGACACCCAGCAGGTACGATATTTAAAGGAATTTTGCATTTATTTTTTCACTTTAAGCATCATTAAAATCGCTGCTCCAGAAAAAACGACAGTTTTTAAAACTTTTTTTCCCATTGATACATGTTCCTTGGGGAAAGACTCGGGTCCCCAAACCCCTTTTCATACAATCACTTGTATATTGGGCTTTAAAATTAGCACTTGTTAATTCGAACGTTCGAGTCCCATAGACGTCAATGAGGTTCCAAATATTCGCGCGAACGTTCGGTCCGTTCAAAGGTTCTGGTGCGAACCGAACAGGGGGGGTGTTCGGCTCATCCCTAAGTGTGAGGTGTTTTTTATTGTTTTGATAATGTAGGTCAAATAACTCTACATCAGGGTGGCACCTGAGAGCCTTGGAAACTGCCGGGAAGGCCTGAGGACAGTTCGGATGACCTTGGCAAACCTCGGAAAGACTCTCATAAGCCTTTCCGAGGTGTGCCGAGGTCAGCAAAACTGTCCTCGGGTCTTTCCGGTCGTTTCCGAACTGTAAATGTAACCCATCATTCTTGGGGGTTAAGCCTTGGAAAGTAAACTTTTTTAGCAAATATAAATAAATAGACGTGAGAGTCCAGTAATGAGCACTGTTATAAAGGAAAATAGGTGATCTGCTTTCCATCAGAAACTCAACATTGGGCCAGATTCAGCAAGACTTGCGCTGGAGTATTTCGATATGCGTCGCGTAACTGTAAAGATGCGCCGTAGTATCTATGCGGCCGTACCCACCAAACTAGATGCGACAGAAAACGGGCTTTCCCCGACCGGCTTAACTTTCCGACGCCAGAGTATCGTCAGCGCATAATTTCGCTTGGCGCATCAGTCGCGCCTATTGATTTCCCCTGCAAATATGCAAATGAGGGAGATTTCCCGATTCGCGAACGGATTAGCACCATACGCTGGCTACATGCGCCGCGAGTATCTCGTCCATCCGGCGCAAAGTTATTTCTACAAATAGCTGCTTTATCTTTACTCCAGACGGCCACAGGTCAGCAGGAGAGCAGCTTGTCAGGAATGGTCCCCCCTGCTGGTAAATATGCCTGTTATTCTGGCTGCAGTACCGGCCTCCACCAGCGGGGGGTTCCTGGTCTTCTGGAGCTCACAGCCTTTCATACGTTCAGGTGTGACTTGAACGTAATTAAGACACTCCCTATTTATACCCGGCGAGCTCAAGCAGAGCTCGCCCTGGTATCTTCATATCTGCTGGACCTAAGCCTGTACCCTGACCTGTATTCTGATCCTGATTTCGTACCTTGATCCTGATCCCTGATCCCGCCTGGACTTGTCTGCCCTGCATCCTGATCCCGCCTGGACTTGTCTGCCCTGCATCCTGATCCCGCCTGGACTTGTCTGCCCTGCATCCTGATCCCTGATCCCGCCTGGACTTGTCTGCCCTGCTTCCTGATCCTTGTCTCCCCTTAGCCTGTATCCTGCAGCTAGTCCATCCATCCGACCCCTGCTCCGTCCTGTCCCATCTGCTGATATCCCTTGTGTATGACCTCGGCCTGGCTTGACCTATGTGTACGGTATTCCCTTTCTGATTATATATATATATATTGTTTGCTATCCTCACTGGTTTTCTTATAATTAAACACCTTTTACTTCACTAATCATACTGTCTGGTTTCTCTGTGCAGTCACACGGGTCTGATCTCTCATCCCTCCTGACAGTATACCAGGGCCATTCTTGATCAGACGTGACTGCATTTGGGAACCATCCTGGTGTAGTGCATTGCTCTAAACATGGATTACGATGACATCCTTTATTATTCTCTGCTGGCTGAAGAGGATGAAGGGTATTGTCGCCAGGTTTTGGAGGGTTGGACTAGTGACCAGCTAATGGAAACTATCCGATTAGCTCATTCCTGTGTGGATCAGGGTTACATGACTTTTAATGATGTTCAGCCATTAATTCGGTTGTGTGTAAAACCAGCCCTGTCATCTATTCCTGTCGGTAGGGACGATTTCTCTCCCCCCTTCAGTCATGACCAAGTTGAATCCCTGGTGTGGCTATTAGAGGATGATCCGGCGTCTTTTGATGAGTATTATTCCTCCTGTCCCCAGCAAAAGTTATCTGAGTGTATTAGCTGTGTGCAGGCTCTGATTAGACAAGGTGTGTGTGAACCTGCTTTTGTTCAACCTGTGCTGCAGGCATGGTCAGATCTCCTGATTCCAGCCAAGCCAGTCCGTTCCAGCCCTACTATTAACCCTCTGCCTTCTCAGGGATCCATCTATCCATCACCAATGGCAACCCCAGCTCAGATAATTCAGCATCCTACCAAATATTACTACCCAGTTTCTACTTGTACCTACCCTGCCTTTAATCCACCTGTCCGCTCCAACCCTGCTATTAACCACCTACCTTCCCAAGGACCTATCCGCCCATTGCCAATGACAACCTCAGCTTTCGCCCAGTTAATTCCACACCCTACCAAATATTACTACCCAATTTCTACTAATTGTACCTACCCTGCCTATAATCCACCTGTAACAACTCCACACGAACCTCCTCCAGTCACCATCCCTGTGTCTCTGCCATATTCCAAACCCTCTTCCTACTTAAATCCATCTTCTTCATACATCGCTTCTGTTAACAAACCTGTAGTGTCTAAGTCTAAAAAGAAACGGAAGTACTTCCCAACTCACACCATCGTGCCAGTTACCCAGCCTGTCTCAGTGCCACCTGCTCAGCTTGTCCCAGTGCCACCTGCTCAGCTTGTCCCAGTGCCACCTGCTCAGCTTGTTCCAGTGCCACCTGCTCAGCTTGTTCCAGTGCCACCTGCTCAGCTTGTTCCAGTGCCACCTGCTCAGCTTGTTCCAGTGCCACCTGCTCAGCTTGTGCCAGCCTCCCAGCTTGTTCCTGTGCCAGCCTGCCACCCTGGTGTTCCTGTGCCAGCCTGCCACCCTGGTGTTCCTGTGCCAGCCTGCCACCCTGGTGTTCCTGTGCCAGCCTGCCACCCTGGTGTTCCTGTGCCAGCCTGCCACCCTGATGTTCCTGTTCCAGCCCGCCAACCTGATGTTCCTGTGCCAGCTTGCCAGTCCGATGACTTCCAGTCCGCTGCCCAGCTTGATGATTTCCAGTCCGCTGCCCAGGTTGATGACTTCCAGTCCGCTGCCCAGGTTGATGACTTCCAGTCCGCTGCCCAGGTTGATGACTTCCAGTCTGCTGCCCAGGTTGATGACTTCCAGTCTGCTGCCCAGGTTGATGACTTCCAGTCTGCTGCCCAGGTTGATGACTTCCAGTCTGCTGCCCAGGTTGATGACTTCCAGTCTGCTGCCCAGGTTGATGACTTCCAGTCTGCTGCCCAGGTTGATGACTTCCAGTCTGCTGCCCAGGTTGATGACTTCCAGTCTGCTGCCCAGGTTGATGACTTCCAGTCTGCTGCCCAGGTTGATGACTTCCAGTCTGCTGCCCAGGTTGATGACTTCCAGTCTGCTGCCCAGGTTGATGACTTCCAGTCTGCTGCCCAGGTTGAGACTTCCAGTCTGCTTGATGACTTCCAGTCTGCTGCCCAGGTTGATGACTTCCAGTCTGCTGCCCAGGTTGATGACTTCCAGTCTGCTGCCCAGGTTGATGACTTCCAGTCTGCTGCCCAGGTTGATGACTTCCAGTCCGCTGCCCAGCCTGCTGTCCCTGTGCCAGTCTGCCAGCCTGCTGTCCCTGTGCCAGTCTGCCAGCCTGCTGTCCCTGTGCCAGTCTGCCAGCCGCTCGTTCCTATGCCTGCTGCCCAGCTCGACGATGACCCGGAGCCTTTGTCTGCTGCCCAGCTCGATGACCCGGAGCCTTTGTCTGCTGCCCAGCTCGATGACCCGGAGCCTTTGTCTGCTGCCCAGCTCGATGACCCGGAGCCTTTGTCTGCTGCCCAGCTCGATGACCCGAAACCTTTGTCTGCTGCCCAGCTCGATGACCCGGAGCCTTTGTCTGCTGCCCAGCTCGATGACCCGGAGCCTTTGTCTGCTGCCCAGCTCGATGACCCGGAGCCCTTATCTGCTGCCCAGCTCGATGACCCGGAGCCCTTATCCACTACCTGGCTTGACACCATGAGCCTCCCCCAGCAACAACTGGTTGGAGCGTCCGGAGGCCACTCCTTTGAGGGGGGGTACTGTCAGGAATGGTCCCCCCTGCTGGTAAATATGCCTGTTATTCTGGCTGCAGTACCGGCCTCCACCAGCGGGGGGTTCCTGGTCTTCTGGGAGCTCACATCCTTTCATACGTTCAGGTGTGACTTGAACGTAATTAAGACACTCCCTATTTATACCCGGCGAGCTCAAGCAGAGCTCGCCCTGGTATCTTCATATCTGCTGGACCTAAGCCTGTACCCTGACCTGTATTCTGATCCTGATTTCGTACCTTGATCCTGATCCTTGATCCCGCCTGGACTTGTCTGCCCTGCATCCTGATCCCGCCTGGACTTGTCTGCCCTGCATCCTGATCCCGCCTGGACTTGTCTGCCCTGCATCCTGATCCCGCCTGGACTTGTCTGCCCTGCATCCTGATCCCGCCTGGACTTGTCTGCCCTGCATCCTGATCCCTGATCCCGCCTGGACTTGTCTGCCCTGCTTCCTGATCCTTGTCTCCCCTTAGCCTGTATCCTGCAGCTAGTCCATCCATCCGACCCCTGCTCCGTCCTGTCCCATCTGCTGATATCCCTTGTGTATGACCTTGGCCTGGCTTGACCTATGTGTACGGTATTCCCTTTCTGATTATATATATATATATTGTTTGCTATCCTCACTGGTTTTCTTATAATTAAACACCTTTTACTTCACTAATCATACTGTCTGGTTTCTCTGTGCAGTCACACGGGTCTGATCTCTCATCCCTCCTGACACAGCTACAGCAGCAGCGTTACCGACGAAACTAGCAAGCTGAACAACCACACGTGCAAGGACAACACCTCTGTGTGCCAACATGCCAGGGGCAGTCGCGGTCCTAGCACTAGTACTGGGTCCCCCGGTACGGAGGAGGCGGGCACGTGAGAGGATATACCGCACGCGCATGAGCCTCTTTGGCATGGGGGATGAGGAGGTGTATCGCCTCTTCAGATTCAGCCCTGATGCAATACTTGAACTAACCACAACCCTGCAGGATGACATCACCAGCAAGACACACCGCTCACAAGCAGTGCAGCCACTGGTGAAGGTACTGGCAACACTTCATTTCCTTGCAAGTGGATCATTCCAGCGTACAAGTGGAGTGGTGGCTGGGATGTCACAGTCCTCCATGAGCAGATGTGTGCTCCAGGTTGTCCCCGCAATCCTCAGACGCATGTCCAACCAGTTCATCAGACCCACCACTGAGGAGCTGCGGCTAAAGGCAATGACAGATTTCTACAGCATTGCCAGATTCCCACGCACTGTGGGGGCCATTGATTGCACACATGTGGCCCTACAGCCCCCCAGTGCCACAGAGCACATATCCTGCAATCGGAAGCATTGGCACTCCATCAACGTACAGGTGATAGCCGATGCCCAACGCCTCATATGGCACGTCCGTGCCAAACACCCCGGGTCCAGCCATGACAGCTTCATATACCGTCAGAGCCCCATCCCAACAGAATTCGAGCAGAACATGTATGGGGACAGCTGGCTGGTTGGTGAGTGACATGGGTGGCAGGCATGACTATCCCCTCCCATGATGCACACATCACAAGTGGCACATGCATGACTAACATCCTCCTGTCTTTTCCCTTCCAGGTGACTCTGCATATGCACTGGGACCCCATCTAATGACTCCTTTCCGGAACCCCCAAACCAGAGGAGAGAGAAAATACAATGAAGCACACATCAAAACCCGTGCAGTGGTGGAGCAAACATTTGGGCTCCTGAAGTCCCGTTTCCGCTGCCTGGATAAGGGGGGACACTATTGTATTCCCCTACCTTCGTGTGTCAGATCATCGGTGCATGTTGCATTCTGCACAACTTTGCTATGAGAAAAAGCCTGCAGATTGACATGCGTGATGACCTGACCCCCGACCCACACAGTCCCCACCTGCCAGAGGAGACCCAGTCTGCTGATGGAAGAGCAGTCAGGAGGGTCCTCGCCGTAGGCATCTTTGGACACTAAACCAAAACATTAATCACACAGACAATGCATGCATGCACACCACTGATGTCCCTAGATCACACACACCACATCCACATCGCATTGGATTAGCCCAAGTCCAGCATGTAGGACTTGGGAGCAGCAACGCCAGCGTCAAGGCCCCAATGATGTCGCTGTCCATTCATACACCTTTCACACGTCATTCATACAGCCGTGGGGATAACTTCTCCACCACGGCCGAGAGTGACACCCCTTACTGGCAGGAGTGCCACCCCCTCACATTCACACACCATTCACACTGTCCCCTGCACTCCTGACCGTGTGCAGTTAAAAATAAAATATAAACTCATAACCTGAGTAATAAAATAAAATATAAACTCATAACCTGAGTAATAAAATAAAATATAAACTCATAACCTGAATAATAAAATATAAACTCATAACCTGTGTAATAAAATAAAATATAAACTCATAACCTGAGTAATAAAATAAAAAATAAACTCATAACCTGAGCAAGAAAAAATAAATAAAAATTAACCCCAAAAAAAACACCCTCATCTGGGATGACGGGGGCTCCTCCTTGTGGGCACTCTCGGGCTCCTCAGCTGCCTGGAGGGAGTGGGTGGGGGGGCATCTGGAGGAGGCTGATCCCCGGGTGGGCCACTCCTGGCAGCTGTTTACTACATGCCCTCCAAGGCCACGGCAAACTGGCTCAGATAGAGGTTGGTCTGGGCCTGCATTCTCAGCTGGCGGGTGACATTATGCCGCTGGGCATGCTGCCGCTGCCTCCCCTCTTCCCGGATGGCAGCTGTGTTGGCGTGGACGGCTGCTGTGAGGTGCCGTACATCAGCCTGCACCTCCCCCAGGCTGGTCACAACGTCCTGCACACCACTGGGCAGCTGCGATACGGAGCCCAGGCTGTCAGCGAGCCTGTCCAAGTGGCCAGCAATCTCCCCCATCTGCTGGGTTTGCCTGGCGTGGTCCATCGCCACCTGGTCCTGGACCAGATCAGACACCCCCCTGGTCTTACGGGTCGCCTTCCTGGGGCCAGGAGAAGGTTGTCCCTGTGGGGATGGCGTCGCCCTTGAGGGGCTACCGAGGATGGGTGAGGGGATGACAGAGGGGCCTGCAGAAGGGGAGGACTCTGATAAAAACAAAATAAACTCCTGCTGAGGAACAGGCTCCTCCTCAACCATCTCTGCAGAAGTGGTGTGGGCACTCTCCTCCACCTCGGTGTCTTCAGCACCCAGGGGCTCGTCCTCAGGATCCCGTTGGGGGGTTGGGATGGAATGGCCGGCAACAGATGATGGCCCAGCTCCGTCATCTGTGGATGACACAAAGCAGACACATGTTGGTGGTCCCACACACTTGGCACATGTACCCTCCCCCCCCCACATGCAACACACCAAATAGGGGATAAAAAACACTTACCTGTCCTGGAGCCTTCCTCCATAGAATCATAGCCTGGTACCCCCTCCAACTGCTCCCTCTCCAGGCAGCGGGCGACCACCTCCTCCTCTGTGGTCAGGCTGACCGCACATGGGGGTCCACCACCTGTGCCTCTCTCATGGGTCCGAATGATGGCCACCTTGCCACGGACCTTGCGCCGCGGGTCGTTTATTTTTTTCTGGATATCACCAGCAGTCCGGGTGGAGTACCCCAACACATTCACCCTGCCAGCAATGGTCTCCAGGATGGCCTGCTTCCTCTCCTGGCTGGTCTTACGACTTTTCTTTCCGTGGAGAAAGTCATTATAAGTCTCCATAGCGGAAATTACCACAGAGACCTCCTGGGCATTGAAATTGAGGTTCCTCCTCTCTTTGGGGGGAGCGGGAGCAGCCATTACAGAGCAAAAGTAACTTCCCTGGGGTGGGGGAAAACGGAAATACTTTTGCTCGGAATGGCGCTTCCGCTGGCGCTTTTATACGCGCAACGGAACACATTGCGCTGACGTTTCCCGTGAAGTGGTGCCGACGGAAGTTGTGAGCATGCGCACAGGGGGCCGAGTGAAGCCTCACTCACTGCGCATGCTCCGTGGATGATGCGCTGAACGTAAGCCTCTGCGCTGGGTTCCGCCCATCATTTACATATGATCACACCCACTTCCACTTGCGTCGGGTTGCGCCAACGCATCTTCGTTACTCCGTCGCAAAGTAACGGCCATGCGCTTGGTGAATGCTGTACTTCACTTGCTAGTTTGCGTCAGCGCAGCGTATATGCATTGCGCTACACTGGCGAAAAGATGCGTGCATCTACCTGAATCTGGCCCATTGTATTTAAATTGTAGTCTATGCAATGACTGTTAGCTCCAATAAAGTTAAAACTAACCTCTATAAACTTTCTTTTCATTACAGCAACTGAAATTTGTTCAGGTTTAACAGTGTTTATTACATAATACAAGTACAAAATTTACACTTGCGTTCTAAAGTAAAATTTTAGCTTGGTTTTAAATGTTTCAAGATAGCTATGTCAACAAACATACTCTGACATTTTAAAAATTAATCACTGGCCTGACAGATTAAGCGGCTGCACTTGTTCCCTCTACATTCAGAGACATTTACTTTTCTTGTCAAGGGAAATGCTGAGCTGTTGTACAAGTGAGTATCCTATAATCCAAAAATATGTAGCCAAACGGATACAGAAAAGATTTCTAAAGTCTCATACTGTGCCTTATATTAAGAAAGATAAATGGGCTTATTCTGTATGGGAAAGTTCAATATACAAACCCATAGCGGTCAACCTGCATTTGTCAGATGTCATTTAATGGAAGTTTGGTTAGTCTCTATGGGTGCTCAGTATTATTGCTCTTTATGCTGCACTACTAAATAAGATCAATTATTAGTTTAATGCAATGTAGTGCCTTTAGACCAGTAAATACTAGTCTAAAGGCATAGAAATGCAAAAGTTTAGGCTAAAGCATGATTGTGAAATAAGGTATTTTATATTTGCTGTTCACCAAAATCTTCGATTTATATGTTTGTTTATGTTCTTCACATTTTTACAAAGCATGTGTTATGTATGTTCCATTACATACAGCTATTAATGTATTTCTACTTAAACACATTTAAATGTTTTTGATATTGCAAGGTAAGTACTCATTTCCGGCACTGTGCTCTATTATAATCATACTGACAACAAAGTTGCATTGGTGTACCTATTTTTTACATGGTAAAGATAGAATATAATGTATTTATGCATTGTAGAGCATAAATCACATCAAAATAATTCTAGATTGGCTATGATGTAGTCTATAGAAACACATAGCAGTGCACACTTGAATAAAGCAGGTAATACAGTGCCTTGAAAAAGTATTCATACCCCTTGAAATTGTTAACATTTTGTTATGTTACAACCAAAAATGTAAATACAGTATGATTAAAAAAGATTTTATGTTATAGAACAACACAAAGTGGAAGGAAAATAATAAATGTTTTCTTTTCAAATATATATCAAAAATATATCAAAAATCTAAATAAAATACATTTACGTTTTTGGTTGTTATTATAAATTTGTTTATTAAAAGATTTTTTCCAACTTTACAAACAAATAAATACATAAATACACATTATACAAACATTATACAAACATACAAACATACATAGTCTCAATATATACTCCTATTATACAATCAATCTAATGTCTATATTAATAATAGGTTATAATTTCATTTCCCTTTATCTTGGATATTTTCTTCCCAATCCTATACCTTTCATCATCCCTCTCCAGCCTAACTGGCCTGGAAAGAGTTAATAAACTAAAGAGGAATGGGCGGAAACAGAGAGTATATAATGGAGAGATGGAGCTGGCGTTTTTGGTTGTAACATTACAAAATTTGGAAAATGTCAAGGGGTATGAATACTTTTTCAAGGCACTGTGAATGGGTAGAATGAAAACTCTTCGAAAAAGAATGTTCTAAGAAAGTTCATTTGTTATTCTACTTATTAGTGGGGTCAAATCAATGTTCATTTTTGACTGCAGTGACAAGAGACTTCGAAGGAACAGCATGGAAAATTTTTACACTTAGGTTGGCTTGGCCATGAATTATACAATTTTCTTCTACAGATTTATTTTAGATTTACCAAAACCACATACAATATGAGGTCAAACCTTAACACTTTCAATTTGTATGCAATCAGGCAGACCCCATTTGCACTACATAGTTGAGGGTAAATCTAAAGGAGATGTTATAATGTATGGCCAGTCTTAGTAGGGGGAAATTTTTTTTTTCCCTATTAAATGAAGACTCGGACTGTCTCCCCGGGCAATTATCGTGTGACATATATTTAAGGAAACACCATTTGTGTTTATGGGCATGTTTTTGTATTTTGTATAAACAGAAAAAAAAAGCGCCTCTAAGTGCAGATTAAAAAACTTTTTAATATCCCCAAAAGGATTAAAAACACTTACAAGATAGAGGATGAGAAGTAGCGTGTAATAAGTGTTCTTCTTCTTCTAATTCTCTATCTTGTAACTGTTTTTAATCCTTTTGGGGATATTAACCACTTGCTTACTGGGCACATATACCCCCCTCCTGCCCAGGTGAAATTTCAGTTTCCGGCAATGCGTCGCTTTAACTGACAATTGCGCGGTCGTGCGACGTGGCTCCCAAACAAAATTGACGTCCTTTTTTCTCCACAAGTAGAGCTTTCTTTTGGTGGTATTTGATCGCCTGTGTGGTTTTTATTTTGTGCGCTATAAACAAAAAAGAGCGACAATTTTGAAAACAAATACAATATTTTTTACTTGTTGCTATAATAAATATCCAATTTTTTTTTTTAAAAAACAATTTTTTTTTCTCAGTTTAGGGCGATACGTATTCTTTTACATATTTTTGGTAAAAAAAAAAAAATCGCAATAAGCGACTGGTTTGCGCAAAAGTTATAGCGCTTACAAAATAGGGGACAGAATTATTATTTTTTATTATTGTGTTTTTACTAGAAATGGCAGGGATCTGCGATTTTTAGTGGTACTGCGACGTTGTGGCGGACACATCGGACACTTTTGACACATTTTTGGCGCCATTCACATTTATACTGCGATCAGTGCTATAAATATGCACTAACTACTGTATAAATGTGACTGGCATTGAATGGGTTAACACTAGGGGGTGAGGAAGGGGTTGAATGTGTATCCTAGGTGTGTTCTAACTGTAGGGGGAGGGGGGGTGACTGGGGGGGTGACTGATCTGTGTCCCTATGTACAAGGAACACAGATCGGTCTCCTCCTCTCCAGAGACAGGACGCTGTCTCTGTGTAAAACGGCAATGAGAGATGATCTCATATGTTTTTTGAGATCATCTCTCATTCGCCGCACAGATCGCATCTCAAACGGCCACTCTGATTGGCCGTTCGCCGCGATCTGTGATTGGCTGTGTCCAAGGGACACGGCCAACACAGAGCTTCCCCGCAGCACGCTCTGGAGTGCGCGCTGGGAACGCCCAGAGGGGCGGCCGTCAAAAGACGGTGGCTTGGATATTCAGACCCGCGCTGTAGCCGTCATTCGGCTATAGTGCGGGTCTGAAGTGGTTAAAACGTTTTTTATTCTGCACTTAGTGGTACCTTTTTTTTCTGTTTATCATTAGAGATCGCTTTGTCTCTCTGAGCGCCGCCTGAAGTGTATGAAGATTTCTACCCCTTCCAAAGCAGACTTTATTTGCTAGGTCCTAACATCCGGAGTGCCCTTGATACATATATTTTTTGGGGATTTTTGTATTTAGTAGACATGTGCATTCGTTTTTGTCCGAATGCATTTTTGCCCGAATTTCGGGTATTTACGTTATCGTTTTAACAAACAAACATGAACGCGCAGAATCCGAAATCCGAAAGATCTGACATAAAAAAATGCTTTATTTTCATTTTCGTTGCTACAACAGTTCAATATTGATAGGAGATTCGACATGATGCTGACAATAGCAATCTGTGCCTATTAAACCTGTGGTCGAATGTGCCTAACCTTAATGCCGCGTACACACGGTCGTTTTTTGCGATGAAAAAAAACGTCGTTTTTTAAATGTCATTTAAATTGATCGTGTGTGGGCAAAACGTCGTTTTTTGTGTTAAAAAAAACGACCAAAAAAAAATTCCAACATGCTTGAATTTTTTGTGTCGTTTTTCAAAACGTCGTTTTTTGTTTCACAAAAAGTCATCGTGTGTAGCAAAAACGTATTTTAAAACAACGTTTTTCAACCCGCGCATGCCCAGAAGCTAGTTATGAAGCGAGCTTCAATGGAAAAGAGTGGTGAACGTAACCTCGCTTTTTGTGAAAAAACGATGGTGTGTATGCAACATCGTCTTTGAAAAGTGACGTTTCAAAAACGTCGTTTTTTACTTCACAGAAAACGTCGTTTTTTTTTTATCACAAAAAATGATCGTGTGTACGCGGCATTACTCTATTAGTCCAAGATTATTCTACATAGAGAGGAAAGATTCGACATAGAGAGAAAAGATTAGACATAAGGCTGCATTCACACCTAAGCGTAGGCGATTTGCAGCGTTTTTATACCGTGATTTGCCGTGACAAATTGCGGCATTTTTTACAGCGATTTTCCATGACAAAACGCAGCGTTTTTTACCGCGATTTTGTACAGATCATTGGCACCAATGTAAAACGCCCAAGCCGCCCGATTTGCGCGACAAAAAAGGGTCCGGGGTTTGTTTGAGCTTCAGGCGTTTGAAGTTCGGCGTTTCCAAATCTAGATGTGAACCATCTCCATAGAGAATAATGTTTGGTTTCCCCTCTAGCGTTTTTGAGCGTCGTGCTTCAATTGACAAAACGCTCAGGTGTGAATGCAGCCTTATAGAGACAGTGTTGGGTTAGACCATTCGACATGAACGACGAAGATTCAACAAAGCAGAGAAAAACATAAAAACTTTGAATCTGTCATTGAAGGCTCATGGTGTCTGTCGAAAGTTCTAAGAAGATTCGACAAGCAGCTAAACTGTACGACACCGCAATCTTACATTTCCGGTCAAATCTTCGGCCCATAGGCTATAGAAGAATTTGAATGTTGGTTGACTAGTAATAATAATTTATAAATATAATTATTACTAGTGTCATACAACATTAGAATTCTTCTATAGCTTGTAGGCGGAACATTCAACTGGAAATGTACAATTGCGGCGTTGTACAGTTTAGCTGCTCCATCTAATCTTCTTAGAACATTCGACAGACACCATAGGCCTTTAATGACAGATTTGACCTTAAAGGGGTTGTAAAGGTAAAAGTTTTTTTACCTTAAAGCATCCTATGCATTAAGGTAAAAAAAACATCTGACAGCACCGTTCCCCCCCCCGAGCCCCACGTCACCCTGTTCGGTTCCCAGCCTGGCCGTTGATTGGCTAGGCTGGGCGGATTGAAAGCAGCGCAGCCATTGGCTGGCACTGCTTTCAATCACGGCGGATGACGCGGTGAGCAGGGGGGCGGGGATGAGTGATACAGTCGGCGGCTATAGCCACCGCTGTATCACAGGAGCGCGCTCGCAAAAGCTTTCCACCGTGCAAGCTCCCTCGCATGAAGGTAGAAAGCTTTTGCGAGGAGGAGCCTAGACAGCCACCGAGGGACCCCAGAAGACAGCTTTCCGGGCCACTCTGTGCAAAATGAGATGCACAGTGGAGGTAAGTATAACATGTTTGTTATTTTAAAAAAATATATATTCCTGACTTTAGTGTTCCTTTAATTAATTCGGATTTTCTGGCGAATGCATTTTTAACGAAACAAAATAAAAATGAATTTCGGCAGTAACTAAATACATTTACGAAAACAAAATTCTGAAATATTTTAGTGTGCACATGTCTAGTATTTTGTATGAAGATCAAATACTCTTGTTTATGCCTTACGACAATACAATTGCTTATTGAGCATCTAAGTATTCGGTATCCAACCTGCCTTTAGAATTCTGTAGACATATCAGTGTTCTACACGGCAACTATTACAGTAATCTCTGAGCTAATATTGCATGTCATTGTCTGCATCCCAATAATAAATATGTCTGGTACTAAAAGACAAGCATTTATAACGGGTAACTAACAAGGTGAGGGGGGTAAAGTTAATTTTTTAACTGCTTGAGGACTGCTGCACGCAGATATACGTCTGCAGAATGGCACAGCTGGGCACAAGGGCGTACATGTATGTCACCTTTAAGAGTGGTACCTCTTAAAGACTTGCGACCCGGTCCTCAGCTCTGTGACCGTCCCCGCGGGAACTGCGGACCCGATCGCCGCCGGTGTCCCACGATCGGGTCACAGAGAGGAAGAACGGGGAGAGTAAGTGTAAACAAACCTCTCCCCGTGCTTTGTAGTGAGACTGACACTGATCGTCTATTCCCTGTCATAGGGAACGATGATCAGTGACGTCACATGCCCTGCCACATCCCCCCACAGTAAGAACACTCCCTTAGGGCACACTTGCCCCCTACAGCGCCCCCTCCTGGTTAACCCCTTCACTGCCAGTGTCATTTTTACAGTAACCAGTGCATTTTTATTGCACTGTTCGCTAGTAGAAATTACAATGATCCGAAAATAGTGTCAAAAGTGTGCAAAGTGTCCGCCATAATGTCGCAGTCATGATAAAAATCGCTGATAGCCACCATTACTAGAAAAAAAAATATTAATAAAAATGCAATAAACTATCCCCTATATTTTGCGCAAACCAATCAATAAACACGTGTAGAAGAATACGTATCGGCCTAAACTGAAGAAAAAATATTTTTATATCTTTTTGGGGATATTTATTATAGGAAAAAGTTAAAAAATATTTTTTTTTCAAAATTGTCACTCTATTTTTGTTTATAGCGCAAAAAATAAAAACCGCAGAGGTGATCAAATACCGCCAAAAGAAAGCTCTATTTGTGGGAAAAAATACACCAATTTTGTTTGGGAGCCATGTCGCACGACTGCGCAATTGTCAGTTAAAGCGACGCAGTGCTGAATCGCAAAAAGGGGCCCGATCCTTTAGCTGCATAATGGTCCGGAGCTTAAAGCGGAGCTCCACCCTGAAGTGGAACTTCTGCTCATCGGAACCCTCCCCCCCTCCGGTGTCACATTTGACACCTTTCAGGTGTCTAAACACAGGTATTTGCACCCACTTCAGGCCACACAGTCTGCGGGTAGACTGCGGGCAGGACGTCAGATACCGTCCCCCCCGTTATGTTCTGGGAGACACACGGCTCCCCGAACACAGCGGTGACCAGTGAGGATGGCGCACACGACTCGCGCATGCGCCGTAGGGAACCGTGCAGTGAAGCCGCAATGCTTCACTTCCTGGTTCAGTGGGGGCAGCAGAGTGACGAGCGCTCGCTCGTCCTCTGCTGCCGACGGCGCTGGACTCCAGGACAGGTAAATGTCCTAATATTAAAAGTCAGCAGATGCAGTATTTGTAGCTGCTGGCTTTTAATATTTTTTTTTCAGCGGAGATCCGCTTTAAGTGGTTAAAGTAAATGTAAGCCCAGTCACCCAAATTTCATAAAAGACCTAAAATGTTAATGCAATTTAAAAAGTAATTTTCAATATTTTTAAATCTGCAACTTTTAATACAATATATTCAAATATTATTAATTAATACATAGGGTGACAATGTTTTATCCCTGTCTACCTGTTGATCCCCTACGTTGCCACCCTGTCATTCAGGTTGCTAATGGAGACTCCAAGTAGCTACTTAAACACAAGGCAGGTATTGTGCACTGTTGTCACTATCAGGAAACCAGCTTGAGAAAATTCATGCAGCTATTTATGGCGTGCATAAATGTAGACAAGAGGTGGCGGAAAACAGGCTGCAGGAGCCTAGCAGTAAGATGCAACCAAAAATTGTAAAATCACGTATTTTATTTGCAAAAAAAATGCAATTGTTTATAATCCACTGTGCTTTACCATACCCGATATCATTCCGTTAGGCCTCGTACACACGATGAGATATGTCCGCTCAAACTTGTCCGACGGACAGTTTAGAGCGGACATGTCTCATCGGATTTCGGTCCGATGGCGTGTACACACCATCGGATCAAAATCCCCGCCGGCAGACAGCGTGGTGACGCGGCGGTGATGTTGACGCCGCCACGTCACCACTACGTCACGCACCAGGAAGCAAACACTTCCGCGCGCATGCGTCGGATCCATTCACAGGATACGACGCATGTGCGGGAGGATATGTCCGCTGGTTTCCCGTACTAACCAGCGGACATATCCGACGGACAGGTTTGTAGCGGACAAATTTCAAAGCATGCTTTGAAATTTGTCCGATGGACAAACCTGTCCGCTAGCCCGTACACACGATCGGAGATGTCTGCTGAAACGGTCCATCGGACCGTTTTCAGCGGACAAATTCGATCGTGTGTACGCGGCCTTAGAGTTTAAATTTACTTTAAACTTAGCAAGTGTTTAGGGACAGTAAAGTAAACTGACAATCCTGAGCTACCTTTGCTTGTTTTCTTTTAACTGTGCACTTTTATTTCCAGACCCCAGAAGAGTACTAGGAAATTGGATTACAATGAAGAGACCCCTTATACTCCTGTTTGCTGTGACTCTGGCTGGAGTTAGTGTAACCAGTGCAGCTCCAAGGCTCTGGGGAGACACCATTACTGAGTTTGCTGTGGATCTGCACCAGGCAATACGTTCAGTTGACACCGAAGAGAACATTATTTTTTCCCCACTCGGTGCTACTTTGATTCTAGGAATGATAAAACTGGGAGCGAGAGGAGCAACAGCTCAACAAATAAAGGAAGTTCTAAAACTGCAGGGAAATCAAGAAAGTGAGTCTACATTTTATTAATCCCACATCCATACTTTCTGCATGCTGTTTGTTGGATACAAGAAGGCTAATCAATGCTTCTTTATACTGGCAGCAAATAGGGTCAGCCCTCTCTAAAGCCAGGATTATTCACGTATTGGTGGGCTATTTGTGAGCACAGAGCTCAAGAGAGATGAGAAAGATGGGCTTGTAACTGCAACCTATTTGTTTTTCAATCATCTTTGGACAGGATATCAATCATAGGTGAATACATTCAAAAATTGGATTTAGTAATGGTCTTTGTGGGACTGACAGTACTATCTATTCACAGTCTTGTCTGTCTCTGATTACCGGCTGACTTCCTGCATTGAAACAAATAATGTATTTTTTTACAAATTTGAAACATTGCTACAGGACATAGTACAACCCAACCTAATTATACCTGATCAAACTTAAAGAACGGAACTGGAAAAAAAAAAAAAACACACAAAAAACAAACAAAAAAAACAGGAGGACAGGTAGCTGATCTTTTCCCTGTTAGCCACTTACCATGCCTTGCTCTATGTCTCTGTGGCAGCCATCTTGATGGAGGCAGGGTTTTGCTTCCTCATACCAGAGCCTCCAGCAATGAGAACAGTGATTAGCACACACGGGACATTACCAGACCTCACTCTAAATCTCAGCACTGCGTTACTTTAACTGACAATTACGTAGTCGTGTGACACTACCCAAATAATATATATGTCCCCCCCCCCCCCCCACACACACACACACATAGGGCCAGATTCAGGTAGATCAGAGCATCTTTGCTCTGGAGTAATGCTTCTCATTTGCGTTACTCTGCCGAAATTTTAGGAGCACTTGCCCCTAAAGTTGCGGCAGCGCATCGCAAATGAGCCAGCGGAATTCAAATTGGGCGGGTACGGGGCGTGTAGTATTCTAACTATGCGCGATCCCGCGGCGAACGTACTGCGCATGCGTCGAGTGTCAATGCATCCCAGTGCGCATACTCCAAATTCTGTCAGTGAACGTCAATGACGTCACATTCCCATTCATGAATGTTTTACGCAAGCGACGCAATTTGTTTTTTTTCCGACGCGATGACGACGCCTATACTTAACATAGGATACTCCACTAGGGGGCTGCTTTATCTATACGCCGCGTATCGCTTCCGGAAACGTCGTAAAGTCACTGCGTCGCGCCCGAAAAAGATCGTGAATTGCCGATTCCCGCTCATTAACATATTTTTTGAGCGTAAATCGGCGGGAACGCCCCCGGCGCCATTTTTAAGTTGAAGTAACGATGCGATGGCGAAATTCAATTACGCCGATCGCATCGGAACTCCAACCCGGCGTTTCTTGTTTTCTGGTTACAGAAAACAAAAACGCCGGCTTAAAGTGACAGTTAGGCTGGCGGATCCATTGATCCTAACTCTTCATGAATCTGGCCCATAGAGCTTTCTTTTGGTGGTATTTGACCACCTCTGCATTTTTTTTTTGCACTATAAACAAAAAAAGGCAGACTATTTTGAAAAAAAAAAATATATTTTTTTTTTGTGCTATATAACATATCCAATAAAAAATAGAAAAACATCAAATTTCTTCATAAATCCGGTTGTGTAAAAGTTATAGCGTCTACAAACTATGGGATATTTTTATTTATTTATTTTTTACTACTAATTGCAGTGATCAACGACTTATAGCGGGGCTTCGATATTGTGGTGGACATTCTGACACTGACACTTTTTGGGGACAAACAGTGATCACTCAGTGCCAAAAACATGCACTGTCACTGTACTAATGACACTGGTTGGGAAGGGGTTAAACATCTCAGGTGATCAAAAGGTTACATGTGTGCTTAGCCAGTGTGTATACACAGTGTTGTGCTTTTACTAGGAGAAGTAATCAATGTCATTCCCTGCTTTGTCAGAAAAGAAAATCTATTACTTCCTTTTGACAGGACAGCACTCTGCCTTGTTTACATAGGCAGAGCCCTGTCCTATGTGTATGTGTTTCGGATGATGAGGGGCTGCTAGCTATTGGCTGGCACCCACTGACTGACATCTGCTGTGTAAAATCACAGCAGAGCTGAGCCACCAGCGGCGCACGCAGGCCCCCTACCCGGAAGTGGCAGATCACATACTAGGTAAGTGATCTGGCACAGGAGAGCCTTCTTGCCACTGTATATCTAGGTTATACAGTTGCCAAGGATTTAAAGCATTTCACAAGTTTTGTAAATGTGTGTTTTTTTTTTAATGTGGAGTTCCCCCTTAAAATCTGTACTAGACCTGAAGGGTCTGACTTCCTGACATCCAATAGCCCTGAGCCTGATTTGTAACATTTGACAGCGGTGGTAATACTGCTCCTAAATGTTTCAGTTCTAGTTTTGTACATTTGTTAATTATCGAGTGACTAGACCACATGATAATTACTTCTTTTTTTTTGTGAATTGACTTTAATGTAATATCACATTCAGTCTTTTCTCTAGTTGGAGTTCCCATTAAATGAGTATAATCTCCTCGAAGCAGTGTAATGCCCTGTACACGCGATCGGTTCGTCTGATGAAAACGGTCCGATGGACCGTTTTCATCAGACAAACCAATCGTGTGTGGGCCCCATCGTTTTTTTTCCCATTGGTGAAAAAAAATAGAACCTGTTTTAACATTTTCTGATGGTTAAAAACCGATAGAAAAAAACGATCGTCTGTGGGGAAATCTATCGGTCAAGAATCCACACATGCTCAGAATCAAGTCGACGCATGCTCGGAAGCATTGAACTTAATTTTTCTCTGCAGGTTGTGTTTTACATCACCGCGTTGGACACAATCGGATTTTTAACTGATGGTGTGTAGGCAAGACTGATGAAAGTCAGCTTCATTGGATATCTGATGAAAAAATCTATCGGTCCGTTTTCATCGGATGAACCGATCGTGTGTACGTGGCATAACTCTTCCTCCTGGGGGGAACACGGCATAGCTTTGTGTTCCCCAAGACAGGGAAACAAATATCTCTTTCCTTCTCCCCAGCACGTTGACAACTGTCACTACACCAGCCCACCATCTTTATCTACTCCCTCTGACTCCACCCCATTATTCATGCCCCTGCTAAACTGTTTACCTAATTGATAAGCTAATAACCAATCCCATGCTAGGTGGATCCTATTTCTTAAAGGGCACTTGCACCTGCAAAGTAAGGAAAGGGATGGTCAGAACTCAGGATGACATTCAAAATAGTATTTCTTTATTGAGTAAATATGTACAGTGCTGTAAAACAACCTCCGTGATTTGGATGTCAGTCCTTAGTCATGGCTAAGGACTAACGTCCGAAACACGTAGGATGTTTTACGGTATTGTACAGGTTTACCTAATATAGAAATACTATTTTGTATGTCATCTTGAGTTCCGACCATGCCTTTCCTTACTCTGGTACATTGGAGTTGTCAGCAGCCTCAAGGTCTGAGCACCGGGCGAGGGGAAGGTGGGAAGGTTGTATGTGGGAAGGTTGTAGCGTCTATACACCTGTTTTCCTTGCACTTGCAACGATACTGGTACTGTATATATATTTTTTAGAAGATTAAAGCCTAATGCACATTACTGCATTGAAAACAACAGGTAAAATAGCTCCTGTTTAACTGATGATGCTTTTCATGGCTGTGTATAGAGGGGGTGTGTAGACCACTTTTATCAAGGGGTTTCTGCACTGCTTGGCAACACTGTGAATAGGGTCGTAGGAAGGCCTTGGCAGTAGATAAAATAGTGATTTTAATAGAGAAAAACATCCGCAGTTGTGTGAACAAGTCATACAATTTTGTTAGACTTCATGAGTGCTGATTTATTTATTACCTTTGAAAAATGTTGTTGCGGAAATGAGTCAATAGTAAGTGTTTAAGGAAATGGAACTACTTCTATAATAAAATGTCCCTCCATTCATTCATTTTTAAAATTTTAATCAGAAGGACATATTAAAGCATATTTGAAATTCTTCATCGTTTTCCTGTCATCTTCTTTTTACATGTTGCACCTGCCATTTTACATGCAGCTCCTCTGTGGGATGCATTCTCCACGTCTGCCTGTAAAGCTTCATCTCCGGACATATTAAAGGAAGACATCAGGTTTACTTGTTTATTCAAGCCCGTGGGATTCGTTAAGCATACCATTACAATAACTTCTCACATTCGCTACATTTTGTAAAATAATTAAAAGAGAAAAGCTCTGTACAAATACTGTTAATAATGTGACCACCAGTGAACCTGAAAAGGCCACGTAGAGATGTTGGTCTCTCAGCATTTTAGATGGCATACATATATTCATAGTCTCCTGACAGCCTTACAGCCTTTGTTTGGGAAATGTATGAGAGAGAATAGCAAATTCTTCTACAGATGTGACAGATTGCCTGAATAGGTCAATCTATTCATTGATAGGTCACACTATTTAATTTTGTCATTAAATCACAAAATCAATACAATTTTGAATGATTTGAGGGGCCCATCATGAGCCATAGATTGACTGGCCATGTTTGGAGCCTGCGCCTAATACGGTCTATTAATAAATGTTGCCATATGTTTGGCTTAAAGGAGAACTCCTGGTAAAAGCTATTTTACATGTCCTTGTTGCTGATGCCATCCATTTTCTTCTTAGCTCAGTAGTCGCTCTGTAATAGCTCTGTAATAGCCTGATAACTTTCAAATAAAGCCATTACTGCCCAATGATTTCCTGTTTGTAAGACCAGTGGCTACTATTCCTCCTATTTTCCCAGCCTCCTTTTTCTCAGGCAGTCTTGGCACGTCCCATTTGTAGCTCTATCCACAGCAAGCAGGGATGTATTTCCATCCCTGCTTGCTGTAGTGGGTGGACGGGACTCACAGATCCCCAGTCTGTATTGCCCATTGGAGGTGATTTCCTCCTCGCTCCTCCTCTGCTCAGCACAAACTCCCCCTCCACCCACCACCGGCAAGCCAGCTACCCGCCAGCCACCTGTCACTGTTGCCCAAAAAAAGAACTGCATGGGGATCATAGTAATGTAGCACTACCCCCGGAGGAGCTGCTGGATCCTCCGAATTTCTTAGGGGTGAATGATGCGTATTGCATATAGTAGAAGTAAAGGAATGTCCACGACAGGTGCTCTTTTCAGTGGTAAAACCCGGGTAAAAACAGAAAACTTATGGTGAGGAAAGTAAAGTTGAAAAAGAATGGAGGATAGCAGATTCAGGCGTGACAATAGGAAACAGTCCTGCTCCCAAATGTAACCCTTCTTTGCGCCACTCCCGCCGAAGTGGGTTTAGCGTACCCGGATAGGCCTCTCTCACTGACCTGGCAGCCGGAGTATCACTCGGACAATTGTAGGATAAAGTCTCTGCCACAGATCCTCCTTGATTGCTATTGATAAGGCTGCACTGATAGGCACTGATGAGGTGGCACTGATAAACTGCTCAAATGGACACTGATCAGGCTGAACTGATGGGGCTACACTGATGGGAACCGATAGGCTGAACTGATTGGCACTGATGAGGCTGCACTGATTAGGTGGGACTGATGGCTACTGATGAGGCAGCACTGATGGTGTGACACTGATAGGATTCACTGATGAGGCTGCACTGATGGGACTGCACTAATGAGGCTGCAGTGATGGGCACTGATGAGGCCGCACCAATGGCCACTGATGAGGCTACACTGATGGGCATCGATAAAGCTGCACATGATGGGCACTGATGAGGTTGTACTGATGGCCACTGATAAGCTGCACTGATAAGGCAGCACTAATATGCTGCACTAATGGACACTGATATGCTGCACTGATATGCTGCACTAATAGGCACTGATAAACTGCTCAGATGGGCACTGATCAGGCTGAACTGATGGGGCTACACTGATGGGAACTGATAGGCTGAACTGATTGGCACTGATGAGGCTGCACTGATTAGGTGGCACTGATGGCCACTGATGAGGCGGCACTGATAAGCTAAAGTGATGAGCCTGAAATGATATGCTGCACTGATGGGGCTTCAGTGATGATGCTGCACAGATGGCCACTGATGAGGCTGCACTGATATGCTAAACTGATGAACACTGATTTGCTCTGATAGGTACTGATGAGGCTGTACTGATGAGACTGCACTAATATGCTGCACTGATGGGGCTACACTGATGGGCACTGATATGCTGCACTGATAGACTGCAGTAATGGGCACTGATAGACTGCACTGATGATCAGCGCCCTGATTATCAGTGTAAATGACGCCTGTCATAATAAAGCCGATTATCAACTTTCCATTCCTCACACAGTGACAGCGCTGAGGAACAGCGCTGAGGAAAGGAAATGGCGATAACCAGCATTTATTTACATGTGATCAGCTGTGATTGGACACATGGTAAAGAGCCAACATCATTGTTGACACCATGATTGACTGACACCGTCCACTGCCCTACTGTCACCATTCACTGCCCTATCGACACCGTCCACTGCCCTAATGACACGTCCACTGCCCTAATGACCTGTCCACTGCCCTAATGACACCGTCCACTGAAATGCAATTGAATATAGCGGGTAAAATATATAATTATGGGCATGTGTCTACAGTTCAGTTATGATTAAATAAAGCATGTAAGGCAGGGTTCGACAAAATCCAGGCGCCGATCGCAATTGTGACCAGAATTAGCGACCTGGCACCCGGGGAAGGAAGCTTAGGCCTGCAGAAGGCCACAAAGCGCAGACCTATTTACCGGCCGGCGCGCCGCGATCATGCGGCGTGGGAGGTGGGGCGCACAGAGACACAGAATACCCCATCCTGTGTCTCCGTGCGCCCCCACCTCCCCCACAGCGTGATAGTGTTGGGCCGCGCGGGCTGGTAATTGAGGCCGCGGCTTTGCGGCCTTCTGAAGGCCTATGCTTCCTTCTGTGATCTGGCATGACAAGTAAACCAATTCTAATGGAGCTTCCCCAGTGTTTTCACTGCCATCTCCTTCCCTCTAATTAGAGCCCCTAAACATTATACATATTTTTTATTCTAACACCCTAGAGAATAACATGGCGCAATCTACCCCATAAGATACAGAATACTTGGCTTCTGTGCTCCTCATTACGTTTCAGATTTGTAGCCAATAAAAGTCTGATAACAGTTAAAGTGGTCGTAAAGACTGAAGGTTTTTTACCTTTATGCATCCCCCTGCCACTGCCCAGAAGGAGGGGGGTAGAAGAGAGAGGCAGAGACTAAGGCCACGTACACACGATCAGACCGGTCCGATGAAACTGGTCTAAAGACCATTTTCATCGGACCAAATTGATCGTGTGTACGGCCCATCGGACCGTTGTCCATCAGACCAAAGTTTTAAAACTTGCTTTAAAATCTGTCCGACGGACACCTGTCCGTCGGACAGATTCGATGGTTAGTACGCAAAAGCATCGGACCAAAAACCCGCGCATGCTCAGAATCAAGTCGACGCATGCTTGGAAGCATTGAACTTCGTTTTTTCAGCACGTCGTTGTGTTCTACGTCACCGCGTTCTGGTCCGATGGGATTTTGGACTGATGGTGTGTACGCACATAAGACCACTTCAGCCTGGTCCGATGAAAACGGTCCGTCGGACCAGTCTCATCGGACCGGTCTGATCGTGTGTACGTGGCCTGACAGTCTTTAGCTCTCTGCACAGGGAGCACTGAGAATGTGATTAGTGGTGTTTGATTACTCACTTCTTAGCCTAATGCCGCGTACACACGGTCGTTTTTTGCGATGAAAAAAAAATGACGTTTTTTAAAACGTCATTTAAATTGATCGTGTGTGGGCAAAACGTCGTTTTTTGTCTTCAAAAAAACGACCAAAAAAAATTCCAACATGCTTGAATTTTTTGTGTCGTTTTTCAAAACGTCGTTTTTTGTTTCACAAAAAGTCACCGCGTGAAGCAAAAACGTCGTTTAAAACGACGTTTTTCAACCCACGCATGCCCAGAAGCTAGTTATGAAGCGAGCTTCAATGGAAAAGAGTGGTGAATGTAACCTTGCTTTTTGTGAAAAAACGATGGTGTGTATGCAAAATTGTCTTTGAAAAGTGACGTTTCAAAAACGTCGTTTTTTACTTCACAGAAAACGTCGTTTTTTTCCATCGCAAAAAATGACCGTGTGTACGCGGCATAAGGCCTCGTACACACGATCAAATCTGTCTGCTGGAAACGGTCTGCTAGACCGTCCCAGCAGACAGATTCGATCGGTGTACGGGCGAGCCGACGGATTTGGCCACCCGACAGATTTCAAAGCATACTTTAAAATCTATCGGGTGGGAATCCGTCCGCCCGACATGTCTGCTGGTTAGTACACTTACCAGCAGACATGTCGTCTCGCACCGGCGCCGAATGGATTCGGCGCATGCGTGGAAGTGTTTTACTTCCTGGTGCGGTGACAAGGCGGCGTCAACGTCACCGCCACGTCAGCGCGTCGTCTGCTGGCGGGGATTTTGGTTTGCTCGTGTGTACACGCGAGCAAACCAAAATCCTAGCAAACAGATTTGTTCAAATTGGTCGGTCCGACCGATTTGAACAAATAGATTGCCTCGTGTGTACGAGGCCTTAGAGCTGGCGGGGGACAGATGCAGCATCCGCCTGGGTAAGTGTGATTAAAACAAAAATTCCCATACTTCTCTCTTAATTACCTGACATTTCCTCTTTCCTGCTATCTGGCTCAGATGAGGACAATTAGGCGTCATTCACATGGAGCATCTATGCCCAGTGTGATGGTCGTGTACCGAGTGGGTATGTATGGTGTTCTGTGCATCCCTGTGCAGGCAGTCCAATCAAAGTCAATTTGGACTCATCAGGGGCATGGACAGGGCCAAATGTCAAAATATGACATGGAGACAGGAAGGGATGCATGTATTCGAACGCACAGTGTCTGCATTCAGATCTGTGCACCCACTTCTATAGATGACACTCTCTGGTGGATGCAGCAAAAAGTGCCTCAGTATACAGGACCTGTCTCAGCACCTGTCTGAATGAGTCCTTAGGGCCGTATGTCCGCTGTTTCATCCATCTGTTTGCGGATAAAAAAGGGACATACTTTGGTCCCTATGAGATTGCCACGTCCACCTCTGCAAACATCCAATTTTGCAGACGGAAGAAAATCCTATTTTTTCTTCTGTCTGCAGAGCGGATTGGATGAACATGAACATACGGTCCGTGTTCATCCGATCCCCCAATAGGGGAGAGCGGAGAAAAAACAGGGCGATCCCTTCACAGTGTGCGGGGACCGCCCTGTCATCCGCCGGCTCAGTGGGGATCAACAGAGTGATCCCTGCTGAGCTTACGGACATACGGAGGTGGATCATTACTGATCCGCCCCGTGTGAAAGGGGCCTAAACCTAATAACTAGTTGTGCCACCCTTGGCGGCAACAACTGCAATCAAGAGTCTGCAATAACTGGCAATGAGTCTTTCACATTGATGTGGAACAATTTTGGCCCACTCTTCTTTGCAAAATTGTTTTAGTTCAGCCACATTGGAGGGTTTTCCAGCATGAATGGCCTGTGTAAGGTCATGATACAGAAACTCAATTGGTTTTAAGTCCGGGCTTTGACTAGGCCACTCCAAAATCTAAATGTTGCTTTGTTTGAACCATTTGGAGGTGGACTTGCTGCTGTGTTTTGGATCATTGTCCTGCTGTAGTGCACTTGAGGTTGAGGTCACAAACTGATGGCCGGACATCCTCCTTTAGGATTTTCTGGTAGAGCTCAGAATTTATGGTGAAAAGTTCCATGTGAGCTTTTGGTCGGAAATTCCGACAGTGTGTAGGCTCCATCTGACTTTTTCTGTCGAAATTTCCGACAGCAAAAATTTGAGAGCTGGTTCTCAATTTTTCCCACAAGAAAAGTTCAAAGTTTTTCCACAAGGAAATTCTGATCGTCTGTATGCGACGCGCAAAAAAAACCCACGCATGCTCGTAATCAATTCGACACATGCTTGGAATCATTGAACTTTTCTCAGGCTCGTTGTAGTGTTGTACATCACCGCGTTCTTGACAGTTGGAATTTTGTGTGACCGTGTGTATGCAACACAAGTTGGAGCCTGAAAGTTGATTCCGTCGGGAAAAAAATTGAGTTTTATTGTCGGAATTGCCGATCGTGTATACACGGCATTATAAATGCCTTTGAAACCCTAGACCATTACATGTTCATTATTTTGTTTCTAATCTGTTCTTGAATTTTAGATTGTGTCATGATGTGTGGCTTTTTGTGATCTGTTAGCATGCTTTACTTTGTCAGACTGCTTCTATTTATGTGATTTATTGATTCAACAGGTCTGGCAGTAATCAGGCCTGGGTGTGGCAAGTTACATTTTTTCTCAGCTTTCCAAAAAATTGTGGTTAATCACAGTTCATTCATGATTCAGCATGGAAGGGGCAAATACTTTGTTCACAGCACTGTAAGTACAGCACATTCTTTGTTCAAGTGGTTGTAATGGCACAAGGTTTTTTACCTTCATGCAGTCTATGCATGAAGGTAAAAAACCTTCTGTGCGCAGCAGCCCCCCTGGCCCCACTTAAAACTTACCTGAGCCCCTCTCAATCCAGCGATGTCCATGAGAACCTTGGCTCCAGCCAGTGCCATTAATACAGGGACAGTGTATATTTTTTAGCACTAATCACTCTATTAGTGTCACTGGTCCCCAAAAAGTGTCAAAAGTGTCAGTTAATGTCCCCACTGTCCACTGCAATATCGCAGTCCCACTATAAGTCGCTGATCGCCGCCATTACTAGTAAAAATAAATTAAAATATCCCACAGTTTGTCAACGCTATAACTTTTGCGCAGACCAATCAATATACGCTTATTTGGATTTTTTATCAAAAGTATGAAGCAGAATACATATTGGCCTAAATTGATGAAGAAATTTTATTTTCTACATTTTATTGGGTATGTTTTATAGCAGAAAGTAATTTTTTTTTTTATTTATTTTTTTATTGTTGGTCTTATTTTGTTTATAGCACAAAGAAAAAACCTCAGGAGGTGATCAAATACCACAAAAAGAAAGTTCAATTTGTGGGGAATAAAGGGCAAAAAAAAATTGTGGGTACAGTGCTGCACAACCGCGCAATTGTCAGTCAAAATAACACAGTGCTGTATTGCAAAAAATGGCCTTGTCATGAAGGGGGTTAAAACCTTTCAGAGGTCAAGTGGTTAACTGCTTCTACTAATTTGCTTGTGCAAGGAATTCTGCTTCAGCTTGACAGAAAGGAGTTCACTGTCCTCAATCGGTCCATAGTTCTCTTTTTTGAGTACCCCAATCATTTCTTTCAACACTATCCCAGTTATTGCAAACATAAATAAATAAATAAACGACAAAAAAAGAACACCCTAGACTGTTTTTTTAAGGCAAAGAGTGACTGAGATTGTGTGCCTGGCTGCAGGGCAATCTACTGGCAAAAGAACCTGGGCAAATTCCAGCGGCTCCTGCAGGGGTAGCGCTTTAATTGCTTAAAGTGAAAGTAAACTTCCATCACTAAATGTTACCTATAGGTAAGCTTATAATAAAGCTTACCTATAGGTAGTGTAAATATCTCCTAAACAGGCACTGTTTAGGATATATATAACCACTTTAGCCCCGGAAGAATTTACCCCCTTCCTGACCAGAGGTTTTTTTGCATTTAGGTACATGTCGCTTTATCTGAAAATTGCACCGCCGTCCGAAGTTGTACCCAAACAAAATTGATGTCCTTTTTTTTCCCACAAATAGAGCTTTCTTTTGGTGGTATTCGATCACCTTTGCGGTTTTTATTTTTTGCGCTATAAACAAAAAAGGAGCGACAATTTTGAAAAAAAAGCAATATTTTTAACTTTTTTCTATAATAAATATCCCCCAAAAAATATATAAAATTTTTTTATTTTTCCTCAGTTTAGGCCGATATGTATTCTTCTACATATTTTTGGTAAAAAAAATTGCAATAAGCGTATATTGATTGGTTTGCTCAAAAGTTATAGTGCTTACAATATAGGGGATAGATTTATGGCATTTTTTATTTATTTTACTAGTTATGGCGGCGATCTGCGATTTTTATCGGGACTGCAACATTATGGCAGACACATCGGACACTTTTGAAAGTATTTTGGAACAATTGTCATTTATACAGTGATCAGTCCTATAAAAAAGCACTGATTTAGTATAAATGACACTGGCAGGGAAGGAGTTAAACACTAGGGGGCGAGCAAGGGGTTAAGTGTGTCCTATGGAGTGATTCCAACTGTGGAGAGGGGGGGGGGGGCTACCAGTGACACGACAGCGATCACTGCTCCCAATGACAGGGAGTAGTAAATCCCTGCCATGTCACTAAGAAGAACAGGGAAATGCCTTGTTTACATCTCCCCGTTCTGCCTCTCCTCACCGCAATCGCGGGCCACCGGTAAACATTGAGTTCATGTGACCCGCAAGTGTGCCTGTTATCAGCGTGCGGTGGTCAGAAAGCAGTTAAGGCGGAGCTCCGCCGTAAAAAATAAATTTGAAAGCCACAAATACTGCAACTGCTGACTTTTAATATATGGACACTTACCTGTCCTGAAGTCCATCGACGTCAGCAGCAGAAGACAAGCAATCGCTCGTCTCTCGGCTGCCCCCGCCATCATTGGTGAGGGAATCAGGAAGTGAAGCGTTGCGGCTTCACTGCCTGGTTGCCTACTGCGCATGTGCTAGTTGCTCTGCTCCATCCCCACTGTTCCCTGCTGTCTTCTGGGAGCCTTGTGTTTCCCAGAACACAACTGGGGGGGGAGTTGGGGTCAGGAAGTAGCGCATTGCCCACAGTTTCCTGCAGGCTCTATGACCGGAAGTGGGTGCACATAGCTGTCTTAGGCAGGTATCTGCGCCCCCCTTCCCCCTGAAAGGTGGCAATTGTGGCACTGGAGAGGGGAATCCGATGAGTAGAAGTTCCACTTTAGGGTGGAGCTACGCTTTAATGTACACGCAGGTGCATGCACTCTGAAAGAACGGCATGAGCCCTGTGCCATGAATGGTGTTTCATGCACGCATGTGATGTCATCGCGGCTCAGGTCTGTCACAGAGCCATAGTCCGCGAAACCGGGAAGCAAGGCGTGTGAAAAAGATAACAGCCTTCAGCGATGACATCACATTGCTGGAATGTTTCTTTTCAGGTATAAATGCAAACTAGCAAATGTAATGATATTACCTTGCAGGTAAGAAGAAAAACAACGTCCAGCAATTTACTACTTTTTTAAAGGGGTTGTGAAGGTAAAATTTTTCCCCCTAAATAGCTTCCTTTACCTTAGTGCAGTCCTCCTTCACTTGCCTCATCCTTCGATTTTGCCTTTAAATGCCCTTATTTTCTCACTTCCTGTTCTTCTGTCTGTTTTAGGAATAGTTAAAGATGGGCTTTTCTTCCACTTTAAAGGGGTTGTAAAGGTACAATTTTTTTCCTAAATACAGTAGCTTCCTTTACCTTAGTGCTGTCCTCCTTCACTTACCTCATCCTTCGATTTTGCTTTTAAATGTCCTTATTTCTTCTGATAAATCCTCACTTCCTGTTCTTCTGTCTGTAACTCCACACAGTAATGCCACACTTTCTCCCTGGTGTGGAGAAAGCCTCTTGAGGGGGGAGGGGGCGAGCAGGCAAGTCAAGACGCTCTCTACTTTGCAGGTAGAGAAAAGGATCTGTGTGTCAGTGGGCGTCCTGACACTCCTGCTCGCCCCCTCCCCCCTCAACAGGCTTTCCCCACACCAGGGAGAAAGTGTCGCATTACAGTGTGTAGTTACAGACAGAAGAACAGGAAGTGAGGATTTCTCAGGAGAAACAAGGACATTTAAAAGCAAAATGGAAGGATGAGTTAAGTGAAGGAAGACTGCACAAAGGTAAAGGAAGCTATTTAGGGAAAACATGTTTTACCTTTACAACCCCTTTAAGTGTGAACAAGTTATAGACCATTTATTTGAACAAAAAAAGTGCTCATTTAAAAATAAAATAAAAATACAGCCACACATTTATTGCTTAGTACATTTCTTTGATTTCATTGCATGGTGTTTAAGATAAAGTAGAATCCAAAGGGTAAGCTGCTCACCTACATAGTATGGACAAGGATCAAACGTGTAGCTTTCAAACTACTATGTATTGCCGGCTCTCTATTACATCTGTACTGCGAGATTTCCTATTAGAAGGGCACCGGAATGGACAGTTTTTCTCACGGATTAATAAATCAACTCTTTCATCCCTTTACAGTTCAGTAACAGAAATGCTTTTCACCGTTCTCAATTGTGGTGCTACTCCCTTAGGAGACAGAGAGAGCTAATTGTATCTCTGCTACAGTAACAAACATTATTCTGTACCACCATATTTCTTACACAGCCAATTACCTTTAACACAAAACAATCCTCAGCTGCATTGTCACGTCGTGAAAGTGGAGCAGCATTTCTAGAGAGTTAGCTATATTGTGTGAGGGGACTCATCCTCATTGATATGCCTTAATTCGCAAAGTTTTCCAGTACAATGTATATCTATTAATTTCATCATTAAAATGTTACTAATACACAAATCTCTTGTCTTCAGGTGAGGAGTTTTCGGAGCTCCGAAAGCTCGTTTCTGTCATTTCAGAAGAAAATAAAGAATTTGCATTTAATCTCGCAAATGCCCTCTACCTTCAAGAAGGCTTCCACGTGAAGGAGCAGTATCTCCATAGCAACAGGGATTTTTTCAAGAGTGAAATAAAGCTGGTGAATTTCCAAGATTTGAAAGCATCTGCCAAAATAATAAGTGCATGGGTAGAAAGACAAACAAATGGTAATCTATACATTCTGTGAAGATAAATAAATAGTAGTTTTTTTGTTCTAGGTAGGCATTTTACTTTCTATGAAATAAAATAGACTTGCAAAGCTGCTTGAGCTTGAAGCCAAGCTGATTTTAGCATAGTGATACATAAGTTGTTTGAGCTTTATACTATGCCTCTAGCATAATGCAAATCAAAGGAAAAAAATAAATCCGATACCAACCATTCAAATACTTTTTTAACTGTCCCTACCGGATTAGTTGTTACTGTATTAGACTTAACATAGGAGTGAAAAACTGCATTTTCAATGTTTTTGGATTATAACCTATAGCAACATTCCCTAATTCCCTAACATGAATAACAGAGACAGGGCGCGAGATTAAAGGCTAAATTTTACCTTTTCCATAAAATAGCCTATGCAGATATTTAACCACTTCCCAACGGCCGTACGACTTTGTACGGCCGAAGAGATGTCCTGAATCTCTAACAGGCCGTGTTTTTAGAGCCTGCGCTCCGCCAGGCCACTGGGGGGCGCGCGAGCCCGCCGCATCGCTGACATGCCGATGCGCGTGCCTGGCGGCCGTGATGTCCGCCAGGCACTCGGGATCGGCGGCTGCAGGGACAAGACGTGGATCTCTGTGTGTAAACACAGAGATCCATGTCCTGTCAGGGGAGAGAGGAGACCGATCTGTGTCCCTTGTACATAGGGACACAGCATCGGTCACCTCCCCCAGTCACCCCCCCTCCCCCCACAGTTAGAACACAATTTAGGGTACACAATAACACCTTCCTCACCCCCTAGTGTTAACCCCTTTAATGCCAGTCACATTTATACAGTAATTAGTGCATATTTATAGCACTGATCGCTGTATAAATGTGAATGGCGCCAAAAATGTGTCAAAAGTGTCCGATGTCTCCGCCATAATGTCGCAGTCATGAAAAAAATGCAGATCGCCGCCATTAGTAGTAAAAAAATAAATAATAAAAAATAATAATAATTCTGTCCCCTATTTTGTAAGCGCAATAACTTTTGCGCAAACCAGACGCTTATTGCGATTTTTTTTTTACCAAAAATATGTAGAAGAATACGTATCGCCTAGACTGAGAAAAAAAATGTTTTTTTTTTCAAAATTGGGCTATTTATTACAGCAACAAGTAAAAAATATTGTTTTTTTTTTCAAAATTGTCACTCTATTTTTGTTTATAGCGCAAAAAATAAAAACCGCAGAGGCAATAAAATTCCACCAAAAGAAAGCTCTATTTGTGGGGAAAGAAGGACGCCAATTTTGTTTGGGAGCCACGTCGCAGGACCGCGCAATTGTCAGTTAAAGTGATGCAGTGCCACAAGCTGAAATTTTACCTGGTCAAGAAGGGGTATATGTGCCCAGTAAGGAAGTGGTTAAGTCTTGTAGATATATAAATAAATAAAAATTCAACTTTGTAAAATGTTCATGAATTTTCTAGCCATACCAGTAGGCTATATGGGCCCTCCTGGAAGCCTGGCTAAAAAACGATGAGATTGCATGCCCAATGTCCTGCCCTGTTGCTTTGAGAATCTTTGGATGCTCATCCTCAACATTTTCAGAAGTGAAATATTTTTTTTTATGTCCTAGCAACAAGGTAGGACATGGGTACTGCTAACTAAGAATTTTTCACCTAGGCCTACAGGTATGGCAATAAAATTAATGAACATTTAACAAAGATGCACAGTTTTTTTTATATCTACTGGGGCTCTTCCTCCTCCTCCCTCCCTTCTAATTCACATTTGGCACATCATTTTTGGGGGGGAGCAGGTACCTGGTTTTGACAGGTACCCGCTCTTTCTTTCTGTCGGATCGCCATACCCTTTATCTCAGGGTTCCTCAAACTACGGCCCTCCAGCTGTTGCGGAACTACACATCCCATGAGGCATTGTAAAACTCTGACATTAACAGACATGACAAGGCATGATGGGAATTGTAGTTCCTGAACAACTGGAGGGCCGTAGTTTGAAGACCCATGCTTTATCTCTTATAAAAGAAAACAATTAAATATACATATATATATATATATATATATATATATATATATATATATATATATATAAGAAGGCCAGTATGGTGGCCTGAGTTTATGGGAGGAGCCCGGAGGGTATTTAAGCAGCCCACTCACACATGCTCTTTGTCGGTTCAGTGTGCAGTACTACAAGTCACTGGGCCGACTCTTCCCAGCTCACCTCATGTCCGTGAGTCTGCGCATTCAATCGCATTCGACACCCTCCCACCCTTCCCTTTTTCAGGGCACTTCTCAGCATATCCTTCTTCAACAACTACCCATTACTTACTTTGGGTATGCCCCCTTTTCTTGGCATACTGACCAGACCACCAAGGCACACTTCAGGTCTATTTATGTTGTAAGTCTTGTCGCATATTTACGTGATCCACATCACTCTCAGTCAGAGGGCCACGACCATAAATATATATATATATATATATATATATATATATATACTTACTTATGCCGCGTACACACAATCGCAAATTCCGATAAGAAAACCGTGGATTTTTTTTCAATACGATTTTGGCTCAAGCTTGTGTTGCATACACGGCCACACAAATGTTGTCGGAAATTCCGACTGTCGAGAACGCAGTGACGTACACCACTACGTCGAACTGAAAAAAGTTCAATGATTCCGAGCATGCGTAGGATTTTTGCGCGTCGAAATTCCGACAAGAACTTTTCCCGTCGGAAAATTTGAGAACCAGCTCTCAAATTTATGCTGTGAGGCCGCGTACACACGTATGAGAACCTCGTCGGGCTAAACCGTTCCACCCGACGAGGTTCTCGGCCGGCCGGCGAGTTCGTCGACCAGGCTGTCGAAAAAGGCGTCGAGCCATTAGTCCCGATGGCACGTCAAGGAAATAGAGAACCTGCTCTCTATTTTGGCTCGACGCCTCGCTCGTCAGTTTTCTCGGCGAAAACGTACACACGATCGAGCTTCTCGGCAGAATATGGATCCCAGTGAGCTTCTCGCTGGATTCTGCCGAGAAGCTCGATCATGTGTACGGGGCCTCAGAAAAAGTCAGATGGGGCCTACACACGGTCGGAATTTCCGACCAAAAGTTCACATCAAACTTTTCTTGTCGGAAATTCTGATCATGTGTACGCGGCATTACTTTATCTCCATACCTATCTGGAACATGTCACAGGTCCCAAAAAGCTGCAGAACCATTCAGATAGCTCAGAGTGGCTCACTCACAGGCAGTGAGAAGTTGCCTGTGAAACCTCAAACAGTCACAGCCGACTGCCTGCAGTTAATGTGCTGACACTGGGGACCAAAGCCCTGTGAAGAAACTGGCCGGGGGAGGACAGCGCTGCATCCTGGGACAGGTGAGTGGCTGTTTATGAAAAGTTAGCAGCTACAGTTTTTGTAGCTGCTGACTTTTAATTTTTCAACAGCTCACTCAAGAACCACTTTACCTGCATAGGCTTTTTTCTGGGATAGGTACACTTAGGGCTAGATTCAGAAAGAAGATACGTCGGCGTATCTCGAGATACGCCGCATAAGTTCTAAGATACGCCGGCGTATCTTTTTTCTGTGTTCAGAAAACAAGATACGCCAGAATTTAGCTAAGATACGAGGGGCGTAAGTCTCTTACTCCGTCATATCTTAGTTGCATATTTACGCTGGCCGCTAGGTGGCGCTTCCGTCGATTTACGCATTGAATATTGCAAATTAGGTAGATACGCCGATTCACGGACGTAGTTGCGACCGGCGTATCTATTTGCGTCGTTTGCGTAAGGCTTTTTCCGGCGTAAAGTTACCCCTGCTATATGAGGCGCAGGCAATGTTAAGTATGGACGTTGGGACAGTGACGAATTTTCCTTTGTTTACGTCGTTTGCGTAAATCGTTCGGGAATGGGGCTGGGCGTAAGTTACGTTTACATCTTTATCAATGAGTATTTCCGACGTGATTTTCGCGCATGCTCACTGGGATACGTCCACGGATGGCGCATGCGCCGTTCGTTAGACGCGTCATTTACCTGGGGTCATGGCTCATTTGAATACTACACGCCCACCTCCTTCCTATTTTGAATTACGCAGGCTTACACCGGACCAGGTACGCTACGCTGCCGTAACTTAGGGCGCAGGTTCTTTCTGAATACCGTACCTGCCGCTCAAAGTTAAGGCGGCGTAGTGTAAGAAAAAGTTTAAAATTGCACTTACAACTAGTTGACTTGATCAAGGCATGTTGCCAAAGTACAACCACTGAACCACCCAGCAAAATCTCCAGTTTCTAAACATTCTCTCATTGTGAAGCCGACAATGGGAGAAAGAATTAAGCAAGTTGGATTCACTGAGGTAGACACTGGGAGAGACAGAAAGGAGGGTGGATATAAAGATGTCACAAGGTGGTGTAAAAGAGGGACCAAAGTTGTATACTTGGTAAAAGTTTTACCTCCACTAAACACTGACATGTTTCGAGGTCATGCCCTTCACATGCCTTCACCATCACTGACATACAGGGCCACTGATAGGGGTGGACCACCAACCCTCATGTAGGGGGCCGCGGCACTCAGAGGGGCCCAGACAGCAGGAGGGTTGGTGGAGAACAATGCCCTCTATGTCTCTCACCCAGGTTTCTCCCCTTCTTCCTCCAACCAGCTTTTAGCTGCTGGGTGAGAGACATGGGGGGATAATGAACCTGGCCACCTGCCGTTGAGCTCCTTCCCCTGCCCTGAGAGAGGGTTGTGTTAGAAGAAGGGATTTGTGGGAATGTGTCCTAGGAGAGGGATTGAAGAAAGAAGATTTGTGCTGGGAGGGGAGATGTGGCTGATTGTGTAACAGGAGCCGATGAGGGAATTCTGGGCTAATAGGAGGGATTGGGGGAATTGTGCAGGCAGGGGAGATTTGTACTAGGAGGGGGAATTGGGGTGGCATTTGTGTCCATTAATAATGTGAACTGATTTTCAAGTATTTTTGTGTGAAAATATTGTATAGAATACCGTCAGGTGTGTGTGTGGGGGGGGGCAGTCAGGTAGGCTGTACGGGGGCCCCATGATTCCTAACAGCGGCCCTGCTGACATGTCCTAATATTACTGTACAACATTTATAGTTTTCAAGTGTCCCTCTTTCTGCAGGACACAATTTCTCTAGTGTGCAACACCAGCCATGTGTCAGAAACCATAATTCAGACCAAGACAGAAGTACAGTTAAATACACTTGTTTAATAATAAAAATTAAAAGGTAAACAGAGTAAGTGTAGTCAAAACATAGCCAGAGTTCAGTAACTGGATTGGGTAGTCGGCCAAGCCAATGTCCAAGAGCCAGCGATAAAGGTAGTAGTACAGCAAGCAGGATCTGTAGCCAGAGGGAACATAGTCAAGCAGGTCTTCAACAGGATTGCAGGAGAAAGTCTCTTGTGATGTTAACACAGGCGAAGGCAAAGAGCAAATGAACTGGAAGGCTTTAAGTAGGCAGAGCTGACGAGCGGGATCATCAACAGGTGGATCACTGTGGAGAGATGGGATCTGGCAATTAGCTGACAGCTGAGCTGCCAGCACAGAGAAGGAAGGGCTGACACCATGTTTTAGCAGGAAAGGGACATGGGCATGAGTTGCCATAGCAGGCGCAATGGAACCAAGTTATTGTTTTTCTGTCGCAGGAAAATGTCCTCATTTTCCAGGAACAATGGCAACTAAGTTTTGTTGCATTTTACACAAATGTTATGAATTCTTGTCCTTGTTCTTCTTTTGCTCTTTGTTTTGGTCATAATATAGTGCAATTTTATACTGGTGTTTGTGAGCCATTCAGCCCCGTGTGTGCATTGTATAAATGCTTGAAAATCATAATTTAACAAGAGTGCCCTCTGAGTACAATCTTTTGGCACCATGAAGTTCCAGAAGTTGCCAGGCCATTCAAGTGTGTGATATGTGAAGCATACATGAGTATTGCTGTGTGGCAAGGTATGAGTGGTACAATATAAGCTTTAAATTGATGATAGAAGACTCCAAGTCAAGATAACTGATGAGAAGTGAGCGGTGAGTGATAAGTGGTGCAGAAGAAGTGACGAGCAAGAGATGATGAAGGATGATTATTAAGAGATGAGGAGAATGGTAAGTGAGCATGATAAATGATAAGTTAAGAACAAGACTACAGTAGCCGTTTTCTCAAATATATATATAAAGAGAGCACATTTTCATGTTCTGTTATTCCTGTAAAATCACTTGCTAAAGGTTGTTTTTGAATCCTGTTGAGGTCAAGAGGTTTGTAAGTAATTTGGTCATTTTAACGACACTTGGTATATGAACTTAACAAGATGCTCCTCGTTTAAGGAACCTTTCATAAAAATATTTTTGCCTTAGCATCACACTTAGCCTTTATCCACTGTGTGCAGTAACTCCACAGGTCCCATCTGTTCGTTTCTATAACCTTTCACATAAGACCATGGAAAAATATCCTGGTAACCAAGTATTTCTCTCAATGCATCAGTGGTCAGCGAGATAAATCAAGCCCACATGTTCTCTTCTCACAATTACAGCTAGACATTAGTACATGCTGGGAGAGTTTACTTTGCTATTTTCAAAGCTGCTATCTTTCAGAATTCGAGAACTACGTTACATGTGATAAAGAAATGGCTTTAATGCTTTCTCTTTAAAATGTCTCAGCTATTGCATAGAGCATTGTTCATAAACAAAACTCTATATAAAATCCTATATAAAGTATAGAAATAGTGTTTCTGGACAGCTGTGAGCCCTAGTTAAGAAGCAATATATATATATATATATATATATATATATATATATATATATATATATATATATATACCATATATATATATATATATACAAATACACACACACACATATATGTGTATATATATATATATATATATATATATATATATATTTTTTTTTTAATATGGAAAATAAGTGAATACACCTAAATATGATGAAGTCCTGTTGCGGTCTTACAGTGGTTGTAAAGCTCTGCCATGAAAAATGAACAAAGCCTATCCTTCTATATTGAGTACTTGCTTCAATTAAAAGAACTGTAATTTCTGTCTGCAGTCTTGTTCCTCTGCTATCTGGATACAGTAAGTAATTTCTGACTCACTCCAAGGGTTCGAGGAGGATGGGGAGGGGAGATCCAGCACAAAGCCTGTGATTGACAACCGCAGCTCTGCATGTTTCCCTATGAGATTGTGTAGAGGGGGGGTGTGTCCCTTCCCTCCACTCAGGTCTCAGATTACTCTCAGTTCTCATCTCTGTGATGTCAGATCCCTGCCCCCATGCCTCTGGAAGCTCAGAAATGCTGTGTAAATTCTGAAAAGATTTAAAGAAGAGATTGCTGCAGATAAATACGTACAACATATGTAACATTTGTTTAATGTCTGTGTATTATCTAAGGCTTCTCAGTTCACTGGGTATATGTGTAGGGCTACTTTCACACTGGCAGTGCTGGCTGTTAGCGCTAAAGCACCACTCACGTTTGCGGCGCTTTAGTGCAGTTTTTGTGGCGTGTTTGTGTCACTTTAGGGCCGCAAGCGGGGAGCTTTTAACCCCCAAAAATTGTAAAAAGTCCTGATTTGCTGTGCTTTCGAATTGCTTTTAAGGCACTTTAGAAGCGCTGCCTATTCATTGTAATGGGCAGGGCGTTTGGGGAGTGGTAAATACAGTGCTCCCAACCCGCTCCAAAGATGCTACTTGCAGGACTTTTCATAACATCCCGCAAGTGCACCGCCTTAGTGTAAAAAAACACTGCAATAAATGGGAGGTGGTTTTCAGGCACTTTGCCAAGGTTATTTCTAGCACTAAAGGGGCTAAAAACTGCCCCAGTATGAAAGGGGTACACACGATCGGAATTTCCGACAAGGAAAGTTTGATGTGAGCTTTTGGTCGGAAATTCCGACTGTGTGTAGGCCCCATTGGACTTTTTCTGTCGGAATTTCCTACAGCAAAAATTTGAGAGCTGGTTCTCAAATTTTCCGATGGTAAAAGTTTTTGTCGGAAATTCCGATCGTCTCAATGCAATTCCGACGCGCAAAAAAACACTTATGCTCGTCGTTTTGTTGTACGTCACCAAAATTTTGTGTGACCGTGTGTATGCAACACAAGTTTGAGCCAAAATTCCGTCTGAAAAAATCCACGGTTTTCTTGTTGGAATTTCCGATCGTGTGTATGCAGCATTAGGGTTTTCAACCACTTTAACTAAATAATGTTATAATAATGAAAACAAACAAGCAGGTTATTAGTAAACTATAATTGTCAGTTTGAAGAATATAGAAGGATAAACCCAGATTTGTGTAACATAGGATTTATGGAGCAGTTGGTGAATAAAAGTTCATACAGTTTGAAAATATAGGCAAACGATTGACTACAAGAGAAGCATATATATAAAAAATAGAAGGTAAAAGACACCCAAGAGATATTAAATGTAGTGTAATGTAAAGGTGGATGTCACGCTAGCAAAATATTGAGGCGGTGGAAGTTGCAGTAATCTTGGTGGGAATAGGATTCAGATTTTTGGTAGAGTCGTTAGGAAAAGATATTCTAGAGATGTAGAATATGAACCTGCATATATTGAGAGAATGGAATTATGGAGTTCTTTTTTTTGTTGTTTGTTTCTTTAACATAAAGTATTTGTACATAAACTTCCAAGGTAGTTATAAACTGGTTGAGTTGCTTGCCATTTTTAGTTTTGGCTGTGCTTTGTATGCATGGGTGAGCGGTCTTTAGTTACCATGAACATGTCTGGATCTCTCATGTGTTTCTGTATCTAAAAGTAGCTAAACATGTTCTTAATTATTGTGACTGCTCCGTGTGCGCGGGGCAAGGAGGTTGGTACCCAACTTGTAACAATGGCACCCAAAGTCCAGAGAGAAATTGAATGGTTACTATTTTGTTGAGTCGTCGGTAAAACACTAAGGCGGCGTACACACGATCGGATATATCCGATGAAAACGGTCCGCGGACCATTTCCATCGGATATGTCCGATCGGGAGTTTGATCCGATGGCGTGTAACACCATCGGATCAAATTCCCCGCCGCCGGACGCGCGGTGACGTGGCGGTGAGTTGACGCCGCCGCGTCACCACCACGTCACCGCCACGTCACCGCACCAGGAAGTAAAGACTTCCGGCATGCGCCAATCCATTCGGCAGGCGGCGGTCCGACATGTCTGCTGGTAAGTGTACTAACAGACATGTCGGGCGGACAGATTCCCACCGGATAGATTTCAAAGCATGCTTTGAAATCTGTCGTGGAGAAATCTGTCCGCTAGCTCATACACACGAGCGGAGATTTCTGCTGAAACGGTCCACCCGTTTTCAGCGGACATTGTGTGTACGCCGCCTTACACTAGTAATGTGGCTGTAGGAACTGCAGCAGAACACAGTAAGCAACAGTTCCAGATGCGGCTGCGGTAGCAAAAGTAGTACCATTGACAGTGCAAGTGCAGTAATTGTGAAAGCGGAAGGCAAAGAAAAGCTAACGGTACATTGGTAGATCTTCAGCTTCAAAGGAGTCACACTTGCATAGCCTACATTACTGAAGCAGCATTTACAAGTGGGGCGGCTGATACTTGGAAGAGCTGTGCGAGTCTTATGAAGTAGTACTTAAAACCGGAGGATACCATAGCAGTCAATGTTATCCCTAATCTTTCCCTTCCTGAGCAGGAACATTTCCCTAAGACTATTGCACTGTCCCTAGCAAGCATGGTTCCTTTCTCTACTCTAGCCACTGATATTTATAAGTATTGCCCACACTAAAGAAGGCCACTATGGTCATCCAGTGTGGTAGTGTGCAGTTGGACTATTACTCCCCTGGTGACACCCACAGAGTCTGCAGAGGAACAATGTTCCTCTCATCCTTCTCTTCATCTGTTTAGCGGCACAGCTACACAGTGCCACCTACAGAATGGAGACTAAACTGCATCTCTCTACATCTATATGTCTCAGTGTTGGTTTCCTCACAAATTTTAGTAGGAAATACGCTTCACCTAGAATGGTACCTTGATGGTAAGTTTCCACATATACCAGCAAACATATGCAACTAAGTACTCTGCTTTATTTACAGTGATCCTGGCAGTGTCTTCCAATAAGTCCCATTTTCTTGGCAGTGGGATTGAGTGTTAGAGAGTTTTCTTCTATGCACTTTTATAGTACTGCCCTTCCCAAATACACCTCTTCTTGTTAGTTATGGATTGATTGAAGCTTTAACGTCTATGAATAATTAATATTATGCTTTAACTTTGAATGCCATATTTACATTGAGAGCTGCCATGTTTCCTTTTTTAAATATAGCCAAGTAAATTTGTGTTTTATATAAGCTAGGTTTTGCAGTTACTAATGCCCTGTACACACAATCAGAATTTCCAATGGGATAAAATCCGATAGAAACTTACGTCGGAATTTCGTTCAAGCTGTCTTCCAAATTCCGACCATCCAAAACGTGGTGACATAAAACACTACGACGAGCTGAGAAAAATTAAGTTCAATGCCTCCGAGCATGCGTTGACTTGATTCTGAGCATGCATGTTTTTTTTCTGCGTCACATTTCCACACAGACATCCGGAATGTCCGATAGGATTTTTTCCATCGGAATAAAATAAAACATGTTCCATTTCTAAACTCTGACGGAAAAAAGTCAGATGGGGCCCACACACGGTCGGAATATCCGATAAAAAACCTCCGTCTGACTCTTTCCATTAGAAATTCCGATTGTGTGTACAAGGCATTAGAGTTTTGTATGTATTTCTCTTTATTGTTATCAATTAATTCAATTTCCTAAATGGATGCTGGTAAAATCTATTAACAAAAATGTCAGAAAAAATGAAATGAAAGACAAACATATTCAGAGCACACCATCTTTTTACCCAAATGAAAGAGTTTATAAATGATTGCTATGAGCATCATATAAAAACCTTCAACAAAAGGTGCCTTTTAGAATAGGGTTTACAGCTGGCTCACACAGTTATATGTTTCAATGTTTTTTAAAAAATTTTTGTACAGGAAAAATCAAACACATGTTCTCAAGTGGAGACTTTGAGCCACTCACAAAACTTGTTTTGGTAAACGCTATTTACTTCAAAGGAGAATGGAAATACAAGTTTAGCCCAGATGCCACTCACCCACAAGACTTCAGAGTAAAGAAAGGCAATGTAACCAAGATACCAATGATGCATCTCCAAACAGCAACAAAGATCGGTAATTCAAGTGTTCAAGAAAAAAAAACATGTTCAGTATATAGTACACTTAACACATTTTAATGTTGCTTTTAACAGATGGGACAGCAATGAAGCAGAAACACCCAAAAGCTATGTTTTTCTGTTTCATCCAATCTGTTCAAGAACAAAATGTAACTGCCTCAGACTACTTAGCTATCAACTACAGAATCTATTCACAATCAAGCTCAGCTTTCTGGGTTTTCATATATTTTGCTACTATGTATACAAAAAATCCATAGAAATAGGTTCCTAGTTGGATTTGAACTGATTGAGAAGATCAGAGGAAGTCAGGGTAGCCCAAAAATACTGTCAGACACATCAGCTCCTTTGGTAAAAAGAGAATAATCAAACCTGTCTGGGACTGACCCCATACTGTAAACATGATATTGCATTAATCTACTAAAGGGGTATAGAATATTTACTTAGTTAAAGGAGTTGTAAGGAAAAAAAATGTCAATCTATGCATTAAGGTGAAAAAACATCTGATGATGCCCGTTTTACTTACCTGACCCCTCAAAAGTCCCGCGCTCGGTCCCGAGATCCTCTTCGCCGCTCAGCCTGGCTGCTGATTGGCTAGAGCAGATGGATTAAGAGCAGCACAGCCATTGACTGGCGCTGCTGTCAATCACATCCAGTGACACAGCGCACCGAGTGATACAGTGCGCGGCTATGGCCACTTGCTGTATCACGGGAGTGCGCCCGCAAGTACTCATCACCATGCGAGCTCTCTCGCATGAAGGTGATGAGTTCTTACGGGGAGGACCAGAGACAGCCGCTGAGGGAACCCAGAAGACGTGGATCGGGGCCACTCTGTGCAAAACTAACTGCACAGTGGAGGTAAGTATAACATGTTTGTTATTTTAGGCTCCATTCACACCTAGGCGTTTTGTCGCCTGTAGCGCAACGCTCACAAACGCCAGAGGGAGAAAAATACATGAAAGCCTATGGAGATGGTTCACATCTGAACGCTGATGCGCCTGACGCCCATCGCCTGTAGTTAAAAAAAGTTCCGGACCCTTTTTTGTCGCGCGTATCGGGTGGTTTGGGCGTATTTGAGCGTTTCCATTTCCCATAGAAATTAATGGAAACGCTCGATTCAAGCGACTAGCGCGACAACGAGCGTTTGCTACAGGCGTTTTGTCGCTTTAATCAATAAAACTTTTCACCCAGGCAGAAGATTAAACAAATCTACCAACATAGCAACAAGTGATGAAAAGATGATAATTTTTCCTATTGGCTAAAATAAAAAACGTCAAAGTACAAAAACGTCAGACAACGCTGTATGCAAACGCGCAAATAAGCATGAATACGCGCGACAAAACGCTGGAAAAAAAACGCCCAAAAAACGACCAAACGATCGTCGCTCAGGTGTGAATGCAGCCTTAAAGAAAAAAATCCTTTAGTGACCCTTTAAGTTCATAAAGTGAAGTTGTGTTCAATTTGAATGTTCAGCCATTTCCCCCGAATTTTTTGCTTTATTCAGTAAAGTGATTTTAACCGCTTAAGCCCCAGATCATTTTGGTGGTTAAAGACCAGGCCACTTTTTGCAATTCGGCACTGCGTTGCTTTAACTGACAATTGCATGGCCCTGGAACATGGCTCCCAAACAAAATTGACGTGCCTTTTTTTCCCACAAATAGAGCTTTTCTTTGTTGGTATTTGATCACCTCTGCGATATTTATTTTTTGTGCTACAAACAAAAAAAGAGCGACAATCATGAAAAAAAATATTTTTTACTTTTTGCTATAATAAATATCCCCCAAAAAAAAATATATATATATATATATAAAAAAAATAGTTCAGGCCGATATGTATTTTTCTACATATTTTTGGTAAAATAAGCAATAAGCATTTATTGATTGGTTTGCGCAAAAGTTATAGCTTCTACAAGATAGGGGACTGTTTTATGGCATTTTTATTAATACATTTTTTTTTACTAGTTATGGCGGCGATCAGTGATTTTTATCGTGACTGCGACATTATGGCGGACACATCGGACACTTTTGACACCATTTTGGCACCATTGTCATTTTTACAGCGATCAGTGCTATAAAAATGCACTGATTACTGTAAAAATCACACTGGCAGTGAAGGGGTTAACCACTAGGTGTCGCTGCGTGGGGTTAAGTGTTCCCTAGGAAGTGATTCTTACTGTTAGGGGGCGTGGCTACACGTGACACGTCACTGATGACCATTTCCGATCACCGGGAACGGTCATCAGTGACAGTGTCACTAGGCAGAATAGGGCAATGCCTTGTTTACAAAGGCATTTCATCGTTCTGCTCTTGCCGAATGCAATCGCGGAACTCCCAGGAACATCGAGTTCCCGGGACAGCACTCATGAGGCTCGCGGCAGGCACAGGCGCGCGCCCGCTGGGCAACAGGTACAAATGGACGTACTGTACCTGTACACCAATCTGCCTGCCCGTGCCATTCTGTCGACGTAAATAGGTGTGCGGCAGTCGGCAAGTGGTTAAAGGAAATATAACAAAATAACAAACATGCAGCCCTGATCCTCCTCTTTTTGGGCCAACTGGTAGCGGCCCTGGCCTGATTATTTTGCCCAATGAAATTAATTAAAACCCAAACACTTGATGCTGCTAAATACATGTAATGCATTAAAAGTCTACCATCTATTAATGGTTTTAATCCAGTGCCTCTATTTGTACTTGTTACATATATAGTTTGTTTTTCTCCTAATATCTCCAACAATGGGTGGTCTTCAGTGATGCAAAGAACAGTGCTGAATTTATCACTATATTGTAAGTGCAGGTTGGTGTGGCAATGCCCCCTTAGGGCAAGTCAATACTGTCTGCACTTACAGCATATATAGTCTTCCAGGTTGAATGACGCTATGTATATGAGTGCTAAGAAGTACATTGTATGTGAAAAATCATCACATTTTAGTGCTATAATATACACCCAGATTGCATTACAGTGTCCTCTTACCCCAGGGTTTTTATTCCTTTTTTTTTTCAGGATATTTTTCTGAGAATGAATTGAATTACAAGGTATTGGAACTTCCATACAAAGGAGACAAGGTCAGCTTAGTACTAGCTCTCCCAGAAGAAAATGTGGAAATAGAGGATCTTGAAAAAAAGTTGACAGAACCAGTACTAAGGGGCTGGAACACAAAGATGACAGAGGAAAAGGTGGAAATTAGCTTGCCTAGGTGAGTTAACGTTAAAATGTTTTTTATATCAATTTCAACTTAAACCTCAAGTTAGATAAAGCTAAGGGTGACAATTCTGGTAGCATTTAGATATTCATGGATTAACTTATGCCTGTGATCTCTCATATACCACCCTTTAAAATAGGCTGGGACACTTCATCAGAAGTCATATCTCAACTTGTGGCCATTCAGAGTAGAATGTCACCAACATAGTTCAGTGTTACTAATCAGTCCATATCACCGGGGGAAGCATGACAATGTCACAACTTTTCATCTAACCAGTACTATGTATATGTAGTAATTTTTAGGCCCCCATCCCATCCTTGATTGCATGTGAACCTGGTTAATTTTTCCTATATAGCTCTGTAAAGACCTTCATCCTTCCATTATATTGCCAAAAGTTAGTACTGCATGTCATAAGCCTCCGACTTTTTTTTTATAAAACACAGATATAATCCTTTCCTTGGCTTTGCTTTGATGGGCTTATGAATAAAACATAGAAGGTAATTTCCGAGGTAAGAACTATATGTAATGCCCCAATGTTACTAGTTATATTCAGGTCAGTATTAAGTAAAGGTAAATTTAAAGCGGAGTTCCACCCTAAAGTGGAACTTCCGCTCATCCATCGGATTCCCCCCCCCCCCTCCAGTGCCACAATTGGCACCTTTCGGGAGAGGGGAAACAGGATACCTGTCAAAGATAGGTATCCTTCCCCACTTCCGGGAGTCCGGCCGCGGCCGTGACATCACCGCAGGCCTCCCTCCTCCTCTTCCTCCTCTGGCCGCTGGGCTAATAGGAGAGAGAAGCGGGCCTCGTGCATGCGCAGTAGGGTTCCCAGCGTGAAGCCGAAAGGCTACACTGCTGGGTTCTCTTACCAGCAATGGCGGCGGCAGCACCCGACAGCTGATGGGAAACATCAGCTGCTGTGCCAACATCGAGGGACCCCAGGACAGGTAAGTCTGCATTTTTTAAAAGCCAGCAGCTTATTTTTTTTCCCCGGAACAGCCCTTTAAGAAATAAATCTGATATTTGATTGGTTTCTGCACTACTACTACTACTACTACTACTATGTGTGCTTTTTTTAAATTCTTTATTTACAGGTATGCAACAGAACACATTTCTATGACATTACAGCACATTTTTGCCGAAAACCATCAGTGGTAAAATGTAGACTATGGAAAGTACAGAGGGTAGCAGTGTCTAGATCATGTGACATACCCAATATCTAAACCGTAACACGTATCAACAAACAAATCAGATTCAAGCTACCCTTAGGCAAAAACATTGCTAAAACTTTTTGTGAGCAGTGTGGCATGTCCCTATTATGGCTTGCTTACTGGATATGGCATAAATACACACCAAGAATAGGTTCTGAAAGTGATAGGCTAGATAAGTGCGTCATTTGAATATTCTGTCATTTTTATCTTTGCAGATTTAAAATAGAACAAAAGGTTGATTTAAAGCCTGCTCTGCTGAACCTAAAAGTGACCAATGTGTTCGACCAAAATTGCGATCTTTCAGGAATAACAGGTGACTTATACCAATGTTGTCAAAAATGTTCAGGTGCCTACAAAAATAATTGATCCAGCTATTGGATCTATTGGATCACATTAATTTAAAAATTATGTTTTACTCATTAAATGGCTTCCTGCAGTTACAGGGGATAAAATATACCATTCCTTACAGTATTTTAATCCAAGGCCATTACTTTTATGCACAGTCTGAATGTTGAGCAGTCTACTTAAGATTTACTGATTAGGTCAGATGTGCACTGCAGAGAGGCGAGCTGCAGTGCTGAGAAACAACCAGCAGGTGACTACCCAAGGTTCATTGTTACATAAGGATTGGAATGTTTCTAAGCTGTGAGATAACATTTGTTGTTGTTCTGTACCTTAATTTTTAATTGAATGTGCCCAAAACAATAAAAGCCCAGCACATCAGGCATATAAGCAGTGGTGGCCTGTAATGCAGGGATGTTCGGCCCCCTAATCTACATGCAGGGCGCTGGATACATGAAATTCAATGATTTTTGTTTGTTTTTTAAATCATGTGATTAGAGCCAGAGGCAGAACACTGTGCCCTGAGCCCACCCAGTTGTGTGACAATAGCAAATTAATATTCACTATTATCTTCCTGAGTCTCCTTCCAGCCAATCAGGAAGCGGGTCCTGAGACCCATCACCCGATTGGCCGAGGGGAAAAGTCATCCTTTTGGCTGCCAAGGAGGAGGAGGGAGGAGACGCAGGGGAAGCTGCCATGAAGCATGAAGAGGAGGAGACACCACCCACCGCCCAAAGGAAGCGGTGCCTGCGACCTAGATGGGTTAAATGCGGGGCTGGCGACCAACCGAATATACCACCAGCCGTCACTACATACAGTCTGGTATCTCCTTAGCTGTCAGACCATGCTGCTATGTTGGGCATAACTATGGGTTCTTCAGGCTATCCTGGCAAGTGAGGAACGTCCCCTTTTAAGATGGCGTGTATACCATCAGTCTTGCTTAAAGGGTAACCTCTTCTAATAGCATTATATAATACAACATTCACACACATCGTTAAATGGTAAAGTTGTCTCTTGGGAACTTTTAGCTAAAAGACATGGAGACATGGATGGTACAGAGCTTTGATTATAACTTGAATGTGGTAGGAGTGTGGAATGGCTATCCGTGGGTGAGAGAGCCACGCTGACTACTGTGCAGTACATATGCTGTGATACTATAGCTAACAGAGAATGGTCTCAGTAACTATACCAGCTGAGTGACTGTCTGCACTATTGCCTCTATCCTTTACGGCAGGCTGCTTACCTATGCCGACTGCTATAAATGCCGCTGCCTTCCTATCTGCTCTCTTGCATCATAGACAGTCTGCTACCTGCTAGATATTTAACCTCTGCTGTCCTACAAATTATGCTATTTACTTTTGGCATCTGGACATTTATTGCTGGGGGGTGTACAGTCAAGTTCACTGTCATACACCCCCCGCCCTCCCCCTCCCTGATTTCCTGTCAGTTTGTCCCATTTATTATAATTTAATAAGTTGCTGTTATCCCTGAGTCTATTCTCTTCTAGCTTATCCACTTAAGTCATGGACTTGGAACAAGGATTCTGACTTTGCTCCAGCTTTCGTCCGGGTTTGACTTACTAAAATGGAAGAGTGCAAAATATGGTGAAATCAGCTTGCAGGATTTATTGTCAAAGCTTCATTGAACAAGAGGAAGCTGGAAGCTGATTGGCTACTATGCAGAGCTGCACCAGATTTGTGAGGCCGCGTACACACGTACGGGAACCTCGTCGAGCTAAACCCATCGTTCCGCCCGACGAGGTTCCCGATGAGCGGTCGGAAAAGCTCACCGAGCCAAAGTCCTCATTGAACAACGAGGAAAAAGAGAGCGTGCTCTTTTTCTTGGCTCGACGAGCTTCCCGACGGGACGCTCGTCGGAAGTGTACACACGACCGAGAACCTCGGCAGAATATGTCTCCCAGCGAGCTTCTCGCTGGATTCTGCCGAGAAGCTCGGTCGTGTGTACGGGACCTTACTCTCCGGTTTTAGCAAATCAACCCCCATTTTCTACTTTTTCTTTTTACTTAGTAACACAAAGTACTTAAAGCGGAGGTCCAACCAATTTTTTTTTTTTAAAGCCAGAAGCTACAGATACTGCAGCTGCTGACTTTTAAAGAATGGACACTCACCTGTCCAGCGCGACCATGATGTCGGCAGCCGAGGCCAAGCAATTGCTTGTCCCTCGGCTGCCCCCGCCGCCATCCTCGGTGAAGGAATTGGGAAGTGTTGCGGCTTCACTGCCTGGTTCCCTACTGCATCTGCGTGAGCAGCGCAGCGCTCTGTCACTGGTCCCCACTGTCTCCTGGGACCAGTGTGTTTCCCAGAAGACAGCGGGGGGGGGGGTGACGCAAAGGGGCGTGACTACTGCAGGAGTCTATTCCCAGAAATGGGTGCACTTACCTGTATTATAAAGGTATCTGCACCCCCCTCCCTCCTGGTAAAGTCACAGGTCGCATCCAATAGCAACCAGAATTGAACCCTTGTTACGGAGATCTATGGCCTGAGGTTATGGGAAGAAAGGTGCAAATGAGCAGGCATGAGGTCTGCGCTATATGCTCGGAGGGACCATATTCAGTTACTGGGAGTAAGGTAACAGAGATACGCTGGGCTGGTGGAGAGGGTGCAATCTTGGCATGTCCCTCCTAAAGTAACATCTACTAAAGTTACGGTGTGTAGTGACATTGGACCACGTTTTCAGAGTAACTGTGTAAGTTTATTACTGGACACAGTGAAGGCTCATTTCTAAGTCGTGGAACTGCACTAATGTTTGATCATACACATGACCGCAGTCTCCGTCTGGTCCCGGGCATTGATGAGCGTTCTCCATGCAAAGGGTACCTCAACGTGCAGGTATGCCCCGCCCATAGGCAGAACAAAATAGTGCTGTGGGAGGGATTACCCCATCAAAACTGACTGTGTTGATGGGGGGAACCCAGCATTTTTTCTTTCCTTCAGCTTGTGGTTGAAGGAAAGATCATTGCATAATGTCCCTGGCCCACTACTGTCATCCATTGGATTTCACTTCTTATGAAGGCTCAGCAGCACATGTGGGTATTACTTAGGGTGGTCTGCATGCAAATGGTGTCAGCCTAGAAACACCCACTCCTCCAGAGTGACACCAGCCCATCAAGGCATTTTAATATTTGCATAAAACTTCTCAAGAACCAGGCTATTGCTTGCATCAGCACTGAGACAGGAAGTTGTGATCTTTTCAGGGACCTATGTACAGCACCTTGCTGATCCCTCCCACTAGCCATGATCTACCTGCACTGCATATAGAAGCACAGAGACCCAGCGATGTTGTCATTGGGTCTAAGTCAGAGATGAGTTCTAACCCTACCTCACACTATATAGAACCAAAGAAATGTTTTGGCTAGAGTTGGACTTTAAGAAAATACATGTTATATCCTGTATTGCATGGTGGTTGCTCATTCTTGAATGTAAAGATCCTTTAAAGCACAGGTGTCAAACACAAGGCCGAATCCGGCCCTCCAGACCATTTCATGTGGCCCTTGCACATCTCCTGCAGCCCTCCTCTTGTCCTACTCCAGACCCTTACTTTCTGCTTTCAAGCAATGCATCCAGCTTCTTCCCAGCAGCAGCATAAGGAAAGGGGGGTGCACTGTGATGTAAGAGAGAGTGGGGGACTCAACTTCTGAGTGTGGGGGGGCTCTTGACATCTAATGTAAAGGGGAGGGCATCTAATCTTATAGATACAACCGGCCCTTTTGAGGGCAATCCTAATGCTGATGCGGCCCACAATGAAATTGAGTTTGACACCCCTGTTTGGAAGAAGGGACAGACTTCCATTCTGGATATATTTGTATAACATTCAGCTAGGTAACCTAATTGAGTATATCACTGAGTGTATTAGGAAAGAAATCAATGCACATATTGCTATGTGAGCAATTGCTGGAATAATTGAGCCCACAATTAGAATATAACTGGATTCTAAATATATAACAAAGATTGTACGACACATTTCAGTAAATTACTTTCTAGCAGCTAGTTATTTTGCTATTTGCAGTTTAGTATTCAATTACCGACATCATTCTTTGTCGATTTCCAAATACTGTTTGTTGTGCATAATATGTACACAGAAGGTCGAATATCAAGATTTTATGTAAATCTTCTGTCGTCTGTCATGTTTTCTATATTTTTTTTTTTTGTAGATACATCAGACTTACACATTTCAAAAATGGTTCAAAAAGTTTCTATTGAAGTGAATGAAGCTGGGAGTGAAGCAGCCGCATCAACAGGTACAACAAAAAGATGATCATTCTTTATACTATATCCGTGGTTATTATTATTATCTGAACACTGCAAAATAACTACTGCTATTAAAGTTTATGTTTGGACAAAATAATATAAAAAAAAACATGTTTAGTACTTCTCTCCAATATATGCTAATTTTCACTTTTTTTTTAAAGATGCAGGTACAGTAAAATACCCATTGAGCCTGCCAGAAATCCAGTGAGCTACTGATTTCCTGTAGTGAGCAGACAACGCTGCCTCCTGCTGGACTCTCCATAACCTGATGCCCTGTACACACGATCGGAATTTTCGTATTTTTCCAACGGATTTTCCGATCGTGTGTAGCCCCATCTGAGTTTTTTCATCGGAAATTCCGATTAATTCCATCGGAGTTTAGAGATAGAACATGTTCTATTTTTTTCTGATGGAATTTCGATTTAATTTGGCCGGGCAAAAACCTGATCGTCTTTACGGGGCATAAGGGTGTTCCTTGGTCTAGCAAATCAGAGCTCTGCTTAACTACTTGCCGACCTGCCGCCGTCGTTTTACGGCGTCAGGTGAGCTCCCCTGCGAGAGAGCCCGTAGCTCTACGTCGGCTCTCTCGCAGGCCACTAGGGGGCTCGTGTGCCCCCGAGTCCCGTGTGCGTGCGCGGCAGGCGCAATCGCCGCCAGGCACTCGCGATCGCTCGTTACAGAGCAGGGACCAGGAGCTGTGTGTGTAAACACACAGCTCCCGGTCCTGTCAGGGAGAGAAACACTGACCCTCTGTTCATACAATGTATGAACAGAAGATCAGTGATTTCCCTCAGTCTGTCCACTCCCCCATACAGTTAGAACACACCCAGGAACATACTTATACCCCTTCCCCACGCCCTAGTGTTAACCCCTTCACTGCCAGTGGCATTTTTATAGTAATCCAATGCATTTTTATAGCATTGATCGCTATAAAAATGCCAATGGTCCCAAAAATGTGTCAAAAGTGTCCGAAGTGTCCGCCATAATGTCGCAGTACCGAAAAAAAATCAATGATCGCCGGCATTACTAGTAAAAAAATTTTTTTTATAAAAATGCCATAAAAATACCCCCTATTTTGTAAACGCTATAACTTTTGCGCAAACCAATCAATAAACACTTATTGCATTCTTTGTTTTTTTACGAAAAATATGTAGAAGAATACGTATTGACCTAAACTGAGAAAAAAAATGTTTTTATATATTTTTGGGGGATATTCATTATCGCAAAAAGTAAAAAATATTCATTTTTTTCAAAATTGTCACTCTATTTTTATTTAAAATAAAAACCATAGAGGTGATCAAATACCACCAAAAGAAAGCTCTATTTGTGGGGAAAAAAGGACGCCAATTATGTTTGGGAGCCAAGTCGCACGACCGCGCAATTGGCAGTTAAAGCGACACAGTGCCGAATCACAAAAAGTGCTCTGGTCTTTGGGCAGCAATATGGTCCGGGGGTTAAGTGGTTAACAGTGCTTAGGATTTCAGGGCAGCAGAGGCAGCATTTTCAGCTCTCTATTGGAAGTTTACTTCCTGTCTTGGAGATGCAACAGGAAGTACGAGAAAATTTCTCCAAGGTGAGGGAGTTCCCATCTTAGACAACTATCACCAAAACATTTGTCCTTGGTGGAAAATTTCCTCTGGTGGAATCACATCTGTGTGGGGGGTTCTCACTGCGGGATCATACCTGTTTCTGCCGTAGCAACCACCCACACAGAAAAACACGCTATATGAGCGCGGGTACCATTATTGGCATGCCGTACGCACTGAAGATGGCACCTGCACTGAGAACTGTACTAAACTTGCATTTCCCGCGCGAGCTGTAATTCCAGAAATGATGCAGGAACTTTTCCCCTGCATTCCAGGAGGCATGGCAGCTCATTTAAATGGCTCACACAGCCGCATCAATGTGGATCTAGCCTTTTGTTCTCATGAAAACTCTTTCTAGTATTTCTACTTATTTTATGGCTCAGTGACTATGGCCACCAGTTAAGTTCCTACAACCCCACACTAACTCATCCATGTCTTTATAGACCTTGCCTTGTGCACTGATCCAAATCCTTTCATGGAAGGGGGATTATGGTGTGGTGTTGTTTTTTAGCCGTTGGGCTTGGCCCCTTAGTTCCAGTGAAGAGAACTCTTAAGGCTTCAGCATACCGAGACATTTTGGACAATTCCATGCTCCCAACTTTGTGGGAACAGTTTGGAGATGTCCCCTACCTGTTCCAACATGACTGCGTACCAGTGCACAAAGCAAGGTCCATAAAGACTTGGATGAGCGAGTTTGGGGTGGAGAAACTTGACTGGCGTGCACAGAGTCCTGACCTCAACCTGATAGAACACCTTTGTGATGGATCCAAGTGGAGACTGTGAGCCAGGCCTTCTCATCCGCATCAGTGCCTGACCTCATAAATGCACTTCTGGAAGAATGATCAAACCTTCCCATAGACACACTCCTAAACCTTTTGGACAGCCTTCCCAGAAGAGTTGAAGCTGTTATGGCTGAAAAGGGCGGGCCAACTCAATATTGGACCCTACAGACTAAGACTGGGATGCCATTACAGTTCATGTGTGTATGTAAAGGCAGGCGTCCCGAAAATGTTGACAATATAATATATAGCTGACACCCGATCTCATCAGTGTCCGCAATCCCCCAATTATGCAGAGCGGACCGGGTGAACACAGACAGATGGTCCATGTTTATCTGATCCCCCAATAGGGGAGAGCGGAGATCTGACAGGGCGGTCCATGGATGAGACCCAGGTTGCAGGGACCGCCCTGTCATCAACAGAGCGATCCCCGCCAAACAAGCGGATACACATGTACGGGTCCTCCTATAAGATAAATAAATAAAGCTGTCCATTGTAGGAACCCCTGTCAGTGGCAAATGTTTTTTGCATTCCTGTAATTGATACATTTGCAAGAGAGCTTGTTCTTTTGAAAAACAATAGACTTACTGACCAGACCCGAGGTGAACAAACGGGAATAAAGCCTAAATAGAAAACGAATGCAGCCATCACTTCTAATGCCGCGTACACACGGTCGTTTTTTTTTTTTTGTAAAAAAAACGTTGTTTTTTCTCATGAATAAAAAAATACGTTTTTCAAACTTCATTTTAAAAAACGACGTTGCCTACACACCATCGTTTTCTGAAAATGCTCTTGCAAAGCGCGGTTACGTACAACACGTACAACGGCACTCTGTTCCATTCAAACTCGCTTCATAACTTGCTTCTGAGCATGCGCGAGTTTAAAAACGTCGTTTTAGCCGAGTCATTTTTAGTAATTTTTTATGACACAAAAATCGACATTTTGAAAAACGTCATAAAGAATTGAAGCATGTTCGAATTTTTTTTTGGTCGTTCAGAAGACAAAAAAAGACATAAAGCCCACACACGAACATTTTAAATGACGATATTTTAAAACGTTGTTTTATTTCATCACAAAAACGACCGTGTGTACGCGGCATAAGAATTGGTAAGCGGCAATATAATACATGTTTGCTTTTGAGTTTAATACCGCTTAAGGTAAAAGTATTCTTTAGCAACAGGTAATGTAGTCATTTAGCATATTATTGAAAGTCACTGTTATCTGTGTCATTTTAGTAAACTATTGTATTCAGAACATGGTAGAACACATTGTGGTTCTAAGGCATGGTAGCAGAGTCTTAGAGGTGCATTAAATACCAGGATTGCATTACATACAGAATGCAGATTTCAGGGGGGTTACACACAGAGTGCAGAGCTGTTGCTTGTAAACACAGAAACCAGACTTCTGTGTTTACAAGTGATTGTGGTGAGCAGACACCAAAGGGTCTGAGCCAAAGGTGGTGGAACTGAGTTCCCCCAAGTTCCCCCTGAAAAAAAGCCCTGGGTTACGGTCTTAAAGGGTTATTAGAATGTTATCAGAATGTGTCATCACCATAACTTACATTGCATTCTGATTCAAGTTGACTATTCAGGTTTAGCAGTTATTGCCACAAACGTAGAAAAAAGATGATCCTGCTTCCGAAGGCTCCAAAGGAGGTTTAGAGCAATGTCATTGAACAACAAGTTCCACACTTTCACCGAGTAGCATATTTCTAATTAGCTTATGAAGACAGATGATTTGCCCAAGACATTTCAAACCAGTAAAAGTCTTATGCAGCTCTTGCTATCTCATTTTTATTAATTAATTCATGGATTCATTTTTAATCTCACGCGAGAATTTCTTTTGTCTTTGCCTATAATTGATGTTGACACCTTTGCTCACCAATCTTCCACATTTAGGACCACCTGTGTCCAAACCATTATCCAATTCACTTGTGACAAACTGCCAATAGCCCGCAGCAGTAGTTGTCAACCATTGCTATGTGTACGCTAGGGAATAATTCTGATGGCCTCTGAGTGTAAAATAATAGCAAGATAATATTGTATATGTAGCACTCCCCCCCCCCCCCCCAGTAGGAGTTGCTGAAGTCAGGGTTCCCCACTGCTGCACAGTCAGTGGCACAGCATTTCCTTTTGGCATCAATAAACAGAAATCAGTCTTTGGCTTGTTTTCGTTGTTTCAAAATGGAATGATAACTTGGATGGGGAAAGGGATTATGGGATGCCCAACTTGAAAATGTCCATGAACAGAACAACTTCCTCCCTGTTTTAGAATTCCTCTTCCTGCTTCTCGCACAAACCTGAGCTCCAGCCCAAGGTATTTTGCACCAATAAAGGCTACCTTTCAAGGTTAATTTTGGTGTGCGGCTGTCCCTGAATTTTTTCCATTGATTTTTAACTTGTGCATTGCCAGCACCCACAGTCTCTGAGGAGGACATTGATTGCTCATTGCACTCATCTGGAGCGGCGGTTTTTCTTTTTTCTTTCATTAAAGCTTCTGCCCACTATTTTCTAGAATGTTCTCCAATATTCTAGAAACAGGGGGAGGCACCAGAGAGCTGCCAGGATGAGTCATCCAGCCCTGGCCTCTAATAACCCTGACTCAGATTCAGTGACTCAGGTTTATCCCTGGGCAAGACTATAGTTTACCTACTCTCACTTCTAGTAGCACACACTAGAGGGTGCAACATATAATCAGTTTTTTTTTCTCAAACAACAGGTGCTGGAACTCAACCATGACAGCCCCCCCCCCCCCCACACGCACACACACATGCATCTCACAAACAGTAGAAGGGTCTTAAAGGGGCACTAAATACCAGGATTGCATTACATACAGAGTGCAGAGTTCAGGAGGTTTGCACACAGTGCAGAGCTGTCACTTGTAAACACAGAAACCGGACTGTGTTTACAAGTGATTGTGCCGAGCAGGCATCAAAGGGTCTGAGCCAGAGGTGGTGGAATTGAGTTCCCCCAAGTCCCACCTGAATAAAGCCCTGCATATAATGAAAGTATTCTTGATGATTAAAGTGGTTGTAAACTTCTGAAATGAAAAATGTACAAATCACATCATTCTATAGTGTGTACGTGTCTCAGTTCAAAACATCTAGTGAAATTTCTGTCTCCTTTCTAATTTCTCTGCCATCTGCATGAGTCATGAGTCTATGCTGACACCAGACAATCTCTGAAGATAAACCCCCCCCCCCCAGCACACAGCAGGTGATTGACAGCCTCAGCTGTGCATGTTTCCTTATGGGGAGCTCTCAGGTTACACTCTCCTCTCTGTGCTGTGTGTGACATCAGATTCCCCCCCCCTGCCTTCTCGACCTGAGAATTGCTGTGTAAATTCTGTATTTTGAACGGTTATGAAGGAGAGGGTGCTGCAGATAAACAGATACAACGTATGTAGGAGGAATAGTTTTATCTCTGTGTATCGCCTGAGACCAGTCACTTCACTGGGTATATAGAAGGGTTTATGATCACTACATTCACTGAATTAATGCTGCATTCACGCCTGAGCAGAGCGATTTTTAGGTGTATTTTTTTGATTGTTTTCAAACTTTTTGGTGCAAGTATGCAAGTGTTTTCTATGAGTAATGTAAGCGTTTTACATGTATATTCAGGCTTCAGACATTTTAGTTTTAGCCAATGGAAAGCACTAGAGGAGGATTCTAGTTTTTATAGGCTAAAAAATACCCCACAAAGCATGTGAAAAAGCTGACTTTCCATTGGGGCTTTTATAAAAATGAAGAATCTCTAGCCTAGGGAACTGAATAGAAAAGCTAATATGTTAATACTTCATTTTCCAGGGATGCAGGTAGCTGCAATGAGCATTACCAATCACAGATTTGTGGCTGATCGTCCTTTCCTGTTTTTTATTCGGCACAATACATCAGGTGAGTTGACCTTAAAAAATACGAAATCTTTTTAATAGTGTGTTCTCTATAAATCCATGTTTTAATCAGGTTAGTCCGTATACAATAAAACATTCAGTGCATAAACAATGGCAAAGGCTGTTGCTTAACTTCATTTGCTATGCGCTATTGTGACATCTGATCTAGTTAATGGCTCAACAGATGACAACGGCAAATAAAATGATTTACTTTAAGGCTGACATCGCATAGTATTCATTTGTCACTCAAAATCACACATTGGATTTTATTATTGGCCAGGACGCAGTTCACTGTGCATGAATAACAAAAAAGCATGCGTTTGTCTCCACGCCATTTGAGCAGAATATCTAGTCTGTTTACTTTGATTAAATTAAGTATATCAGAAAAGTCTTGCGTGCTAAACTAATTTAAAACACAGATTTAAAGCTGATTTCCATAAATTCAGCCACTTTGTAAAAAGTGAAGGCTCATTACAGCTGGCCATAGATGGTTTGAATCTTGGTTGGTTCATGCGATTCGGACCATCTCTATGGGCAGCCTGATTGTACCCAAGTCAATCCATCAATTGACATGGGTACACCCAGCATTTCGGATTTTCACATGTGATTATTGCCAGCGGCTATAACAAATAACAATAAAACTGTGTTCTCCCGGCGGGGGAATATTATTGTTCTGCAGGAGGGATTCCTATTGTTATTTGTTATAGCCGCTGGCAATAATCACATGTGAAAATCCGAAATTCTGGGTGTACCCATGTCAATTGATGGATTGACTTGGGTACAATCAGGCTGCCCATAGATGGTCCAAATTGCATGAACCTGAACCAACCAAGATTCAAACCATCTATGGCCAGCTGTAATGAGCCTTCACTTTTTACAAAGTGGCTGAATCAAGTAATTTTCTTTCTTGCAAACCGTAGTTACTGCAAAGAAAATTGCATTGTTTATGTCCTGCCGCTAAGTCCAAAGAGCTGCATGACATCTCCTGGGCTTATTTTCTGTTGTTTACATTTCACAGGTTTATTGTCCTGCTGGAGAGACACTCTGGGGATCTGAGGGGCGAGAAACAAATATAGCAGCTATGCCTCCCCCTCCCCTCTGCTGCCCTATCACAGAAGCCTTGGTATTTTGTGAATGTATTTGCATAATGCCAAAACTTCTGTGATTGGGCAGGAGAAGGGGAGGAGCGTGTATAGTGACTCTCCTGTTCAAAATGTAGAAGTACAGCAAAAGCTGTCTCCCAGGAGTAATAGAAAGCTGTCAGATATAAATAATAGAGCTAAGCCCAGGAGGTGTCATGCACCTCAGTAGACTTAACTCATAATGTACCTTTATTTGTACAAATGACTCTGGAATTGAGTTTGGTGTCTTATTATAATGTTAAAGCCTAACTGAGCAGCGCTCGGTCGCCCCCTTCCTGACCTGCAGGGCTGCATGCTTGGATAAAGGTCTGGTATGGATTATTTAGTTATTTTTTAGCATGGGGTTCCCCTTAAAATCCATACCAGACACTAGGGGCCTTGTAAGGATGGAGGGGAACCCCACTCTTTTTTTTTCTTAATTTATTTTTCATTGCCGGCCTTCATGCTTTTGTTCACATTCAGCTGTCAGTGGGGAAAACTGCTGGCAGCTGATGGGTCATCGATTGTTAAGGATGTGTCGGCCGGTTTCCCAGGCCCCTCCCTAACAACCAGATATTCTTCACACAGAAGTTGGACGGGTCGATAAAATTTTGACCGATTTGAATTGCTCTGAAATTTGGAATTTGTTCGAAAATTAAAAAAAACAAAATGAAACTAAACAAAACAAATCTAATTCCGAAACAAATCCACAAAATAGAATTAGTAACATAATGAATTTATCTGAAAATAAACAAAACACATTTTTCTGTTCTGCACATGATTAAAATCTACCCGATGGGACACATTAAAAATTGTTGGCAGAAATTTCAGCTATTCTCTATTTTAAGAAATACTACATAGATATACCATAAAGCTAAACTCTGTGATAAGCAAACGATATCTAAATACATAAAAGCCTGTGTATTCCTATTGGAATCTTGGTGTGTTTTGTGTTTTAAGTCCAGCCACTGTTACTTTCTCCTTGTTTAAGGTCTTATATCTACCGCCCCCTCCTGTGGTTTTCTGCAGGTGTTTCATCAGATTTGGCGACCCGTCAGAATTGGTAACTTGCTACAGCCCGCACTCCTCCATAGTAAGGATACACTGAGGCCCCGTACACACGACCGAGCTTCTCGGCAGAATTCAGCGAGAAGCTCGCTGGGATCCATATTCTGCCGAGAAGCTCGATCATGTGTACGTTTTCACCGAGCAAACTGACGAGCGAGGCGTTGAGCCAAAATAGAGAGCAGGTTCTCTATTTCCTCGACGGTCCATCGGGACTAATGGCTCGACGCCTTTTTCGACAGCCTGGTCGACGAATTCGACGGCCGGCCGAGAACCTCGTCAGGCGGAACGATGGGTTTAGCCCGACGAGGTTCTAGTACGTGTGTACGCGGCCTGAGAAGAGGGAAAGCAGTCATCTTGTTACACCCATCGGAGTTTTGCATTTTACACATATTTTTATCAGTATACTCTGTTTATATAGTGAAATACAGCAGTTAGAACTCTGTGGTGTTGAATTTTAAAAACACCAGACTTCTGCCAGATTAGCAAACCTATGAGATCAGCAGGCTTGCTGCTGGTTTTAAAATTCAACATCTAACCAGTCAGACGGAGTTCTAAGTACTGGATTTCACTATTTAACTACTTCCAGCCCGGCCAATAGCAGATTTACGGCCGGGAAGTGGTTATGAAATCGTGACTGGACGTTCTCAAACGTCCTGCACGATTTCATGTCGCGCCAGTCTGACACCCTGCATCACCGATCTCGGTAACGAGTCTCCGGCGGAGGCTCGCTACCACGTGATCAGCCGTGTCCAACCACGGCTGATCACGATGTAAACAGGAAGAGCCGTAGATGGCTCTTCCTCACTCGCATCTGACAGACGCGAGTACAGGAGAGCCGATCGGCAGCTCTCCTGACAGGGGGGGTTTGCGCTGATTGTTTATCAGTGCAGCCCCCCTTCGTATGCCCACACTAGACCACCAGGGATGCCCACACTAGACCACCAGGGATGCCCACACTGGCAGGGCAAAAAAAAACGTAAAAAAAAAACAAAACAGGATTTTAAAAATAAATAAAAATACAGGTAAAAAAAAAGAAAGATGCCAGTCAGTGCCCACACATGGGCACTGACTGGCAACATATACATCAGTGCCACCCCTCAAAGTCCATCAGTGCCACCCCACAGTGTCCTTCAGTGCCACCCCTCCGTGCCAATCCATGCCCAGTGCCCACCTATCAGTGCCCATCTGTGCCACCCATAAGTACCCATCAGTGCCACCCATAAGTGCCACCCATGAGTGACATTCTGTGCCACCTATGAGTTCCCAGTGCTGCCCATGAGTACCCATCAGTGCCGCCTATGAGTGCCCATCAGTGCCGCCTATGAGTGCCTATGAGTGCCCATCAGTGCCACCTATGAGTGCCCATCAGTGCCACCTATGAGTGCCCATCAGTGCCGCATACCAGCGCCGCCTATCAGTGCCACCTCATTGGTGCCTATCAGTACTACCTCATCAGTGCCGCCATATAAGTGCCCATAATTGAAAGAGAAAACATACCTAGTTACAAAAAAGTTAACAGAAAAAAAAAAAAAAAAAACTAAATTTTCAGTCTTTTATTAGTTGTTGCGCAAAAAATAAAAACCGCAGAGGTGATCAAATACCACCAAAAGAAAGCTCTATTTGTGGTGAAAAAAGGACGCCAATTTTGTTTGGGTACAGTGTAGCATGACCGCGCAATTGTCATTCAAAGTGCGACAGTGCTAAAAGCTGAAAATTGGCTTGGGCGGGAAGGTGCGTAAGTGCCTGGTATGGAAGTGGATAACCTCGGTTTACTGTTAGAAATATGTGTAAAATGCAAAACTCCGGTGGGTGTAACAAGATGTCCGCTTTCCCCCTTCTCAAGCCTCATACACACGATCGGATATCTGATGGAATCTAATCCAATGGATTTTTTCGTTGAATATCCAATGAAGCTGACTTTCATCAGTCTTGCCTACACACCATCAGTCAAAAATCCAATTGTGCCAAAATGCGGTGACGTAAAACATTACGACGTGCTGAGAAAAATTAAGTTCAATGCTTCCGAGCATGCGTCGACTTGATTCTGAGCATGCATGGTTTTTTGACCAATGGACTTCCACACAGGCGATCATTTTTTTCTATCGGTTTTTTATCCATGGGAAAAATTTTAAACATATTCTATTTTTTTTCACCGATGGAAAACAAACCAATGGGGCCCACACACGATCGTTTTGTCCGATGAAAACGGTCTGTTTTCATCGGACAAACAGATCGTGTGTGTGTACAGGGCTTCAGTGTATCCTTACTATTGAGGAGTGCGGGGTATAGCAAGATGGCCGTGTCGAAACATCACTTTCATTACCAATTCTGACGGGTCACCTAATCTGACGAAACACAGGCAACCGACAGGAGGTTGACCTGTTAGGTCTCTCAAACAGCTCTGCTCTCTGCACAAGCTAGGTGTAGAACAGTGAGGATATCACCTCTACTTATACAATGTGATAACTAGGTTTGCAAAGGCATTTGGTGCACACAAAGTGGATTTATATCCTTTGTAGCTATTGAGGAATTTATTTAAGGGAACGTTTTCGAAAACAGAGTTCCAGTTTATATTGAAGGCCCATTCCCTTTTAAAGATTGCGTTATATACAAAGGTTGAGTCGTTTTTTTTTTGTACAGTATGTTTTTTAGTTCATGTTATATTCCATTGATTTTTATATTTTAAACTAAATATTAGTGTTCTAGTTGCTTCTGTGTACAATTATAGGCCGTAATGCATTGCCTACTACAGCAGCATGCTCATGAATTCCTCAATTGAGAAGAATTTATGATGTATGACAATGTCACCTGCAACTTTCATTGCCAAAATAGACCACAGAAGCTGATTTATTGTCTGTAAAAGGTAATGGCCATCATAACTGAGAGTGATATCTCATGCTTTCTGCTGCATTCAAGCTGGAAAGGGTGACGGGAGGAGGATCAGGTTAATATATTATTTCATGGACCAGCCATTGCTGTGTGACCTCTTAAATATGTGAAATTAATATAAGATCTATATCTTCCGTGCACATGTAGGGATTTCATGGAACTGAAAATAACAGTGTCTGAAAAATGAAGCCCCAAATCCAATGAATGTGGGAGACACAACAATTCATTATAGTAATCTCCACAACCATATTTCAATGGAACGATTATCTATAATTCGGAACAAACACAGTTGTTTATTGATTGTCATTGTTTCATGATCATCCTGTCAAATACCATTGCTTTCTAATGTATGGTTTTCTCCTCTAGGATCAATTCTGTTTATGGGAAAGGTGACGAATCCAGATCTGAGTGATGTAAGAGGTCGAGATGTAGAATCGTTATAAATAGAATAAACAGTCACATTTTTGGAGCAGTTCTCAGTGTCCAGCCAATGAAAATCAAAATCTGTCAGCTGTTTTCTTGTCATTACATGTGACATATCTTATATTTACTGCCTAGAATGGTGAAGGGTTTGTAACAGGACATATTATTAATCATAAAAATAACCAATATAATACATGTGCAGATGCCTCATCAGAAATGAAAGGTTACAGTGGATGTAAACCCCCCCCAATTTTTTTTATTTTTTATGTCACAATGTAGAGTATAAGAATTCCTATCATCTGTGCCCAGTCTTCCCACACAGATCTGAGAAATCCTCTTTTAATGTTCAGTGAAAATGAACAGCCTTCCAGATAAAAACCTGCCTAAATTAAAAGTCAGTTTTCTCTCTTCTTGCTTTGAGTGAGAGGTTATTTACATATCTAGCTTGTAAATGTTTATCATATGTTATGTTATGTTTATCATAACACAAGGTATAAAAAGTGAGAAATCCACCCCTCCCCCACATAACACATAACACATCCTGGTAATATACAATGAACTTTGGATCACCTCATGTTATGATAAACATAACATAACATATGATAAACATGACCAAGCTAGATATGTAAATAACCTGTCACTCAAAGCAAGAAAAGAGAAACGGACTTTATTATTTGGCAAGTTTTTATCTGGAATTCTGTTAATTTTCACTGAAAATTAAAAGAGGATTACTCAGCGCTGGATTAACTCTTTGTGGCAAGACTGGGCACAGATGATAGGAAATCTTATACTCTACATTGTGACATAAAAAATAAAAAAAACATGGTGTATGTCTCGTTACTCTGCAATGTCCTTTTCACCATCCATGGGCAATAGATGTTAGATATGTACATGTGGTAAAAAGCTATGATTGGTAACTTTTCTCCAATAATAAAAGCATTAACAAATATAATGAATTGATATGATAAGAACTGATGATTGAGAGCATTATGTTACTTATCCATGGATTTTGTTGTGCTACAGTGTATAATTTACTTACTGTATATGCATGTAGGGGTGCCATTAAAAATGAATAGCAGTGGATTACTATGCACATATTCTGTACTGTAGTAACGTGTACATGTGAATGGGCCCTAAAAGTGTAAAGCTGGGTATACATGTACAGAAAGTCAAACAGTCATGGTGGAAAAACAGAACAGCCAATGGCTGCATCTCTGATCAGTGTATTTTAGCAGGGGCGAGGGGCTGGGGAAGCGACTCCTGGCAGAATACAATAACTCAATGGAAGATCCCTGCATTAACATTGCTTGTCTGGCTATATACAGTATATACCTTGCTTTTAGTGGCAGCCTACCCATTAGGGGCGCACGGGCGCCGCCCCTACATCCATGCGCCTGGCCCCTTGATCTACAGTACATGCAGGGCCATGGATTCCAATGGAAGGTGTTTTTCTTTGAAGCATGTGATTAGAGCCAGAGGCTCCAATAGGCTTAAAAAGGGTGGGCTCATGGTGCGATCCAAGCTTCCCTGCTGGCCAATCAGACCCATAACCGATTGGCAGAAAGGACAGGCGATCCTTTTGGGTGTCTAGGAGGAGGAGGGAGGAGACGCAGAGCGGAAGCCACAATGATGCAGAAGAGGACACAGAAGCCGCTGCCTGTCGCTCGTAGGAGCGCTGGTCTCCCGCAACCTAGATGGTGTAGGTGCCAGGTCTGAAAAAATGAAAATTATAGTCTACACCCTTCCAGGAAGAAGCCTAAGGGTGGGGGGTGGCGTTGTAAGTGCATAGTCGTAGGCGTAAGGCAGCGTAAGTGGAAGTGGGCGTGATACATTTTAATGAAGCATGACCCCATGCAAATGATGGGCTGAGCATTAGACAAGTACTTAAAATGAACTGTGCATGCGTCGTACCTTGGACGTATCCCAGTGTGCATGCTCACAATCACATTGAAACAACTGGCTAAGATACGTCGAATCACTGCCTACGACGTGAACGTAACTTACGCCCAGCCCTATTCACCTACTACGTCAACAACGTAAAATTTGACGGCGTTCGTTTCCTGGTCCATGTCTTTGCATGAGTTGCACCTCCAATATGGGGAATAACTTTACGCCAGACGTAAACCTTACGCAAATCACTTAAAACATGCCCCGGGCGAAAGTATGTTCGTGAATCGGCGTATCTCCCTCATTTGCATATTTGCATCGAAAATCAATGGGAGTGCCAAATGCGTCCAGGGTAACTATGCGCCCACTATACGCCAGCGTAGGCAAGTTACGTCGGTCGGATGAAGTCAGTTTTTAGGCTTATCTTAGGTCTGTGGGCACGGCGCACAGATACGACGGCGCATATTTACACTTACGCGGCGTATCTCGAAATACGTTGGCGTAAGTGCTTTGTGAATCCGGGCCTTAGATGCTGATATTCTAAAGCAGGCATGTCAAACGCAGGTGAAACAGCAGACCGAATGGAGAGGACTACATTTTCAAGGGAATTACGGTATACAGTATCCACTGTGCTTCACATTATGTCTACTGAGAGTCCCACCTACCTATAGGCATGGCCACCGAGGCCAGGCCTCGGGGAGGCAGTGGGTGCAGGGGCGGTGCCAGTGTCACAGCAACAGGGGGCAGGGATGGACTGGCCATTGACTACCGGGAATTTCCCGGTGGGCCGATGGACTTAGTGGGCCGGTTACAGCGACCGCCTAATCTGCATTGGAGGTCCACGGCGATCTACCTGTCAATCGCCGACAGCTGGCGCCTGGCAGGTAGATCGAGATTTAGCCAGTATGCAGAGTAGTGCAGGAAGCGTGTGTAATAAGTTCTCTCTCATGTCACTCTGCTCCCTGGCAGCCCCTCCTCTCTTCTCGTCCATCCCTATTTGCTTGTGACATCATCTGGGATGGACGAGAAGAGAGGAAAGGCAGCCGGGGAGCAGAGTGATACGAGAGAGAACTTATTACACACGCTTCCTGCGCTACTCAGCATGCTGGCTGGTAAATAATGTGCCCCATAATGTGCCATGTGCCCTGATGTGCCCCATGTGCTATGTGCCCTGATGTGCTATGTGCCCTGTGCCCTGATGTGCCCTGTGTCCCATGTCCTGATGTGCCCTGCGTCCCGTGTCCTGATGTGCCCTGTGCCCCGTGTCCTGATGTGCCCTGTGCCCCGTGTTCTGATGTGCCCCATGTCCTGATGTGCCCTGCGCCCTAATGTGCCCTGATGTGCTGTGCCTGAATGTGGTGTTCCCTGATGTGCTGTGCCCTGTACCCTGGTGTGATGTTCCCTAATGTGCCCTGTACCCTGAGCTCTGTACCATGCCCTAATGTGCACTGTACCCTGATGTGTTGTGCCTTGATCCGGTCTGGATGAAGGCCCCCTATGTTACGGTGTGTGTGTGTGTGTGTGGGGGGGGGGGGGGCAGCAATGAAGGACCAGTCCTTGGGGGCGGCAAAGGGAGTAAATCCGGGCCTATAGGTGGACTTACGTTTTTCTTCATGCACTGCATGGAGCATGTTGGCATGCCACGAATAGAGCAGAAGATGATGTAACCGCTATGCCCATGCACACAACTTATGTAAAAAAAAAAATTGTAACAGTATTTAAGTCTCAGAAAAAGAAGCTATAAAACATTTAGCTCCAAAATATGCAGGGAAGTGTAATATCAACTGGAGAACAGCTTCAGTTGTATCTATCCAGTTATCCAGAGGTGGCTAACTTTGTGAATATAGGGAGCCTCAAAAGTGCCCCCCCAACAAGTAAAAAGGACACAGATGCTTAGGGCCAGATTCTCAGAGGCGTTACGACGGAGTATCTCAGATACCCCGTCGTAACGCCTTTTTTTTGTCCTCGTATCTATGCGCGTTATGCTTAGCATCACTTTTGCATAGATACGCTTCTACATCCGACAAGTGTAAAAGCATTACACTTTCGGATCGTAGGTGTAATGACAACTCCGGCCACTAGGTGGCCTTTACGTTGTTTTTTCATTTGCATATGCAAATGAAGTAGTACTGGCTAAATCTCGATCTACCTGCCAGGCGCCAGCTGTCGGCGATTGACAGGTAGATCGCCGTGGACCTCCAATGCAGATTAGGCGGTCGCTGTAACCGGCCCACTGAGCCCATCGGCCCACCGGGAAATTCCCGGTAGTCAATGGCCAGTCCATCCCTGCCCCCTGTTGCTGTGACACTGGCACCGCCCCTGCACCCACTGCCTCCCCGAGGCCTGGCCTCGGTGGCCATGTCTGGAATCCGGCCCTGCCTATAGGTAGGTGGGACTCTCAGTAGACATAATGTGAAGCACAGTGGATACTGTATACCGTAATTCCCTTGAAAATGTAGTCCTCTCCATTCGGTCTGCTGTTTCACCTGCGTTTGACATGCCTGCTTTAGAATATCAGCATCTAAGGCCAGTGTGTATCCAGTACTTTGGGAGCCAGTGTGTAGGTATTGACGGACAGCTCACAAACTGATGACCCTTGCTTACATGTTCACTGAGTCGGCACTGTGATGGAGGCTAATGCATAAGGAGCTGTTGTAGTCATTTTTACCTGGTGCCCAACTCTTAGCCGATCTAAACCACAAACCAAAAATGTTATATTTTTGGTTTTAGACAGAGTGGGGAGGGATTAGAATGGCTGTCAGGTTTTTACTACTGAATCTAATGCCGCGTACACACGGTCGTTTTTTGCGATGAAAAAAAACAACGTTTTTTAAAACGTCATTTAAATTGATCGTGTGTGGGCAAAACGTCGTTTTTTGTCTTCAAAAAAACGACCAAAAAAAAATTCCAACATGCTTGAATTTTTTGTGTCGTTTTTCAAAACGTTGTTTTTTGTTTCACAAAAAGTCACCGTGTGTAGCAAAAACGTCGTTCAAAACGACGTTTTTCCTCAGGGTCAACCTCCCCTAATTCCCCTAATTCCCCCCCCACATCTTAAAGACAAAACTATTCCCCAGAGAACAATAAATCCTACGAGGTTATCATATGGCACTAAATCATGTGTGTAGTCGTATAATCATGTAGTCAAATCTTTCATATACATTAAACAAACAAATAAACCAATTGAAGAACCCTCCACCACAGTTGTCCCATAGACCCCCCCCAGCTAGGGCTGTTATACTCCCCTGTCTCCCCCTCCCTATGTCTCCCACCCTTTACTCTTATACTCTATCTAATCCCCTCCCTTCCTTCCTCCCTTCGTGTTCCTTACAGTTCTGCATCTAGGACTTCTAGCGTTATCGGTCCAGGCTTCCTTTACCTATGACCCCTTCCCCCCTCTACCCTTATCAAATGCCCCTACCTCCCCCTTAAGAAAAAAAAAAAAAAACGGTTGTATTATATTGCTATTCTATGTGAAAAAAAAAAGAGGGTCCTAATATACGCTCTTACCGGGCCCTATTAACATGTGTTTAGTGATAACTCTAGTGTTGGGTGTGTATATCTATGTGGCTCTACCAAAAAATAGGTGCCATGTGATGTGTATTAGCTACCTATATAAGATACTGTAGGCACTATAAGTACCTCTAGTTCAAACATGTGTGACTATATAAATTAAAAGTGTAGTTCGTGTTTCATATTCCTTCCTAATGTGAAAAAAAGAAAGGGAGCGAGAAAAAAAAAAAAAAAGTGAAGAAATGTGAAAAAAAAAAAAAAGGTTCCCCTTCCCTTTCCCCTTACCCCTTCCCCGCCCCACAATCCCCCCCTCCCCCTAAAAAAAAAAAAAAAAAAAAAAAACTAGTTTAACCCTTCCCAGCCCAACCCCAAAGACACAAACCAAAACCAAATACTTTTAACCCACAGAAAAGAGAAGAAAATAATAAAATAAAAATGTGCAAAAAGATATTACCTTCCCCTTCCCCTTTCCCTCCCTTAGCCACCCCTTCTGCTCTTCCCCACCCCTCCCCTCTTCTCTCTGCCCCTTCCCCTTCCCCTCCCTCCTCCCCCTGTCCATCATCTCATCCCTCCCCCACCCTCCCCTCCTAGGTCTAGGTAGTTCAGCTTCATTCCAGAGTATTATTGCGAACTGAGTTATATTATGCTAAGTCCATCTGAGCTAGAGATAGAGAAACAAAAAAAATTAAATAAATAAATATATATAAAGAAAATGAATCGTCCATGTCTTGATGGACCTTGTTTAGTGCAAGAAGTCCCGCCACTGACAAAAAAAGAAAAAAAAAAAAAAGAGATATTCCAGGTTTTCCATAACCTTACTGTCCAAATCTAAATGTCTATTAGTTCAATGCAATATGTCAAAAAGGAAAAAAAAAAAAAAAGAGACAAAAGCAAGTTAATCAATACTTCCCCAAAATAGGGGGACACAAAAAAAAAAAAAAAAGAAGAAGGGAGGAGAATGGGGGGAGAAAAAAAAAGAAAAGTTACTAATTGGGAGATGTTGGGAGATGACAGACGGCAAGTACCTCCCTAGGGGAGGCCGCTGTTGAGGACCCTTCTAGTCTCATCTCTTCTCCTTAGGGAACTCTGATAGCGACTTCTATTCACTTGGGGGGTCCCCCCCTAGCTATAGGTAGTTCCAGCCAATTAGACACCTCTATTGGGTCTGAGTTTAAAAATTCAAAAAATATAGGAAGCTGTGATGGCTCGCTCAGATAGAAGCTCCTTCCATCCCTTTTCACGATTACTGCCATTGGAAACCCCCAACGATATGTGGCTCCTTTGCTTCTTATATGGTCCAATAGAGGTTTTAGCATACGTCTTCTGGACTTTGTTTGCCAGCACAGGTCTGGGAATACCTGGATATCGGCACCCTCCCACATCCCTGCTGAGCCCTCCTTCCATGCCGCTCTTAATATTTCCTCCTTAACTCTATAGAAATGGACCCTGCACAACACATCTCGGGGGTTGGTCTGGTCGTGTTGTCGAAATGTAGGGACTTTGTGTATTCTGTCCAGTTCAAGCAGTGTGTCGGACGGGTTTTTTAGTAATTTATTGAAAATAGCAATGGCCGCCTCTCTTAATGCAGGGCCCTCCAGCTCTTCTGGTATCCCCTTAATCCGTATGTTGTTCCTTCTGCTTCTGCTTCTGTTGTCAGCCTCCTCTGCATTTAATTGGAGCCTAATCATATGTTGATGTTGGGCCATTACTTTTTCCTCTAAGGCTACTAATCTGTCATTTGTTGAATTATGTTGCTTCTCCAGCCCTCCTACTTTATGTTCTATCGCCATCACTTTTGATCGGACCTCTTCAATCTCAGTCCTCATTATTTCTCATTATTTCTGTTATGTTTATTACTATTTCCTGAATGTCCTCTTTAGTTGGTAGGGCCTGGATAAGTCTGCTAAGCTGTTGTATTTCAGGAGAAACTTCTCGTTCAACCTCCTGGGGCATAGGCTTCTCATTGCCTTGGTCACTTCTCTTTTGCTCCATATTTGGTATAGTTAATGACCTCTCTGAGAACTCTGAAGACCCCCTGGTTGAGTGTAACAGTCTTAGTGTAGGATTAGAAAAAGAAATAGACGGTACCTTTGGCGAGGGTTGTATATCGGTGTCCAGGTGATTGTAGCAATTGCGACTCTCGGCATCCACAGATGTCGTTGCTAGGTCTGCCAAATCTGTTTGAGATGTTTGTGGTATTCGCGATATTGTTGGAGTTTGTGTTACACTCTCCTGTTCTGTCCTTAGTATCGCTCCTCCAGGCTGTACTGTGCTCACCTCCAAAGGCAGATCTCTGAGCGTGTTGAGTGAGATCACCGCAGCTTTCAGGGAGCTTTCTGTGAGTGATTGTCTCCTTGTATCTCCGGACTCCACCTGCTCCCCTCTTCTCACCATCATATACCTAGTAATATATGCGTGACTTGGTTGAATCGCTTCTCCTCTATTGCCTCTCCCAGCGTTCCGTCCTCTCCGAGGCATCAGCTATCCCCCAGCGGCTGTGATAGCTGACCTACAGTGCAATCCCGCCGGAGGGAGAGGTGAGTGGGGTGGTTCCATCTGCCTGGGCGCTATCTCCGCAGCAGCTGACACATTGAAACGCTGACACGCTGACACGCAAACGCGCTGACACGCTGACAGGCAGTGCGGTCTCACTGCGAGTACGTTCTTCCAGCTCCCAGCTCACCGGGCGGGGGGGGGGGGTTCGGTCACTGCCGCTCTCCTTACGGGGCACTCCTCAGGCTTCGCCAGACTCTCCTAGCGAGCGCGCTCACTCCGCCATGCTTCCGACACGCCCCCCGGAACCGGAAGTCTAATGTCTCGGTTGACCCTGAGGAGGGGGATAGGATAATTAAATATTTGAAGGGCACTCCCGGGCTAAGACGTGACTCTCCGCTATGCTTTTATACGTTTCCCCCATAGAGTGCCTCTCTTCCTGGTGGAGGAAAGTCGGAGACGCTCAGGGGGTGGGTTTTTTTTTTTTTTTCCTCCCACACCAACCGAGGAACGGCCCTAGGAGTAGGGCCACCACGGAGGTGGGAGCCAAGAAATACTCGGATACTTGAACGGAGGACCTGAATCCGAGCTACAGGGGGGGGGTGTTTTTTTTTTTTTTCTCCGTTCTCCTTTTTCCTTCTTTTAGAGGGCTCTCCTCAATCCCCCTCCTTCCCATCTCCGGTTCTCCTGAGGCCGGCACGTACACCGGAAGCTATAGGAGAGAATACGAGGGGAGTGAAGAGGAAGAGGCAGGATGGATAGATTAAACATTACCACTTATAATGTAAAAGGGTTAAACATCCCAGAAAAAAGATCAAAAATAATAATGGAACTAGGGAGACGAAAATCACAAATAGTTTTTTTTGCAAGAAACACATTTTAGGAAAGATAAGATCCCAAAGATGAAGAGCCAAAAATACCCAGTAGTATATATGGGGGCATCTCAGACCTCAAAGGCTAATGGAGTGGCAATCTTGCTGGCCAAAAATGTAACATGGAAGGAATCAAAAGTAGAAACCGACGAGGAAGGACGATTTCTTATGGTAAAGGGGACATTAAACGAGCAAAAGGTTACCTTAGTAAACCTCTACCTCCCGAATGAAGACCCGGTCTCTGCTCTGGAAAAATTTGCGGAGATGGTGACTCAGAGTAGAGAGGGGGTCTTGATCTTGGGGGGAGATATGAATATGGTCCTAGATCCTAGTCTTGACTCTTCCAAGGGATCCTATAATATATCCAACATAAAACTCAGAAAAGCAAGGGAAATACTACAAAACCTACAGTTAATAGATACATGGAGGACGTTACATACACACGAGAGAGACTACAGTTTTTACTCACCAAAATATAAAACATACACGAGGATCGACTATATATTTTTGGATCAAAGTATACTGCTGAATTTAAGAGAAACCTCAATGGGTTCATTCTCAGTATCAGACCATGCCCCAGTCAGTTGTGTTATTAAATGGGGGACAGCTGGTCCGAGGGAATGGAACTGGAGGCTCAATGAAACATTAATTAAAGACCCAAAGTATGAGGATAAGATAAAGCAAGAAATAGAAATGTTTTTTACACTGAATAAAGACGAAGATACATCACCACTATGTAATTGGGAGGCGCACAAGTGCTATCTGAGAGGAATCCTGATTTCACTAGGAGCTCATAGAAAGAGATCTCTCAATGCTGCGTTAGATCGCCTGCTTGGGGAGATCCGAATATTAGAAAATGAACATAAGAGGTCGCAAAAAATAAACACCGAAGAGAGACTAACGATCCTTCGAGATAAACTAAATCTGATACTTATGGATAAGGCTAAGGCTAAACTAAGTAGATGCCGAAGGGCATATTATGAATATGGGAACAAACCAAGCAGGATGCTGGCGAAGGCATTGAGAGAAACAAGAGCTAAAAACCATATCGAAAAAATAAAAATACAAGGAGATAAATTGGTTAACTCATCGCAACTAATCGCAAAAGCCTTTAGAGAATATTATGGCAGACTGTACCAATTGGAGAGCAAATCTTCACCAGTGAAGAACCAGCTTAGAGAGAATAGAGTAAAGGAGTATTTAAATGAATTAGGCATGCCCAAAATTCCAGAAGAAACTATAGCTAGTATGGATGGGGTGATAACTTCAGAGGAACTTCTAGAAGCAATTAAAGAAATGAAATCAGGCAAATCCCCGGGCCCAGATGGATATACATTAACATACTACAAAACCTTCTATGAGAAACTGGCACCTACATTTTTCGGGGCCTTTAATTCACTAAAAGAAGGGTGGCCGATGAGTGAAGAAACACTTGGGGCACATATAGCTGTAATTCCTAAGGAGGGGAAGGACCCGACACTATGCCCCAGTTATCGTCCAATATCTTTATTGAACATAGACTTAAAGATCTTTTCAAAAATAATTGCCAATAGATTAGTAACTCATCTACCCCCCCTTATACATCCGGACCAGGTCGGCTTTATCCTCGGAAGAGAAGGGAGGGAAAACACACAATGAATGTTAAGTACCATCTACATGTCCCAACTCTACCACAACCCTTTAGTATTAATATCTACTGATGCTGAAAAAGCTTTTGATAGGGTAGACTGGGGATTCTTAAAAGCTACACTACAATATATTGGGCTGGGTAGAGGAATGCAAAATTGGATCGCAGCCCTCTACTCATGTCCGACAGCAAGGGTAAAGGTGAACGATGTAATGTCTGATCCCTTCATAATAAGAAATGGAACAATACAGGGATGCCCACTCTCCCCGATTATCTTTGTCCTCATTTTAGAACCTTTTTTGAGAACTATCCGGGCAAATAGAGATATAAGAGGACTCTTGGTTAAAGGAGCAGAGTATAAAGTCGCAGCATTTGCAGACGACCTGTTATTTTCGTTAACGACTCCAGAACTATCCCTACCATCCCTACTGAAGGAGATAAAGGAATATGGAGAACTTTCCAATTTTAAGGTGAACTATAGTAAATCGGAAGCAATGGGAATAGAAGTGAATAGACAGAAGCAGCAGCAATTAGCGGCAAACTTCCCCTTTAGGTGGACAGATTCCCACATACTTTACCTGGGAACAAAGATACCGAAAAATCTAAAAAGAATCTATGAGCTGAACTTCGTACCCCTAGTAAGGCAGATCAAGGCAGACTTTCAACGATGGGACAAGGAAATCTTTACATGGTTCAGAAGAATTAACATTATAAAAATGAATGTGATGCCAAGATTACTATACATACTTCAGACCTTACCTGTAAAGATTCCCTTAGGATCCCTGAGAGATTTAAGAACTAGATTCGCTAAGTTCATCTGGGCAGGGAAAGCACCTAGAATACGGCGAGAGATTCTGACGTTGCCAAAGGAAAGAGGAGGGGTGGGACTTCCAGATCCAATGGGATACCACGATGCGTCCCATATGGCAAGGGTGGTGGAGTGGTGTACCCAACAGAAGGCAAAACCATGGATACACATGGAGCAAAAAATCACGAACATTCCTTTAGAGGGAATGGCATGGATCCAAGAGGTAGATATACCACAAGAAGTGAAAAAACACCCCACTATAGGAGCCACACTACGCGTCATAAAAAAAATATTTAAGAAAACGAAAATCTCGGAACATCCAAGCCCATTACTCCCAGTGCTGGGAAACCCTAGATTCCAATTAGGCCTTACAGACCTACACTTTAATAATCTTAGACGCTCGGGAATGAGCAGGCTAATACACTTTGAAGATGGGAATCAAAAGAGCAGTGGGGGAGAAAGGGAAGAGGTATTTAATAGGGAAATAGACTCAATGAGATCGAACCAATTAAAAGCAGCTATTAGAGCAATGAATCCACTAGGCAAAGCAACTAGAGACCTCTCAAGATATGAGGAACTATGTTTGAAGGGTGACTTACTGAGACATGGTCTGTCTTTAATGTATACTCTTCTAGAAGAGTCAATAGCCCCAAAAGAATTACCATTTATTTTAGCCTGGGAAAAAGAATTGGGGACTAAATTTTCAGAGGCGCAGAGAATAAAAATCTTCAATTTTACACACAAAGCTTCTCTCGCTACCAGATATCAAGAGGGTGCTTATAAGATCCTTACTAGATGGTATAAAACCCCTGTCGCATTAAAAAGGATATTCCCCGATTTATCAGACCGGTGCTGGCGGTGTGGAGAAGGAGAGGGTACCATGTTACATGTATTCTGGGAGTGTCCTAAGGTGAGAGATTTTTGGAAAATGGTTACCGAAACGGTAAAAGAAATCATAGAGGTAGATCTGGGAGATAACCCAGCTACCTATCTACTTTTGGACTTCCCAATTTCCATGGTAAAATTTAAAAATTCTCTGCTTAGACATTTGTTGACAGCGGCAAGGGCATGCATTCCAATTTTGTGGAAAAGTACACTTGCGCCGACTAGACAGCAATGGCTGGGCAGAGTAACAGAAATTCAACAGATGGAGAACCTGACGATGGGAATAAGAGAACAAGAGGGGAAGTATAGCCAAGTGTGGACCCCCTATATAAGATTTAGAGAGCGAGACCTTTGAAGGAGGAGGAGGATTGGAGGAGTTCCTTTTTTTTGGGGGGGGGAAACGGGGGGGGGGGGGGGGGGGGAATAGCGACTTAGAAGAAAGGGTAGATATGGGGAATAAGAAGTGTATGATGCTATAGCTATATACAGTAGATATGATGGCAGAATTTGGGAATTTTGTTAAGAAGCACAATGACCAATGAGAAAATGTCTAAAGAAAAGTGTTAAATTGTAGTCATTTACTTTCTTTTTTGTATAAAGAGGAAATAAGAGTGGAAAATGCTATAAAATAAAGAATTATAAAAAATAAAAAAAAAACGACGTTTTTCAACCCGCGCATGCCCAGAAGCTAGTTATGAAGCGAGCTTCAATGGAAAAGAGTGGTGAACGTAACCTTGCTTTTTGTGAAAAAACGATGGTGTGTATGCAAAATTGTCTTTGAAAAGTGACGTTTCAAAAACGTTGCTTTTTACTTCACAGAAAACGTCGTTTTTTTTCATCGCAAAAAACGACCGTGTGTACGCGGCATAAGGCCGCGTACACACGATCGAACATGTCCGATGAAACTGGTCTGCAGACCAGTTTCATCGGACATGTTCGATCGTGTGTACGGCCTATCTGACCATTGTCCGTAGGACAAAAGTTTTAAAACATGCTTTAAAACCTGTCTGATGGAAACCTGTCCTCCGGACAGGTTCGATGGTTAGTACACAAAAGCATTGGACCAAAATCCCTGCGCATGTTTAGAATCAAGTCGGCGCATGCTTGGAAGCATTGAACTTTGTTTTTTCAGAACGCCGTTGTGTTCTACGTCACCGCGTTCTGGTCTGATGGGATTTTGGTCCGATGGTGTGTACGCACATCAGACAAGTTCAGAGTTGTCTGATGAAAACGGTCCGTCAGACAAGTCTCATCGTGTGTACAGGGCCTTAGGCCGCGTACACACGATCAAATTCATCTGCTGGAAACAGTCCGACGGACCGTTTTAGCAGACAAATTCGATCGTGTGCACGGGTGGACAGACAGATTTTGCCAGCAGACAGATTTTAAAGCATGTTTAGTTAGTACGCTAACCAGCAGACATATTTGCCCGCACATGCGTCGAGTGTTTTACTTCCTGGTGCGGTGACGTGGCGGTGTCAACGTCACCGCAACGTCACCGCGCTGTCTGCCGGCGGGGATTTTGGTGTACACACGATCAAACCAATTTCTCCCAGCAGACAAATCCGATCAAATCGGTCTGACAGACCGATTTGATCAGATTTATTTGGTCGTGTGTACGCGGCCTTAGGCCTCGTACACACGATCAAATCTGTCTGCTGGAAACGGTCTGCTAGACCGTTTCAGCAGACAGATTCGATCGTGTGTACGGGCTAACAGACGGATTTGGCCACCCGACAGATTTCAAAGCATGCTTTGAAATCTGTCGGCTGGGAACCCGTCCGCCCGACATGTCTGCTGGTTAGTATGCTAACCAGCAGACATGTCTTCTCGCACACGCGCCGAATGGTTTCGACGCATGCGCGGAAGTGTTTTACTTCCTGGTGCGGTGACGTGGCGGCGTCAACGTCACCGACACGTCAGCGCGCTGTCTGCTGGCGGGGATTTTGGTTTGCTCGTGTGTACACGTGAGCAAACCAAAATCCCAGCAGACAGATTTGTTCAAATCTGTCGGACAGACAGATTTGAATAAATCTGTCTGCTCGTGTGTACGAGGCCTTAGTGTCAGGTCAAAGAATGTGCCAAATGAAAAATCCTTAAAGAAACAAAACAGATGTGGCGGTGTTGGGTCTTGATACTGGCACTGAATAGTGTGGCACTTCTTTCTTCCCTGCTTGTTTCATGAATAGCTATTGGTTACTGTTTGGGGCAGGCTTGACAAAGAGGGAACCCCCCATGAAATGCATTCATGTTAATTAATGCCTCAATGTGAGGCTCTGTCACAAAGAGGATTGTATGGTGCACTGGGCAGGTCTGCATCCACACAGCACTTTCCACTTCTATCATTCATAAGTTTTGAGGGCCAGTTCACACCATAGAAACGCAGTACGGATACATTCCAGATGCTTTTCTGCATGTGTTTTTTTTATGCGTTTTTGGTGCAGTCCAGTGCATTTTTCTCTTAGGCCTCGTACACACGATCGGACATATCCGATGAAAACGGTCCGCGGACCATTTCCATCGGATATGTCCGATCGGGAGTTTGATCCGATGGCGTGTACACACCATCGGATCAAATTCCCCGCCGCAGGGCGGCGCGGTGACGTGGCGGTGACGTTGACGCCGCCACGTCACCGCCACGTCACCGCACCAGGAAGTTAAACACTTCCGCGCATGCGCCAAATCCATTCGGCGGCGGCGCGGCGGGGGTGGGGGACGACATGTCTGCTGGTAAGTGTACTAACCAGCAGACATGTCGGGCGGACAGATTCCCACCGGATAGATTTCAAAGCATGCTTTGAAATCTGTCGGGTGGAGAAATCTGTCCGCTAGCCCATACACACGAGCAGAGATGTCTGCTGAAACGGTCCATCGGACCGTTTTCAGCGGACATATCCCCTCGTGTGTACGAGGCCTAAACCTTAAATAAGGACATGTGCGTTCCAGTGCATTTTTGGTGCATTTTGGTGCGTCCTGGTGCATTTCAGTGTGTTTTTGATGTGTTTTGTAGCATTCCAGTACAGTCCAGTGTGGGTAAAATGCAGCCTGTTCTACTTTTTTTTCTGGAACCGAAAGGCACTGGAACTGCAAGTACTGGTGGGAAATGGCCCTTACTGATAATGTGTTAAGGATGGTCCATGTTGGTTAAAAGCAGGAAGTGTGTTATATTTTAACAAAATAATGTGGTACAGCCTTTTAACTGGGTCCTGTGCTCCTGTCTGTCTTGTTTTTTGTATCAGCATCCATCTGCCCAGATCGGGAAGAGGAGCCAGATTGTTCAAGTGGTTCTAAAGGCAGAAGGTTTTTTTTTATCTTGAGCCACGGCTCTGTGTCTGAATGGACACACAGAGCAGCATGTTGGCTCGGGAGCCTCGTCCACTGGATGGACCGAAACATAATGTCCCAGAGGTGTTCTTTTGGATTTAGGTCAGGTGAGCGTGGGGGCTATTCAATGGTATCAATTTCTTCATCCTCCAGGAACTGGCTGCATGCTCTCGCCACGAGGCCGGGTATTGTCGTGCACCAGGAGGAACCTAGGACCCACTGCACAAGCGTAGAATCTGACAATGGGTCCAAGGAGTCAGGGTGCCATTGTGTAGCCTGTAGAGGTCTGTGCGTCCCTCCATGGATATGCCTCCCAGACCATCACTGACCCACCACCAAACCGGTCACGCTGAACGATGTTACAGGCAGCATAAAGTTCTACGCGGCTTCTCCAGACCCTTTCACATTTGTCACTTAGGCCCCTTTCACATTGAGGCGTTTTTCATGCGGTACAGCGCTAAAAATAGCGCTGCTATACCGCATGAAAAATCATGCCCTGTAGTGTTCAATGTGAAAGCCCGAAGGCTTTCACACTGAAGCGGTGCGCTAGCAGGAACGCTCCAAAAGTCCTGCTAGCCGCATCTTCACCGCGGTATAGGAGCGGTGTGTTCACCGCTCCTATAGCGCGCCTTCCCATTGGAATCAATGGTAAACCGCGGTAATAGCGCGGTAATACCGCCCGCAACGCGGGCGGTATTAACCCTTTTTCGGCCGCTAGCGGGGGTTAAAACCTCACCGCTAGCGCCCGAATATCGCGGTAAACACGACGGTATAGCGGCGCTACAAATAGCGCGGCTATACCGTCACCGCGGCTCCACGCCTCAATGTGAAAGGGGCCTTATACTCAGGGTGAACCTGCTCTCATTTGTGAAAAGCACGGGGCACCAGTGACGGACCTACCAATTCTGCTGTTCAATGGAAAATGCCAATCAAGCTCCACAGTGTCCGGCAGTGAGCACATTAGAGGACTTCGGGCCCTCAGACTGTTTGGTCAGAGACATTCACACCAGTGGCCTGCTGGAGGACATTTTGTAGGGCTCTGGCAGTGCTCATCCTGTTCCTCCTTGCACAAAGGAGCAGATACCGGTCCTGCTGATGGGTTAAGGACCTTCTACAGCTCTGTCCAGCTCTCCTAGAGTAACTGCCTGTCTCCTGGAATCATTCACCACGCTCTTGAGACTGTGCTGGGAGACACGGCAAACCTTCTGGCAATGACAGGTATTGATGTGCCATCATAGGCGTGCACACAGGGTATGCACACCCATATCACCCCATGAAACACAGATTCCCTTTACTGCCCTGGCTTACCGGCTGTTGCTGTGGGCACAAACAGGGGATGTTTTAGGATGAGTAGGGGGAAGTGGCCTGTAAATAAGTAATTTATTAGCCCCTTCTCTTTCTGAATGAACAGAATGAGTGATCGATACTGTGTGTTTGAGCTTTGGAGTGCACACCCTAATGCAATAAGCCTGTGCACACCTATGTGTGCCATCCTGGAGGAGTTGGACTGCCTGTGCAACCTTTATAGAGTCCAAGTATCGCCTTGTGCTACCAGTAGTGACACTGACCCTAGCCAAATGCAAAACTAGTGAAAAACAGTCAGAAAAGATAGAGAAAAAAGAATGGCAGACACCTCCACCTGAAAAAAACATTCCTGTTTTGGAGGTCGTCTCACTGTTGCCCATCTAGTGCACCTCTTGGTAATTTCAATTAACAGCAAAGCAGCTGATTAACAACCCCCTCTGTATACACCCCTCCCCCTCTGCTACTTAACTGACCAGATCAATAACCCAGGAGTTCTGATTCAAAAGTATTCCTTGAATTTTTTTTGAGCAGTGTGTGTTTTTATATATATATATATATATATATATATATATATACACACTGCTCAAAAATTAAAATAAAGGAACACTATATATATTAAGAATAAAGGGAAAACACATTTCGCAGTAAAAACCACAGATGACCTTGTTGTATACGCAGGTGATGGTCATACTGCAGGCTTCCTTGAGGGACATGAACACAAAGATCACAGTGTAACAACAAGTAACCAAAGATATCTCTGGTGGTGTGTGGCTGGATACAATCCTGCCAAAAGGATACAAATGTTTCCAGTGCTAGAAATGCATTTACTTTCAGTGAGATAAACACAGACGCATATACAATTGCTATTACAAAAAAAAGGGGGTTTACATAAAAGTAACCCTTTCAATGAAACAAACTCATTGTTCGGCGTAACATTATGACCATCCGCCATAACCCATTGAGGCCCTCCACTAGACTCCTGCTGTAGTATCTGGAACCAGGCCATCAGTAGAAGATCATTTAGGCTCCGTTTCCACTATTGAGACCCCAAAGTTGCGCGATTTACAGTACGACTTTGTGATGCGATTTTTGATGTGATGTCATGCGACCGATGAGAACCATGGGAGAAAAAAGTCGTACTAAAGTCAGAACAAAGTATAATGAGATAATCAACGCCGTTCACTTTACTAGGGGTGGTCATAATGTTATATACTTCCCTGTTTTTATGATGAGTTGTCAGATACAGGCCAATCAGACTCGAGTAATGATTTCTCTACATTTGGATAACCTGTGAAGATGTATTCCACGCATTTCTAAGCAGGGCACATCATGGATGTCACATGTACGTGGTGACCAGAGCCTTCAAGGATTCATGGTTGCTGAATAGAAATTAGATTTTGGTCCCCAAACCAACCACAGAGGGAATAGGGCAGTTGAAATAAACTTTATTTCATGGTGGGCACCATAGCTCATTGCAGCTGCTGTAAAGACTCCCCTAGCAGGTGTAGGAAACCTCTACTCTTTAACTGTTGTGGAACTACAAGTCCCATGATGCACTACAAGACTAATACCCAAAGGCATGATGGGATTTGTAGTTTCACCACACTTGGAGTGCTGATGTTGCCGATCCCTTCCTTAGAGTAAACAACACAACGCCCCGGATGTTTTATACTCGGAACTAAACTCCAATAAAGGGAAGTCCTTAGAAACGACAAGCAGCCATGCCATGCCTCCAGTGCTGGCTATACACCCAATTACACGTCTTTCTGTATCGGTATCACACCCCCCTGCTGGCGGGAGCTGCTTCTGCAGGGGGCGTGGATCTCTGACGTCAAGCACGCAGGTGAGTTCCTGCCGACCGGGATAATTACAGCGTGCGCCATGCTGTTCGCATTCACCAATCATGAAACAGCCGAGGGGCGGGACCTCGGTGCTTCTTGTTGCTGAGTGGATGGTTGCCTAGCAACAAGAAACACAAGTTTGTCCGTGATATAAACCGATTGTCCTTCGTGTGATCTAAAGCGCAGAGTTTATAGTGCCGGTGAGTGTCCCTTACACGTGTGTGGGAGAGATGGAGGGTGGTGGGTGTACTGTGCACTCTATGATGGGAGGGGACAGTTATCTGTCTCTATATTCAGCATGTGTGAAGGATCAGAGGGTGTGTTCTCATTTATTGATGATAAAGTCAGTATCAGGGTGAGCTCAGCCAAGCTCATATATACCCTCACCGCTGTCCTGTCACGGTGGGGAGATTTCCCTTCACTTCCTGTCCCTGAAACTCAACAGGAAGTGAGGGGCATGCAGGGATGGAACTGACAATGAGTAGATGCACTGGGGGGTCTACAGAAATTCACAGGGGAGTGATCAGTGTCTCACACTTGGTAGTCAATGGGAATAAAAAATAAATAGAGCCTGTGGTCAGCGGGACGAAGAATAGTGCCCCATAATTGGTGTCAGTAAAGGGAATAGTGCCCCATCATTGGTGTCAGTAGAAGGAATAGTGCACCATCATTGATTTCAGTAGAGGGAATAGTGCCCCATCATTGGTGTCAGTAGAAGGAATAGTGCACCATCATTGGTGTCAGTAGAGGGAATAGTGCCCCATCATTTGTGTCAGTAGAAGCAATAGTGCCCCATTATTGGTGTCAGTAGAAGCAATAGTGCCCCATCGTTGGTTTCAGTAGAAGGAATAATGCTCCATCGTTGGTGTCAGTAGAAGGAATAGTGCTCCATCGTTGGTGTCAGTAGAAGGAATAGTGCCTCATTGTCGCTGTCAGTAGAGGGAATAGTGCTCCATCGTTGGTGTCAGTAAAAGGAATAGTGCTCCATTGTTGGTGTCAGTAGAAGGAATAGTGCTCCATCGTTGGTGTCAGTAGAAGGAATAGTGCTCCATCGTTGGTGTCAGTAGAAGGAATAGTGCCTCATTGTCGCTGTCAGTAGAGGGAATAGTGCTCCATCGTTGGTGTCAGTAGAGGTAATAGTGCTCCATCGTTGGTGTCAGTAGAGGGAATAGTGCTCCATCGTTGGTGTCAGTAGAGGGAATAGTGCTCCATCGTTGGTGTCAGTAGAGGGAATAGTGCTCCATCGTTGGTGTCAGTAGAAGGAATAGTGCTCCATCGTTGGTGTCACTAGAGGGAATAGTGCCCCATCGTTGGTGTCAGTAGAAGGAATAGTGCCTCATTGTCGCTGTCAGTAGAGGGAATAGTGCTCCATCGTTGGTGTCAGTAGACAGAATAATGCTCCATCGTTGGTGTCAGTAGACAGAATAATGCTCCATCGTTGGTGTCAGTAGAAGGAATAATGCTCCATCGTTGGTGTCAGTAGACAGAATAATGCTCCATCGTTGGTGTCAGTAGAAGGAATAGTGCCTCATTGTCACTATCAGTAGAGGGAATAGTGCTCCATCGTTGGTGTCAGTAGAAGGAATAGTGCCTCATTGTCACTATCAGTAGAGGGAATAGTGCTCCATCGTTGGTGTCAGTAGAAGGAATAGTGCTCCATCGTTGGTGTCAGTAGAGGGAATAGTGCCCCATCGTTGGTGTCAGTAGAGGGAATAGTGCTCCATCGTTGGTGTCACTAGAGGGAATAGTGCCCCATCGTTGGTGTCACTAGAGGGAATAGTGCTCCATCGTTGGTGTCACTAGAGGGAATAGTGCTCCATCGTTGGTGTCAGTAGAGGGAATAGTGCTCCATCGTTGGTGTCAGTAGAGGGAATAGTGCCCCATCGTTGGTGTCACTAGAGGGAATAGTGCTCCATCGTTGGTGTCACTAGAGGGAATAGTGCTCCATCGTTGGTGTCAGTAGAGGGAATAGTGCCCCATCGTTGGTGTCAGTAGAGGGAATAGTGCCCCATCGTTGGTGTCACTAGAGGGAATAGTGCTCCATCGTTGGTGTCACTAGAGGGAATAGTGCTCCATCGTTGGTGTCACTAGAGGGAATAGTGCTCCATCATTGGTGTCAGTAGAGGGAATAGTGCCCCATCGTTGGTGTCACTAGAGGGAATAGTGCCCCATCGTTGGTGTCACTAGAGGGAATAGTGCTCCATCGTTGGTGTCACTAGAGGGAATAGTGCTCCATCGTTGGTGTCACTAGAGAGAATAGTGCTCCATCATTGGTGTCAGTAGAGGGAATAGTGCCCCATCGTTGGTGTCAGTAGAAGGAATGGTAACAGTTAGAGAAACAAATGGCCAGATAAAGGCAAGCAGTTTGAAGACCACTTGTCCACCTACATCTGGCCACCTATAGGGATTACATGGGTCTGTATTTCCTCTAATGATGGGGACAGACATGGGTGAGACTAAGGATGAGCTCAGGTGTGTTTGTGGCTCCACATGCCCGCACCTGCCAGGAAGCTGACACTCTGCAGCGCTGATCACAGGCAGTGAGACATTTCCCGATCCGCAGCTGCACAGACTGTGATCAGCGCTGTGGAGTGTCAGCTTCCTGGCGGGCGCGGGCACGTGGAGTTGCAGATATGTCCGAGCCCATCCTTAGGTGGGACATAAGTGACATGTATCTGTCATGATCCAACCAAGAATGGAATGAGTCCCAGACCCCCTAATGAGGTAGAGTGGTGGGCTACAGTGTGAAGAGACCTAAAGCTGCACTCAGCAAGTCCAACTCGGAATTCTTCCAGCTGTACTCAGGTTGTGGTAGATGGTCTGACTTGCTCCTGACTTCTTGGTATTCTCAGCTGAGTTTCTTTGTGGTTTTTACACTCAGTGATTTGATTGGGGAAGCAAAGCAGCTCAGCCACAAATTACCACAATAACTCTTATCGGTACATCTACTCTTAACATTGGATTTTGGAGTGAATGGACTTTCTAGAACAAAAAGCACATTCATTGTTAGAAATGTGTTCAGGAAATATGTTAATCCTGCTCCTATGAATTTTCTCACCACCGTGGTTGAAAATGTAGATCAGTTTGACCTCCACTAATGATTACAACAAACTTTCTCAAAACACCAATTTTTTAACAAAATTCCTTTAATGTGTGGCCCAGTCTGAATGGTTATTTCACCTTTTCAGGAAACAAATAAAAGGTGAACTAATACCCTATGTAGCACCCATGTACTTCCAAGTACGGGTGCTAGTAAATTTAAGGGGACGATCAGAGTGTAAAGTGACTCTGATCTCAATTCTAATTAATGTAGGGCTCTCTGTTTCAGCTCGGCTGTGCTGTGGGCTCATTCTTTTGTGCCTGGGGTGTTGTTCCACCCCAAGATGACAGGTGGAAGTTGAGGTTCAGGTGTCCTCTCCAAGCAGCCAATCGGGAGGCCTGGGCCTTGCTGGGCATGCTGGGAGAGGGTACTTATGAGGCAGACGCCATTTTTTGGGGCAGTTCTTTAGGGTGACCACATCACCGTGCCCCGAGCGTCATGGCCTACCAGGCCGGGGCGTGGGTGCTACTTAGTGTTCCTGGTTCCGGAGCCAAGTTGTTCTGGAACATCCAAGCAGTACGGGGACCCAGTGATCGACTGGGTTCTCACCTCTAGAGATCCCGGGCAAGTTTAGCTGTTGGGTGGGGAGTCCAGTTGAGGAGCGCTATTGAGAGGCTGGAGGTCCAACAGTATTGAGACGAACCATCGGGGATCAAAGTACTGGACCCTGAGGGATTGATTCATCTCTCGGTGGGTACCTGAGTGACTTTGAAGGAAGGTTCAGGCAGAGCTTTACCCAGGATTAGTCCCTCCTTATCTATACTCAGGGAAGGCCTGTGGCAGAGGCGCTTTTCTGACGGTCACCAAGAAGAGTCTGTGGCAGAGACATCCTTCTTAAAGTGGAGTTCGACCCACAATTTCACTTTTTAAATATAAATACCCCTGCAATACACAAGCTTAATGTATTCTAGTAAAGTTAGTCTGTAAACTAAGGTCCATTTTGTTAGGTTGTTACAGCATTTAGTTTATAATCTAGAAATAGACTGTGGCCATCTTAAGTGTGGGCTTCATGAAGCCAGACTGTATGACTTCCTGGATTTCAGCTTTGCATATCTCGCACATGCTCAGTGCTGCACAAGCAATGTAATAGTTTTTAGTCAGGTTTGCAAGGACTACTGGGAAACATGATGCCTAACCTAGAAACCCTTGCAAATAGCCATGTGACTTAATAGCCTAGGCTAATAAGGAGGAGGAAGTAATGAAGGACTACAAAATAAAGGAATTTACAAGCAACAAAATAAATAAAAATTGTCCATTCTGAACACTATGAGATTAGGGCATGCAGCACAGACAAACATAAAAAAAAATGGGTGGAACTTCACTTTAAAGAGGAGTTCCACCCAAATTTGGAACTTCCTCTTGTTCCACTCCTCGCCCCCATGCATGCCACATTTGGCATGTCATTTTTTTGGGGGGGGAGTGGGGGCTTCAGTAGGAGGGGGACTTCCTGTCCCATTTCCTGCTTCCGCCGAGGGGCTGGTTAGGCGAATAAGCCTTAATCGCCTACACCAGCCCCTCCCTGTAGGCGATCACATGGGACACTGACAGGTCCCATGCGATCGCCTCTCCAATCAGCGGCTCGCACATGCGCAGTGGGTGCCTGGCTGTGAAGCCGAAGGCTGTCACAGCTGGGTGCCCACAGTCGAGATGGAGACGCCGGCTGGGGAGGGGGGGAGAGGAGCGTCGCTGGAACGCAGGAGCAGGTAAGTGAGTGTTTATTAAAAAAGCCAGCAGCTACACTTTTTGTAGCTGCTGACTTTTAATAAACACAATTTTGGCTGGAACACCCCTTTAAGTTCCAAGTGATATCTGGCTGCCAGGTCAGTGAGAGAGACCTGTACAAGTACACTATACCCACTCAGGCTGGAGTGGTGAAAAAAAAACTGATTGTTGTCAGAGACAGGATTGTTTCCATTATCCAAGGCCTGAATCTGCTGTTCTCCTTCCAACCTTTGTCTATCCTTTCCATCACTTGTTAACTGTTTTTATCCGGCTGGGTAATAAAGAGCACTTATAAAGAGACTTCCTATTTGTGGACATTCCTTTACTGCTATTGCATTTCATCGTTTACCCTAGACACTTCATCGGAGCCATGAGGTAAAATGCCATCCCAATTCTAACCAGCAGCTCCTTCGGGGGTGAGTGCTACATGTGGGGGCTCGTCTGGGATCAGCTGTTATCTCAATTTATCAGGATTCAGTAGTTTATTTTATTGTGAAAAAGGAATTGTCGTGTGTTAACATGTGCTTGGTGAGGAAGGATTTAACGTCGCCATTGAACTTGGGTGCACATGCGGTGAAGCCACGTTCGCCTGCCACGTGCAAAGAAAAGTTTCCAAGTGGGAGGAGCCACCCACCCCTACGTCTGATGCATGCTGAGTTTGGCGCCAAAGGACAGAGTGTTTGCCCGCCTATGAGAGAAGGTTGTGTGAACATGTCGGCGCCATCCACATCTTTTGCAAGGCTGAAACCCCCGATGTCTAATCCGGGAGTCCCTGCGATGTCTGCTGCTGGTGGAGTTCCCTTGACAGATACAGGAATCCGAAAGCGGACCCAAGGGAAGTTTGTGCAGATTTCCAGCGGAAGCGTGGAGGCTCTCTGACTGTCCTGCCCTAGCTGCTCGGAACTTGCCGTTCGGATCCTGCCCTTTGCCCAGTGCAAAAAGTGCCGGGCCTATTTGTTCCAGATTGAGCCACCAACCGAAGCTCCCCGGGAGTACAACGTGGACTGGATTGCTGGGACTGTGACCGCGGAGGAGGAGGCCCCATGGCCGGAGCCCTCCCTATCTGCAGGTCGTGACTGTTTCATCCACACTCACCCTGCTATCGGCTGCCTCCCCACCCAGATCGCCAGAGGTAAGCGGAGTTGAAGAAACAGAATGTGTGGCTAGCGTGACCAGTGCGCAAGCTGATGCTGTGTCGGAGGCCACCGCTGCTAATGTGGTCTCCGTGTGGCATGGGATTGCCAAAATGGGCCCTGCACAGGCTTCCAGCGGCTGTGGTCGAGGCCTACCTATGGGCCCAAGTGACTTGTCTATCAGCCCTATTGGGGGTCGCAACTATTTGCCTGCTGAGGAGTACGATACCTAAGAATTGGATTCATCGTCCGATGTCTGTGACGACCGATGGTTCGAGCCTGAGTTTCCTGAGTCTCAGCAAATAGGAAGCTCCCGAACCAACAGGTCTCGTAGACGCAAGAAATGCTCCGGTCATACCGCATCGCTTGTGGAGTTTTCCCAATTGACCTGGGGGGTTGGAGCGCCAAGCATCCCTGTTTCAGAGCCTACTCCAGTGTCCGCTGCATTACCCTCACTGATAAGGGCGCCTGATGCCGTTGTCCTACCGGGGCTTGGACACCACCATAACCTGCCAAGACTTGCCCGACTGCAGCGTATCCTTATGAGAAGGGTAGCCATGGACTACTGGTGGGAATACCCATATGTGCCTCCAGCTCTCATGTCCGTGATCGAGGGACAGAGGGAGGAATGGTAAAGAGATGCTGTCTGGGAGTATTTGAAAGTTCCGAAGGCTGACCGTGGGACTGAATATATTTTTGTCTGTGCGCGTCAGCGATTTGAGAGCTGTTTAAAAGAGTGGAGCCCCGGTCGATACATCTACAGTGACCGAGTGGTTCTCAAAAGTCCCGGGAGAGTGGATCAAGTCTATTCCATTACCACTACTAACTCTCAAGGGAACATTGTTACTCTGCCAGACTCACGGTTTTACAGGTAGGCTGAATGCCTATGCTACTATATCTGCTGCTTTTTAAAGAAGTTACGGACAAGAGTTGTTACTCCTATCCAGTTTGTATTTTCATCCACACTTTGTTTTTCGTGCAGAACTTTGGGGGGTTTGAACAGTTATTTAGGATAGGGTCTTGCCGGCTTCTTCACAGCACTACAGAGAAGATAAGGAAAGAAAAAGGAGAAGATTCAATTTTTTATATCTCCCTTTTTCTGTTAATCTTTTTGAACTGAACAATGGACTGCCTTATGCTGGTAAAACCAGTGTGCTGACCACTAGGGGCAGTGTTTTGCAGTTTCTACCACCCCAGCAGAGTAACTTGTACAAATTTTCTCCTAAGACCTTGCAGTTGAGAGAATCTTATCACTTGTTTTTTTTCCTCTTCCCTCAGCACTTGCTTTAAATATTGTCTCTTTGGGAGGGAAATGAGATTTCGCCCTTTTCAGGCTGGAAGGTGCAGTCTCAGTTCCACCCATTGAGAGGTTAGATATATACGGCTATATATGTGTGTGTGTGTATATGTTCTTTTTATTTTTTTGCAGGTTGTTGACCTTCTATCAAGACTGTCGGAGAATGGGGCACAATAGATAAGAATGTGTAATGTTCTAATGCAGTGTTTCTCAACCTTTTTGCCTTCGGGGAACCCTTGGCAAAAAGTTTGAGATCTTGGGGAACCCCTGAACATTTTTTTTTTTATCTAAAGCTCACGGATCATTGGATCTGATCAGCGAGCTGTAGATATAACAGCAATAAAGAAACAGTATCAAATAATAGAATATATATTGTAAAAACACTTACCCCCTTAATGTGAAACTTGGGCTTGCTTTTTACTGCACAGATGCTCAATTCTGGGTTGAACTTGAGATAAGCAGCTTTACCAGTGACAAACGCAGCTTTTCTGGAAGCTGAGGGGATAGCCGGGACAACCGCTGACGGGAACAACCGCTGACAGAAACAGGCTTTTTTTTAAATCTCACTATGCCAATACATGCCTCCACTGTGCCATTACATTACTTGCCACCACTGTGCCACCACTGTGCCATCACTTGCCACCACTGTGCCATCACTTGCCACCACTGTGCCATCACTTGCCACCACTGTGCCATCACTGTGCCATCACTTGCCACCACTGTGATGGCCACCACTGTGCCATCACTTTGCCACCACTGTGCCATCACTTTGCCACCACTGTGCCACAACTGTGCCATCACTTGCCACCACTGTGCCATCACTTGCCACCACTGTGCCATCACTTGCCACCACTTTGCCACCACTGTGCCATCACTTTGCCACCACTGTGCCATCACTTTGCCACCACTGTGCCATCACTTTGCCACCACTGTGCCATCACTTTGCCACCACTGTGCCATCACTTTGCCACCACTGTGCCATCACTGTGCCATCACTTGCCATCACTGTGCCATCACTTGCGCCATCACTTTGCCACCACTGTGCCATCACTTGCCACCACTGTGCCATCACTTTGCCACCACTGTGCCATCACTTTGCCACCACTTTGCCACCACTGTGCCATCACTTGCCACCACTGTGCCATCACTTGCCATCACTTGCTTCCACTTTGCCATCAGTTTCTGTCAGGCTGATGATTTAAAAGCCGCGCCTCAAAAACCGCGCCGTCTCTTCAGACTGTTCCGTGATGGGCGGAACACAAATTTTCCCAGCAGGGCCTCTGTTCAGTGTTCCGCCTATCACGGATGTCCTCTCGTCCGAGGATGAGAAGGCATCCTTTGGAATCCATACTATTGGAGAAAAAGTAATTCTAAATTCTAGTAGGGTAACGCTTCTTCTAGAAGGGGATGTGCGCAGAGACATTCTATTCTATAATAATTGAAGTAATCTTTGTCAGCTGCATTGTAATCTATTTGGGTAAAGGGTTTGTTTGTCACTGTGGTACGAAGCTCGTAGGTGTGGTTTACCTGTTCTGTTAGCCAAGTGGGTATGATTAAGTCAGGTGGTAGTAGTTGGATAGGGTTAAGAGGTATTTGGACTGTTTTGGTGGAGAGGTGGGACCATCTGGTGTAGTGAAGTGATTTCCATGCTTTTATGGAAGCTTGGATAGTAGGGCATAGAGGGTTGAGTAGAGTAGTTGTGCTGAATAACCCGTTTTTGAGGTTGTTGCCCGTATCTAGGCAGTATTAGCATTTTAAAAGCTGCAAGTCGCCCGGACCAAGAGAATTTGTGTTTTGGAAAGCTTAGATGTTTCCCTAATAAGCATTTTTTTTTTTTTTTTTTTTTACCTCAATGTAGTTGTTACTAAATAGACCCATTGTAGATTTGGTAAGTGTTATCCTAAATAGGATATTCCAGTGTTTGCCCATGGGTATGTGTAGTGGTTGCTTAACAGGTTGCTGGTTGTAGCATCTAACCCCATGTCCAATATGTAGGATTTATTTACATTGAAAGAAAAATAAGTGCAGCGCTGGTGAACGTGAATTTGCGTGAAGCAATATACACCAATCCCATCCAAATGGGTGAGATTGTAATGGGGTGATCCAAAAACACAATACAAAAACGTACAGAGAGGGTGGTGAGACCCTATGGATGCAATCGGTGGAGTGTGAAATATAAACTACAGAGGAAGTCCTTCAAAGAACAAAGTATAAAAACAGGCAAGTCTTCATATGAAACACTCCTATACACCGCTCCTGTGTTACTGGAGAATCAGATGGTATGCGTGATCCACTTTAATGGGCATGCAGGATAACCAAACTGGTAGATAAAAGAGGATGGGTACTCTTACCACATGAGGTGGACACACGTGCCAGAAGCACTGTGTCAGATGCGCTTATGAGAGCTCCTCGGATGGACGGCTCTATGGAGAGTGATGGTTGGAGGGATTGTAGATCTTTCCCAGGGATCGCAGGATCCAGGATGGAGGGTGGTTCCAGGCTTTCAGATGGAACAACACTTGTAGGTATCCATAAAAGAAAAAAAACTCCACATGGTGTAGTTTGTTTGAAAAGGAAGCCTTTATTAGGCTGATAAATGGTAGAGCAATAAAAACAATAAAAAAAGGAAAATGCCAGTACTCTGGAAAGGATTTGGCACACGTGATCACATGAGTATAAAAAGAGCGTGGTAATTGGGTATGAAAAAGCTATGTACCCGACATGTTTCGAGCTAATGCTCATCGACAGGGGCATGGCTCCTTCACCTACTCCATGCCATATATATAATGAAAAAGACAATTCACTGTGTCTAAAAACAGCTGCAATCAATTCATTTGAATAAACTATACTAATTGACTACGCCCACTGGTGTCTGCAGACAACCACATTAGTCATGCTTGTCCAGCCGTATAGTAATCTGATTGTGTACATTCATTGGTGGAATGTAGGTGGGAGTACACCAACTGGTGTGTGTCATAAGAAATGGACGCTGCGTCAGGCTGTTTGTCATGAAAGAAGACAGCCTATAGGGGATATACAACAAGAACTTGCGAAATGGTTGGTCACACTAACGGTGAAGCGTGTGTCAACACGTCACCACATGAGGACGCGACGCAGTGCGTCATCAGCCGGGGCAACCTATAGGGAATGGTCGGATGGAAATAGACAGTGATAGTTAGCGTGAACGGGGGGGCGTACGTCAGCGCGACGACGCGACGTGATACGTAATCCCCGGACGGCGCGACGCAATACTCCTTCACTTGGGATAGGCATCCATGACTGAAAAGCAATTGGACCCGCAAACGAACGGGAGGGCACACGTTGACATGTGACTCCGTGACTACGTGACTTGACAGGTCAGAAGTCAGGAGAAAAGCGGATCCAATGATTGGTCATATCATTCTAGGGAGATAAATGTATGTAATCCAATCCCGTTTCTAGGGGGATGGACGTATGTAAACCAATGGCGCTACTGAAAAATAATTTGATATAACTCATCAATGGGTAATTAACCCATGGTTGAGGCAATCCCGTGGATCGCACTGTGGAATGTGTTTAATAGGACCATGGAAAAAGGCAAATGAAATTGAACAAGAAGTTAGCGGAGTGAAAAACATAATGCACGGCAGAATGGAAACCCTCCCCATGTTAGACACACTGATAATGAGAGGGTCAGATCGTTCCCATTAATAACTAAGAAGCTATCAATTGCAGTGCGTGACACAATCAATTGTCAATATCAGGTCATAACACTTATTTAGAAATACATAAAAAATACATTATAAAAAAATAAAAAAATACATTAAAAACAAATGCAAAAAATATACATGCAATCCTAACTAGACAAATTTATATACAAAGACAAAGTGGAGAAATGGTATTCTAGTCCACTGAGATCAGGTAATTTTAAGATTTGTTGATAAAGGCGTTAATGTCCCACTCTATATTTAACCCATGAGGTGAAAAGCAGCGAAGCTGGTAAATCCAGAACATTTCTAGTTGGGATACTCCTCTAACCCTCGATTCACCTCTCCAATGAGGAGTGAATTTATCTATGACCTGAAAGCTGGTTCCTGTAGGATTTTTATTATGGCATTCCAAGTAATGTTTGGGCACACTGTTTGTTTTACCTTTCCCAATGCGAGTGATGTGTTCATTCACTCGGATTGCAAATGTACGTATAGTCCTGCCTACGTATTGTTTCTTACATGGACATGTAAGAAGGTATACTATGTATTTAGTGTGGCAAGTGACAAAAGATTTCATCTGATAAATGGTAGCAGTTACAGTTGAGGTAAAATTGTATATCTTTCTATTTGTTAAGGCATTAAGCAGACAGACATTACATGTTCTACATGCATGGAAGCCTTTCACTTCCGGGAAGAACGAGGGTTTAGTCGGAGGGTCTGACACATTAGGGGCTAGCTGGTTTCTTAACGACATTGCCCCCCTGAATATTACACTCGACTTATCGGGCAGTGCCGGGCCAAGAAGGGGGTCACTTTGGAGGACATTCCAGTGACGATTTAAAATCCCTTTTATCTGTTTATGTTGTACAGAATATTGGGTGGTAAAGGCCCATTTAAACTTTATTATCAGGGGTCCGTTTTGGCTTTTCCTTAATGATGGATGCCCTATCAAGGTTGGAGACCCGTTCTATGTCGTTATCAATGGCTATGGGTAAATATCCTTTCTCAAGGAATCTAAGCCTAAGTGTTTGTGCTTGTATATGGAAATCAGCTATGTCTGTGCAATTCCTCCTGATCCGAAGTAATTGGCTGTAAGGGACAGATCTAAGCCAAGAACTGTGATGGCAACTGTCAATGGGGATGTAGCCATTCCTATCAGTCGGTTTAAAAAATGTTTTTGTCACAAACTGATTGTCTTTTACTGAGATCTCCAAATCGAGAAAATGAATATTATGAGTGCTTAAATCATAAGTTAAAATGATACCCATCTCATTGTCATTGAGAGTCACCATAAAGTCATGGAGAGATTCCTCATCTTCGTGCCATAGGAGGAGGATGTCGTCTATATATCTTGCCCACAACATCACCTCAGGCCGCTGTAGGGCATAGACGACATCCTCCTCCCACTGGGCCATGTAGAGATTCGCCAGGCTGGGGGCAAACTTGGCCCCCATGGCGACACCTCTTGTTTGGAGGAAAAACTTGTCGTTGTACCAGAAGTAGTTACTCTGCGTGGCGAATCGCAGTAGGTCCATGATGAACTGTTGTTGGATCTTAGGGATTGAATCACTGGTGGATAAATATCGTTCGACTGCTTTGAAACCTAAACTGTGTGGAATACACTTATATAACGATGTTACATCCGCAGTTACCAGAATACATCCACTCTGGTAATCTGTGGATTGCAATCTGCGTAAGGTGTCACCCGTATCCTTTAAAAAGGAGGGGACCCGTTGTACCAATGGCTGGAGATAGAAATCAATATATCTACCAATTCTAGATGTGACAGAATTAATTCCACTTACAATTGGGCGGCCTGGAGGGTTTGTAATGTTCTTGTGAATTTTTGGGAGATAGTACATAACAGGTATACGAGGTACTACGGGTACCAAGTACTCTTTATCTTTTTTATCTATAATCCCATCCGAGAAACCTTTGTGTATTAGGCCCAACAGTGCCTTGTGTAGTTTTTTGGTGGGGTCTTGGGTCAACGGAGAGTAGGTGCTAGTATCATCCAAGATACGGCACATTTCTACGTGATATTCACTCTTGTCCAAAATGACCAATTCCCCCCCCCCCCCCTTATCGGCGGGGCGTATAATTAAATCCCTGCATTCACACAGGGATTTAAGTCCTAGTTTAATGTCAGGATGGTCATATGTACGTTTTTTGGGCAAGGTTTCTAAATCTTTGAGAACAAGGTCTCTAAAGACCTTGATAGATGTAGTGTTGGATGGGTTAAAGAGGGACGGGTTGGACAAACCTGAATGGATAGGTACTCCAGGTAGGTTCACAGTTTGTTTGGATTGACTTGGGTTGGATAAGAAGAATCTTTGGATGTTTAGCTTGCGAACAAATTTTTGAACATCGACAAAGGTGTCGCACTTGTTCAACTGCTTAGAGGGGGCGAACTTTAGTCCCTTGTCTAAGGTTCTAATTTCTGCCTCTGAGAATTCCCCTTTGCTAAGATTGAAAATGCCATTACCTTCTAAGGTTTGCTTCTTTTTCCTGGTACGCCTCCCCCCTCTAGTGCCTCGTTTCCGTCTGCACTTCTTTTGATGCTCATAGGGACCCTGGGAAAATCCCCACTCTGAGAGGGCATGGGCCGTGGGTGATTGTATGAATAGGGAGATCTGTTGTATTGGTCATACTCTCTTTCTATGTAGGAATGGTGTCTAGTATTCTCATCGTTTGAATGAGCATCACGTAATGGTGAAAACCTGTTATACGTACGGACCGGGGTACGATTACGATAATATTGTTCATGATGATAACCATGCCATTTATCCCTTAAGTCAGACGGGGACCTATCGTGAGTGGGGACATCTCTAGGGGATCTGTCCCTCCTATAGTAGGATATGTTACTGAGTCTTTGTAGTATAGATTGTACTGAAGAAAGGGAGTTGGTAATCATCACATTATTCGCAAATAAGTTAAAGGGACACTAAAGTCAGGGATTTAAAAAAAAACAAAAAACAAACGTGATACTTACCTCCACTGTTGTTATGACCCTGCGAGATATTAGGACACTGGATAGTGGTCTGGATCTCAGCTGCGGAGGTTACTCAGGTCAGAGCCACCAGTTACTCTATAGAAACACAGAGATTATGGGGTCTTTGTCATCACAGCCTCCAAAGAGAAACAACCTTTGTACTAGGGTAGCTATATAAGCAACATGCAGATATAGGGAGCGAAGCAGTGTACTGTATGGTCTGTAAGAGGCTGGGATGGTGTGTGGATTGCAAGAGGAATAGATCTGTATGCAAACAGTAGGGGCACCCTGCAGTCCTATGGTGATACAGCTTACAGCAATAGATAACAGCACACACAGAAAGATCACAGTCCTAAAGATACTGCAGTATAGGCAAAGCTTAGCAACACAGTATTAGCCACATGGGGTACTTGCGGTACTGAAGTGTAGGTAGTTAGAATCCTTCCTTCTGGGTACTGAGGTCCATGTAGGCTTGTGGGGGTGCAGGCAGGTTGGAAGCGGTGCAATGGGTACAGGCTGGCTGGTGCTACGGTCAGTAGGTTGTGGCAGATTGCTGAGGTGCAGGTGCTGGGTGACCTGGGTCTCTTGGGGTTGGTGTCCGGGTCCCTGGTGGCGGCAGGCGTCCAACAGGAATAAACGAACACCCTGCCGCCACATCAGGGGATTTAAATAGCGCGCCTGGAACGCGGAATTGTGCGGGTCGCACTTCCGCGTTCCAGCGTGGAGCGCAGACGTCCGCGCACCGGAAGTGACGCGGAGGAGATGTAGAACGGAGCGCGGCTGTCAATACAATGTACAGCTGCGCTCGTTCTATCAAGAGTAACGCAGATGGCGTTACAACTGTGCAGTTCATTTTGCACAGAGTGGCCCGGAAACCTGTCTTCTGGGGTCCCTCGGCGGCTGTCTGGGCTCCTCCTCGCAAAAGCTTTCCCTCTTCATGCGAGGGCGCTCGCATGGAGGAAAGCTTTTGCGAGCGCGCTCCCGTGATACAGCGGCGGCCATAGCCGCCGACTGTATCACTCGGCTCCGCCCCCCAGCGCGCCGCGTCATCCGCTCCGATTGACAGCAGCGCTAGCCAATGGCTGCGCTGCTATCAATCCGCCCAGCCTAGCCAATCAACGGCCAGGCTGGGAACCGAAGAGGACGACGTGGACGCGCCCGGGAGATTCGAACGGTCAGGTAAGTACAACGGAGGCTCGGGGGGGGGGGGGGGGCGTTGCTGCTAGATGTTTTTTTACCTTCATGCAAAGGATGCATGAAGGTAAAAAAACTTGTACCTTTACAACCCCTTTAATTTTGTGTTCTATGGTGCCATTTTTAAATCCTGTGACTTTTTTACGTTTGATCTTATGTGTTCCGCTAAGGGTTCCATCACAAGGTTAAAGATAATTGGCGATAAAGGACATCCTTGTCGGGTGTCATTAGTAATTTGGAATGGCTTGGGAAAACATCTCAGATGTGTATACTTGGGCAGTTGGTGATGAGTCTAAAGCCAGTATGGCGGAAAGGATGTGGCCATGAAATCCAAATTTTCTTTTAGATATGACCAATGAACCATATCGAATGCTTTTTCTGCATCCAACGATAGAAGCAGAGAAGGGATTCACTTGGACTCAGCAGTATGAATTATATTGATAAGTTTGCGAGTTGCATTGAATGTTTGTCTCCCTTTCGTAAACCCAGATTGATCCTGGTTTATCAATCTGGCGGCTATTAGTTTGTCATATATTTTTGTGTCTAAATTGAGAAGTGAAATGGATTGGATGTTTTGTGGCGAGGTAGGGCCCTTACCTGGCTTTGTCAGTGTTTATAATCGATGCATTTAACATTTCTGGTGGAAGAGAAGAGGAAGAGGCAGCGTCATTGCTCACTTGTGACAAAAGGTGTTATACCTGAAGGGTTCCACATGTACTGGCACTTTAAGGCTGGCTCCGCCCAGCAGTGATGACAAGGGTCAAGGGGTACAGTGGCCATCTTAGAGAGTGCTCATGTAGGAAGCAGATAAGATGTAATGTCCTGAGATGCATGTTGCAGTGTACAGCCTGTACTGAATAAACATCCATTGCTCCAGATCAGAGTCTTGTGTCTCTCACAACACACAGGACACCACAAAATGGGTGCCAGTACTGTTCTAAACTGTTTATAGTATTCCCCAGTAAGGCCATCTGGTCCTGGGTATTTGTTAGGATTGAAATTGTAGCCATAATTTCCAGTGGCGTAAATGGTGAATATTTTAGGGATATTTATTTCTTGTAGAAATGATTCTATCTTCTGTGTGGATGGTTGTGTAACGGTGAAGTCATCTTTTAGGTTGTAGAGTGTGCTATAATAGTGACTAAATGCATCTGCAATAGCTTGCGGGTCTAATCATTTCTTTTTCGAAGTAGGATGATTAAGAGTATGTGTGTAAATTCGGATTTAGCGTAGTGGCCTTTGATTCTGATAGCCATGGCTTTCCCTGCCTTGTTTCCTGTAGAATAGTGTTTGGCTTTAAAGTGCTTTTGAGCTTTTCAAATGATTCTAGTAAACGCGCTCTCAGTTCTTGTCTGAGGCGTAATAATTCATCTTTTAGTGCAGGGTCAGCATTGGTTAAGTTTTGATTCTCTAAGGTTTTAATATGGGTTGTGAGCGTGTCCTAGATGCTGTGATCTCTTCCTCTTTTCTCTGGCATGTAATTGAATAATGATCCCCCTAATGTTCTTTATTCAGTTTAAAACATTCTTCTAGGCGTTCACGTATATAGGCTAAATAAACTGGTGAATGGATAATTGAGGCATTGGCTCTACAGATCTTTGTGCGAGGGTCAGATGGTGAGTTGTCCTTGTGACGGGTGCATGGTCAGACCATGTAATTGTGGATATAGCTTATTTGGACACTTTGGGTAGAGTCAATTTGTCCACCAAAATGTAATATATCCAGGTGTGCGAATTGTGACGGTGAGAGAAGGAGTAGTCATGTTCGGTGGTGTGGTGGCACCTCCATACATCATATAGGTCGTTGTACCTTATGAAGCATCCCATAAGTGAAAAGAGTGTGCTGGTGCGGGAAGAGGTATCTAGAGTTGTCTGTTACAATATTGAAGTCTTCGCACATAATGAATTGGCCTTGGCGAAAATAGTTGATTTTCTTAATCAGTTTGGATAGGAATCAGATTTGTTTGGCATTGGGTTCGTACACTGACTATAGTGTATCTAGTGGTGTTTAAGGTACAGTCCAGGGCGAAGTATCTGTCATCTGTGTCCACAAGACTGTTGTGGAGAGTAAAAGCAATTGTATTTCTGTTGGCTATCATGACTCCATTTTTCTTTGTTGGTCCTGACGCTTAAAATATATGGGTGATGTTTTTGTGGGTACGAAAGGGGTCCTGCATTGATTTTTAAAGTGAGTCTTTTGTATGCATAGGATTTTGCTGTTTAAAGTCCTATGCTGTACAGTGTATGCCACATGGAGGCTCTTTTGTCGGGTGGTTTAGCCCTTTGGCATTGAGTGACAAGAATTTTGGCATCTTGGAGAATGGGTTGATGCAGTTGCGATAAGTGTTTTGAATACTTACAGTTGTATGGGATTACGCTTCCACTCAGTAGATGTTGGATGTAGTCGTCTTTTTAGGTCAGCAGGATTCGTTGAGGTGGTGAGTCTGGTAAATCTTTGCTAGGATTCCTCTTGTGCTCTCAGGGAGGTAAAAACAGTAAGTCTATGGTTAATGCCCCATGCACACGAGACGCAAATGCAAACACATCTAAACACACGTTTTCAAAGGCAAAAACGTTTTTGCCTTAAATTTCACAGCGTTTTGCCGCATTTTGCCGCGTTTGCGTTTATAAGCGTTTAGTTAAGAAACATCATAAGGCCCTCCCTAAGCTCAAGAAAACAATATTATTTAACCATTTCAGCCATTTTGTGAGACCAAAGTGAGTAGCAGCTGAAAGAGCAGCAGTGTACTTGTATTTAGCGTGTCACTTGCCACATCACCTGCCACAAGCTGTGGATTGTCCACTTGCCATGTCACCTGCCACAAGTTGTGAATTGTCCACTTGCCACGTCATCTGTCAAGTCACCTGGCCATACCATCTGCCACAAGTTGTGGATTGTCCACTGGCCAGGCCACATCACCTGGCCACGTCACCTGCCATGTCACCTGGCCACGTCACCTGCCACAAGTTGTGGATTGTCCACTTGCCACATCACCTGGCCACGTCAACTGCCACAAGTTGTGGATTGTCCACTGGCCACGTCACCTGTCACGTCAACTGGCCACTTCACCTGCCACAAGTTGTGGATTGTCCACTTGCCATGTCACCTGGCCACGTCACCTGGCCACATCACCTGCCACGTCACCTCAGCTACCAAATCACCTGGCCACGTCACCTGCCACAAGTTGTGGATTGTCCACTTGCCACATCACCTGCCACGTCACCTGCCACAAGTTGTGGATTATCCACTGGTCACGTCACCTGTCACGTCAACTGGCCAGTTCACCTGGCACAAGTTGTGGATTGTCCACTTGCCACGTCACCTGACCACGTCACCTGCCACAAGTTGTGGATTGTCCACTTGCCATGTCACCTGGCCACGTCACCTGCCACAAGTTGTGGATTGTCCACTGGCCACGTCACCTGGCCACGTCAGCTGTCATGTCACCTGACCACGTCACCTGCCACAAGTTTTGGATTGTCCACTTGCCATGTCACCTGGCCACGTCATCTGCCATGTCACCTGGCCACGTCACCTGCCACAAGTTGTGGATTGTCCACTGGCCACGTCACCTGACCATGTCACCTGCGACCAGAAGGGGCGGATAGTGTCACACTCACACCATATATAAAGATACATTCCCCTCTCCATATGGCATCTTCAACATGTGTCCACGGCTGTTGGAAATATCCGATTTGATGGTGGCTTAATTGTTTTTTAAAGGCGAAAATACTTCTTTTTTTTTATTAGTTGGAATAAAGTTTTAAGGATTTTATGCTATAGTGAGCCTTTTATATTTTGGGGATCATATTTGACAATGCCTCCTGCATGGTTGGTCTGCATGTCTAAGAGGACCCTCGGATGGTGCAAAGGCCCTGGCTGGGTAAGAGCCACAAGTGTAACTGACCTTCCGTGATATGAGGTCTGTGCAAGCTGGTAGGTGAGCACCTTTTCTATGGTGGTGGTGATAATTGAAGGATCAGACACTGTAAGGTGGTGGATGGTATAGACACTGATAAAGAGTTTTTTTTCCATCACTTTTGAAATTGTGTTTGGTGTATCGAGTTGAATCTTATTATCAGTGCAACTTCGTATAAGAATACATACCGGTAATATGGGACTGTGTTATATGTTATACAGTAGAGTTACTGCTTTAATGATTTGTATGCAATTTAGGTTTTTAGCACATTGTTTATGCTGTTTGAAATAATCAAAATTATAACTGGAGCAAACTGGGCTAATAGCAACGATATTAACTAACCCAAAAATATGAAAGGTTTTCATATACACACTACTCATACAATCCCAACAGTGGGCAGGGTGTAGACATTCCTGAAAAAGGGCTACCCCTGGAGGTGGATATAAAGTACTGGTGCCTAATTGTCAGTGTTAGCTGGCTAACATTGGGGTCCTTCTGTAAGGTGGTGCATAGAAGCTGTCCCTTAAAACATGTGTAATAAATGGCCGACAGGCTAAGTAAAGAACAGCCTCTGTTGCGCTAACTGTGTATAGCAAGGAATTAAGAGTTGTATTTATGCTCACCACTCTTGACAGATGACAGATCTGGTCCCATATGCTTGTTGGTCAGCTGTTCCAGAAGTCCCATTTTTCACAATCTGTTCCAAACTGGCTCTCCCTGACTGTAGCTACACACAGCAATGGGTCTCTTTAGCTTTGGGTTCTGGTACACAGACACCCACAGCTCGCTCTGTCTCACATGGCCGTTACTGCTGTGGTAGGAGAGCGAGCTGGTGGAACACACAGACAGCTGCACCCAGCTACATTAGTATGCAGGATTACAGTTTTTTTTTTTTGCATATTGGCCCTGGAAAAAGAGTGCTTTTATGTTTTTGAATCTCACTAGATAGAATACCATATGTGACTAGATATATTTATTGTTGACTCTCGCTCTCCTTGGTTCTTTTCTACTCAGTACACACTTTTTAAATATGCACCTGTATAATGATATTAAATTACCATGAAAAAAACTAACAATCGCCTTTATTACTATAATGATTTAATGACAAATACAGCTTAATTAAGATAATACCTTTTTACCAGGCCAAAATGTTCTGAAAAGGTATCACAATCTACTGAGCTGGCTTTTCTCCAGTAACAATATGTCTGCCGGCTTTTTTAACTGCCTCTTAGAGACTAACATAAATTGTAGTGCAATAAACCTTCCAGTGAAACTGGGCCTGAAGTTATGTATTGGGCTTAAGCTGTATTTTGCCATGATTGCTCTGCAATCTCTGAGGGGAATTCATTAAAATGTTATTCTTATTTGGTTGCACGGATAAAATTAATCCACTCTTGCACCTGACTTTACCAGATGAAAGTAATGGGATATTTGCATTGATCTGTCAGCTTATATTGTCATAGCTCGAGAACAGTACTTTGATGCCTTCCGTCCCATAGATGAGACCTAGCAGGATCATTTCTCAAAGATATGGTACTGTCTCTCAGTAAAAGGAAAGAAAAAAATGTAAGATTAATGTAAATGTATAAAAATCATCCGTTCTGTTCACTGTGACAAATGCAAATATGAACCTAAATCTGTTTTTATAGGAACATTTGCACAAATGTACCTTTTCTTCATAGATTAAACAACTGATCGATTACATTTTTTTCCCACATGAAATTATAAATTTTTCAATGTAATTAGTAAGCCAGTGCTAAATGCTGTCGCTATAAGCAAATGCGAGATACTCTTAATAAATTTAAATCTGGTTGCAATGGGTTTTTAGATGTTGCAGGTCATCATTACTCTTTGCACTGCCCATTTAAAAGGAATGTAAACAACAAAAATAATAATAAAATGTAATATTTCATATTAACATTTTCCGTTCTCATTTAAGCTGGTCCTACATGGATCAAAATTCAGTATGTTCAGCATGGAATTTCGATCCATGTATGGCCACTTTTTTTTTTTTCTTCCTCCAATGGATTAGTGCGACAGGCTATAGCCGGCAACTCTAATCATTGGATTGATTTACTAAACTTGAGAGGGCGCATCAGCCAACAGTGGGCTTTAGTGGGTGAGTGAGTGAGAACCTTATATAGTGCAACACATACGAACTGAATCGCCTCTGGGCGCTTGGTATCCATTTCCCTGGGCCCTCAGAAGAGATGTGTCTTAATCTTTCTCCTGAATGCCAGGTGGTTTACCTCCAACCAGATGCTAGTTGGTAGTGGTAGAGTGTTCCAAAGTCTGGGTCCTTGGAACGTAAATCTTCGTTCTCCTTTGGACTTGTATCTGCAGAATAAACTACACTCCTCCTGTGATCCATAAGAGAAATACAGCCAAAATATCTTTGTCTATACTTCTCCTTTAAACTCTTCTCCAGGACTTCCACAGAGCCTCTCTCATCCTCCTGGAACTCCCCACATCAACCTATTTAGCTGTTTACCTATCTGACCACCTTTTTAGTTGATTTCTGAAATGTTATCTCTTCAGAAAAGCCCATCTCTCCTCTGCCTAATGCCTGGTACACACGATTAGATTATCAACAACAAATGACCGTCTTTTTTTTTTTTTTTGCATGCTAAACTCCTATGGAAAATTAAGTTTACTAAAGTCACAAAAATTCTTGTTCTAATAAATAAACATTTGGAAGTGATGTAATGTGTTGTATATTTGTATTGTGATATGGCACTGCTTTACCTTAACTGACAATTTCAGGGTCGTGCAACGCTGTACCCGAAAAAAATAAAAAATAAAAAATGTATGTAATTATTTCCCCCACAAATAGAGCTTTCTGTTGGTGGTATTTGATCATCTCTGTGTTTTTTTTATTTTTTTTGCGCTATTCATAAAAAAAGAGCGACAATTTTAAAAATCAAATATTTTTTACTTTCTGCTATAAAACATTGGAAACAACGGCAAAGATGAGCGATTTTTTTAGCGGGACTGCGGCGGACAGATTGCACTTTTTGTGGGAACCGGTGACACTACAGTGATCAGTGCTAAAAATATGCACTGACACTGTATAAATGACACGAGCAGGGAAGTGGTTAATATCGCGGGCAATCAAAGGGTTCAAATGTGTTACTTGTTTGTGCTTTCTTACTGTTTGGGGGGGTGGGCTAGCAGGAACACAAGATTTACGTGTCCATGCCTGACAAAACGGCGGTCTGCCTTGTTTACATCAGCAGACCACCATTCTATCTCCGTGGGGAGTGATCACGGGTGGCCGAAGGACATCACGTCCGACAGGCCTGCTAATTGGCTCCCCATGTGGCGAATCAGTGCAGGATTGTGGCTTCGGCGGCGCGCACACACACCCCCCCCCCCCCAGTGGCTATTGAACGAAATCATGTACAGGTACGCGATTTTGCGCAATAGAGCCTACTTGCCGCAGTATATATGCGGTAGGTGGTCGGCAACTGTTTAAACGCAAATCGTATGATCTGGTATTGTACGAGAAATTTTCATGCTTGTTACATTGGATAATATTGGCTGAACTGTTGTGATTGCCTCTCAAACTGTGTACTAACAATCAGAATGTCATACGATTGCTCAGAAGCTGTATTTTTATTTAAAATTTTTTGTACGCTTTCCTGATCATGTGTGCGGGCCAAAAAAAGCTAAAAAAACATATCCCTTTCCAGCTGTTATGTTTTGCATCACTTGCACCTCCCTGTTCGATTCTAAGCTTTCATGAGCAGGGCCCTCCTAACTCTCTTGTCTTGAATTGTATTTTAACTGTGCTGTCTCTCTCTTTAGTTTGTAAAGCGCTGTGCAAACTGTTGCTGCTATATAAATCCTGAATAATAATACTTGCTTTTAAAACTGTTCATGGAGCCCATTTTTTTTTTTTTAGACAACTCTCTGGGTGATGGTTATAATTTCTTTCACACGGCAATGTTAAAGTATTTTTTTTTTTAAAGCGGAGTTCCACCCTTAAAAACACTTATTTTCATTACATCCAGCATACTGGCGTCAGCGCCAGTATGCTGTTTTTTTTTTTTTTTAATGCTCGTACTTACTGTATACCACAACATTGATTTCCAGGCGCACCGCGGAGTGTCGCCGCTATAAGGCATCACGCCTTCCGGAAACAGCCGATTAGCATTCGGCGCCTGCGCATAGACCCAGGAGCTGACTGCGCAGGCGCCGAAAATAGCCGGTCCTAGTTCGGGTTTTTTCGGAGGGCGTGACGCGCTATATACGGCGCCTGCGCAGTCAGCTCCTGGGGCTGTGCGCAGGCGCCGAGTAAAAGCCGAATGCTAATCGGCTGTTTCCGGAAGGTGTGACGCCTTATAGCGGCGACACTCCGCGGTGCGCCAGGAAATTAAATTTGGGAGAAACAGTAAGTACGAGCATTAAAAAAAAAAAAAAACAGCATACTGGCGCTGACGCCAGTATGCTGGATGTAATGAAAAAAGTGATTTTAAGGGTGGAACTCCGCTTTAACAAACATTTCATACTTACCTCCACTGTGCAGTTCGTTTTGCACAGAGTGGCCCCAATCGTCCTCTTCTGGGGTCCCACGTTCTGCGGGGGTTACAAACACACAGTATAAGGCTGGGTTCACACCTATGCGAATTGGATGTAAATTTTACTGCATCCAATTCGCATGACAGGAGATTTTGACCGTCTCTCTGTGGAGCCAGTTTACATTTCTCCATTGCAGCTGCGGAGCGGCTTGTGTGTCTTTGGCTCCATTTCAGGGCCGAATTCATACCTGAAACAGGGAGGCACGGGACCCTGTGCTGCGAGCCGCATTCATCGGAGGTGTGAACCCAGCCTAACTGTTGCATAAACTTTACTAAATTAGAGGAAGCCTGATTTTCATTTAATTGTTTTGCTAGTTTTCTTGATAAATGTCCCCCACTGAGTCATCTGAGCAGTGACTTATCCCTTATCAGAGGGCTCAGTAGGGGTCTTACCCAGACGAAGGGAGCTGCGAAGAAATAAAACCAGGTTTAAAATAATAAAACCCTAAAAAGGCAATTAAAATAAAATTGTCTAAAAGCAATTATATGTTCCCATTAAAAAAACACATTTTAAACATTAGCAATGCAAACTGAGCATATGACAATAAAAATGCATAATAAGAGCTTGACAAATAGATTAGCAGATTCACAGCCACCTGAGCTTCTATAAGAAAAAAAAAAAGTCCTAGAAGTTCACCTTTTTCTTTTGGTGCTTCTGTCTCCCTTTTTTGGTCAGTGAGACCCCACATAATTTTAAAGGGCCAAGAGAGAGGAAGAAGTCGGGGCCAAGTTTAACGTATGCAGCACAAGTTGATGTACATTATCCATTCAGCTGTCTAGATCTGGATCTACTGATCATTTCGATGCAGTTTTTAATCAATATGCATATTCTTGTCATGTGCTAAGTAGGAACTGGTCTGGTTTTGGATGAGTTTGATAAATGAGATTTGAGGCAATATAAGGCTAATAAAAAAAATCCAAAGATGCATATAGTTGGCGCCTGGTTTGTACAGTCCAAAAAAAAAAAGCTAAATGATTTAAGGTGACAAGAGAAAAAGCCTTGAAAAATGATGTCAGTATACATTAAACTTGGATAGACTTCATTGGCAAAGAGAAGTAGTGATCACAAGTCATAGCTCATCTACCGACAGACACTTAATAGGATAGCTGATATATACCACAAAATTACAGCCTCTAAAATTACCAAAGAATTGAATCGGAGCTTCTGGTACCCAGTCTCAACAAAAAAATGATATTGTGGGCTTCACAAAATTTAAATTTACGACGGAGTTGCCCTTCAGTAACCTCTTGTATCAAAGAGCAACACAGGAAACTACTAAACTTGAGGTAGTAAGACCCAAGTCTGGGTAGTTCAATGAGTAAGATGAAATTATAACCAATAATATAAACCTATAAACACACAAACAAATCAAAGCATAATGAAAGCGAAGCAATTTCAAAAGAAAATCAGGAAGAAAAATAATAAAGACTTGCTAATTATGATGATGTTGTTGAAAATAAGCTTATAAACAGTTTGTAGGTGAAGTTGACAGGGTTGCCCTTCAGTAACCTCTTGTATCAAAGAGCAACACAGGAAACCACTAAACTTGAGGTAGCAAGACCCAAGTCTGCGTAGTTCAATGAGTAATTTGAAACTATAACCAATAATATAAACCTATAAACACACAAAAAACAAAGTATGTCGAAAGAGAAGCAATTTCAAAGGAAAATCAGGAAGAAAAATAATGAAGACTTGCTAATTATCGTGATGATGTTGTAAATAAGCTCATAAACAGTTTGTAGGTGAAGTTGAAATTAATAATGAGAAAAAAGAAAGAACTTGTGGAGAAATGAGAGATTGATCAACAATGACATTTGGCTCTATCGGTTCCACGGCAATACAATTGCTTGCATATGCATGGCTTGTTGTTTTTACTCCCTTTTTTTATCCTTTTTTTTTTTTCCTCATTCAACAATTGAATCCCGGAGCCTCAGGAACTGTCAGAGGCTTTCACATTGGACTGTTAAACTGTGGGAATGCGGTTTGATTCATGGTCAAGTGGAAATTGAAGTCCTGTGTAAAGTGTACACCTGACCTGCTATAGAAACATAAAAAGATAGGATAATTTAACGGCAGAAAAAACAAATGGTCCATGGCATGAAGTTTGCCCTCTTTTTTTTTTTTTTTGTCTGAGTATAAATCTATTTTTGTTCTATATTGGTTTTAAAGGGTTGGAAATGTTTGTTTATTTTCAAAATAGGTTCCTTTAAGCTAGTGCATTGTTGGTTCACTTACCTTACCTTTTCTTTCCCTTCTAAATGTTTTTTTTTCTTTGTCTGAATTTCTCACTTCCTGTTTCTCCTCAGTAAACTTACCATATGTTGTTCTATTAAATGGGTTGTAAAGGTTTATGTTTTTTCACCTTAATGCATCCTACGCGCTGCTGTCAATCACATCCAATGACATGGAGCACCGGGGGCGGGGCCAAGTGATACAGCTATGGCCACCGGCTGTATCACGGGAGTGTGCCCGCAGGAACTAAACCCCATCGGCTAGAGCTCCCATGAAGGGGGTTAGTTCTTGCGGGAAGGAGCTGAAACAGCCGCCGAGGGACCCAAGAAGACCAGGTTCGGGGCCACTCTGTGTAAAACCAGCTGCACAGTGGAGGTAAGTATAACATATTTGTTATTATAAAAATTGGTTGGCTGCTGTATTTGTAGCTGCTGGCTTTTAACATTTGTTTTACATGGACCCTATTTTTTTATTATATCTGTATGCAGGTAGAGAGATTCATTCTATTTTCTCTGGTGACCATTGTCACTAGGACTGAACGTGAAAGAAATAGGTTGTAAGACTTCTTCTAATATTCACTCTGATTCTGATGACAGCTGTCTGAGGGGAGTTTCCCTTCACTTTGGTTACCAAGTTGCTAAAGTGGCCCTCGCTCCTCAATAGGTTGGGCACCCATGCACTGTAGTTACAATGATATGTACTGTATTACTAACACAGGTCCAAATGCAAAATTGGGCTTGGGCATTAGAGGAGAACTCCAGCCTGAGCTTTTTTACGTGGGCCTCTCCTATGGGTCACTGGAGTGCAATTTTATGTTTTGCACTTATGTGGCCCGTTTTCAGCAGAGAGCGGTCTAAAGTCCTCTCTCCGCTAATGTCACTGCAATCAGTCGAGGCAGCACGTCATCCCAACTTAGGAACCCGAAGTATGGAACCGTCAGCTGCCTGGACTGATTGCAGTCTCGGCGAGACGCTGAGATGACCGCTCCACAGCTCAGCTCTCTAATAAGTGGAGGAGCAGAGAGGAGAGATGCCAGGCAGCAGGCAGCATCTCTCCGCTCTGGGAGGTGAGAGAACCGAGCCATCGCTGGTGTTTGATCACTCAGTTCTCGCTCAGAGACAGCTGCAGCGTCGGTCTGATGCTGCATCCACCTAGGTAAGTATGAATAATTATAATAAAAAAAAAAACATACTTCTCTTTTAAGGTTTGTTTTAAACCAGATAATGAAGGGGTTAAACAAAGTTAAAATGACAGACCTATTAAAATTCACAGACTTGTGCAAACTTTGTTACCTCCCCAACTAGTACTTTAATCTTTGGTCATTGGAAGTATAATATAATATAGTGTGGTGACTGTGGAAAGCGACTGTTTACCTTTCTCTAGAGCTTATTAGTACAGGATAAAAAATCGGCTGTGTCATTTGAATTGTTACAGAAGCTGACTTGCTGGAACATTGAGAAAAGGCTAAAGAGAGTTGAAAGTAATTTCCTAAAGACAGATAGGCAAATAAACCATACCATTTCAAGATCAGAAATTTCTGGAAAAAGTCATTTGCATGGCATACTACGTGTCATTGATTTTTTTTTTTTTTTTTCAATTTTTTACTACCCATAGGGATTTTTTTTCATTTATTTGATCATTTATTTGTTAAGAATACATTTGATGTTTTTGCCTATATTATTTATGAAGTGAAATGGGAAGCATGCGTTATTGCTGTGCATTTCCACCGAGTCAGCATTAAAACCTGTCCTCAGAAATTAAACAGTCCATTGATACAGCAGCACATGGTTGTGATATTCTTTGTCATAGTCAGAGCTATTTTTTTCTGCACTTCTGTTACTGTACTTCTATGAAGTTTCCCTTGTATTTATTTCCATGCAGGACAGACAACTTTTTCTCCTTTTTCAAAAGTTTCATTTAATGATTTTTTTAAATCTGAGCAAACATGAAAATGCCAAAAGTATTTGGTGCATATTGAGCAGAACAAAGGGTACATGATGATGAAACATGTTAGATCCAGGAGTAAAGTAATCATCATGTTGAGGTCCACATAACACCAGCATCATAGGAGCAGAGCTAATAGATCTAAGGCAAAGTAGTAGGGGATGTCCAAGAAGTTATGGGCACCAAGTGCGTGAACAAAAAAAAAAAAAACTGAATTAATGTGGAGAAGTGGGAGTAAATTCCTGTGGAGTGGCATGTTGTGGTCTCCATGTAGTCAGGAGTCAGAGATGGCAACACTGTGCCATTAGGGAAATACCAGGTAATCATTAAAATTTGGGGGTAGGAAGTGGGCAACCCAAGGCTGCTTTAGTTTTTGTGAACGTTGTCTAAAAATATAGTTTTGACTTTAGTGTCATGGCTTCCTTTGTACTGAGAAAAGGTGGATTTCCAAGCCTTCACCACAGTTTAGCTGCAGTAGTTATGTGTAGTAGTAAGTTGAATTGATTGGAAGTACAATTCCAGGGGTTTGGGTGTTAGGGAGGGCTGTGAGCTGGTCGGAGGAGACTGTAACTGATAACAGCCAAGAGATCATATGAAATATTTGCGTAGGACTCATTTCCGGAGCTGCAATGTTCTGAGCTGAGGATTTTATTCTACAATCGTGGGAAGGACTCAACCCTGACAAGTTGACAGTGGTCAGGTTCATTGAAGCTCTCCCTATAGGAATTTTACCTTTTTTAGTTCTATCTACTGTGTGGTTGCGCACGACTGCTTACCTCCTGTTAAGTGTACTTCCCTACCGCTGGACACAACATGCTTGAAATTCACCTTTGGTGCTTATGGATGCCACTCTGTTTTGTACTTTATATCCCTTAGAGTATTTCCTTTCCATAGTGGCCTCTCCTGTCAGTATACAGTAGCTCTTACTGTATGTCATGTCTACCACACATTTAATGACCTATCAAAACGATCTATGATTTCTTCATGTTTGCGCAAAAAGCAGAGCAATTAGCAGGCTGCTGATGTACGTAGAACCCTGCTCGACAAGGGACCCGATGCGCGTGGCCCAGCGACCCCCCCCCCCGTGATTGTGGGAACGAGAGCTAGAACGAGGATTTGTGTGTGTAAATAAATACACAAATCCCTGTTCTTAGCCTAGTAAGTAAGGTTTATAGTATATATAATAAGTATAATATAATTTTTTATTTTTTTGGGGATTAACAAACACTTTAACATCAAGATAATAGGGGTCTTAAGGCTCTTTTGTCCCTCAATGCTAATAAAACGTTTGACAGTGTTAGCTGGTGGTATCTGTGGGCGATATTGTCCAAATTTGGATTTAGGGCCCGATTTATTGCCTGAGTTAGATTGCTGTCTAAATCCCCACAACCAACGATAAGAATGTCCAATAGGATGTCGCATGCTTTTACTCTGGGCAGGGGAACTAGGCAGGGTTTTCCCCCTGCCTCCCCTGCTCTTTGCTATAGCAATAGAGCCTCTGGCGGCTTTGGTACGTGATTTCCCACAGATCAATGGGTTCAAATATGTTGCCCTGCACGAGAAGATCATGTTATACGCTGATGTCATGATGCTTTTCTTGTGGGGACACGTCTTCTTCTTTGACTAGAGTCATGTCCATAATTTCAGACTTTGGGGACTTCTTGGGCCTTATTATAAACTGGTCCAAGTCGGCATTGATGGTGCTGGATGTTGAGAAAGGGTTGATGCTGTCGATATCATGTCCCATTCCCGTGGCCTCATCTTTTTCGATACTTGGGTGTCCAGATATCTCCCAGTATTTGCCAATTATTACCAACTCACTGTTTATTACTTATTGTCACGATTTTAGAGATAGAATCAGTATTTGGAAGAAGCTTAAAATGTCACTCTCAGGGAAAACAAATCAAATTAAAACGATTCTGATGCCACAACAGTTGTACTTCCTTCATAATTCCCCTGTGGTGATTTCTCTGAAAATATTTAGAGTGGTTAATACTCTTTTCAGTCTATTGCTGTGGAATACTGTCCCTCCAGGACTAAGTTGGAACAGCTGCAATATCCTAAAGATGGCGGAGAATTGGCATTACTCAATCCTTGGCTTTACTATCTTGCAGCCCAAATACCACATCTGGTTGGCTCCATATCCCTTAATCTGACAGGTTCGTGGACACACCTAATGTCTATTGATACTGGAGCGGAAACTGTTTCAAAGGGACTAGAGGCACAGATGTTTCAGAAATCTAACAAACAGATGCCTACCCTTACACTTTAAAAACAAAATTATGGAAAAAGGACAGACAGTTTCAGGGGGTGATAGGATTTACTGAATATAGTCCGATTTGGGGCAATCACACATACGTAGAACTGGCTAAGTTACAGGAGGGACCCAGGAGGTGCGCCCTTGGTGTAACTCTTTTGTCCTATATATTTCATAATGGAAAACTAAAGTAATTTCCCGACCTGCAAAAAACACACTGCAGCATTCATTGCAATGGGCAAGGGAAATTTGGGAGCGGTGTAAGCCGCTGCTTGCGGGACTTTTTCTAACGTCCCACAAGCGCACCGCCCCAGTGTGAAAGCATTTGGAAGGCAGTTTTCAAGCAATTTTACAGGCGCTATGAAAATTCAAAAAGTACAAAGTGGGGTGGGACTTTAAATGTGCCTCGTGGGGTTAAAGAAAATTTGAATAAACCTTACCATAGTTTTTTTTTTTTGCAAAATCTGTCTTTATTTTTTTGAATACAAATACAAAACAAAGAATACAGTGATAGTATTACAGTGTAGTCTGCAGCCTCGCAGTATTGCATGGTGAGCTTAGTATCACGACCTCAGACCTAAAACAACAGTCCAATAGTGCATTCGTCCCTCCCTAGGTTTAGCACGCCGGCATTGACACCAGTGGAGAGGGGCCAAGTATGCCTCCGTCTGACCTCCACCGGCGCTCCTCCCGGCGCCTACCACCGCAAAATACACATTCCCGCTTAGAGGGAGTAAGGGCAGCCACATTACATCGTAGGTCCTCATCACACTAGCTAAATGGCGGAACCATAGGTCTTTGGAGATCAAACAGAGAAACACATAAAAAGGTAAAAACAATTTCCTAGGTCAGTTCACCATAAGGCTACACATAGACGGGGGAGTTTAAAAGCTTGAAGAAGGTAGGGGAAAGAGTAGAGGGGAAACAGTAGTAAGATGAGGGGGAGAAGGGAGATAGGTAGGAGCATACCTGCTATTCAAGTAGAAGTCTTCGAGTCTGCGTCGAGCGGGCCACGTCCAGGATCATGCCACTCTCGCTCAGGACACTACCCCCACCCTGGTTCTAAGGGCCGGTTCAGCTAGTTCCAGTAGTGCCAAGTCTAGGCTTGAGGACATCTCCCCAGGGTCAGTGATATATGCTACCCAGGATGCCCACACCGTATTAAAGCTATCCAGGGTACCCCTGCAGGTCGCTATCCAGTGCTCGGCCTCTCTGATTTCATTTACCTTGGCCACCCATTCCTCTCTTGTCGGGACCTGCGAGCGCTTCCAGTATATAGGGACTATACGTTTAGCTGCGTTAAGAAGGTGCGGTAGTGCACTTTTCTTATATCTACTAAGTGGGATTTGAGGGAGGTGGAAAAGGAAATGTTCTGGCGAAAGGGGGATATCTAGGTCTAGAATCTCTTTTATTTGGAGTTTGACGTCTTCCCAAAAGGGCCTGATTCGGGGGCAGTCCCACCATATGTGTAATAGCGTGCCTTTATGTCCGCATGCTCGCCAGCACTGATCCGACACAGAGGGGTAAATACGAGCTAAGTCAGCCGGTACCCTATACCAGCGTGTCAGAAGTTTGTAATTTGTTTCTTGAGTTTTAGACTCCATCGAGCTGGAGTGAGCGAGCCGGTACATGTGTGTCAGCTGGGTATCGGAAAATTGAAGGTGTAGATCTTTCTCCCAAACCCGTATATGTGCGGGTTTGAGATCTATGGTAGCCGAGCCTAATAGGCGGTACATTTCGGAGATCAGGTGGGGGAGCGGGTCGTCGTCTACAAAAAGGCGTTCAAATGGCGTGAGGGAAGTGATATCTCTAATAGAGTGGCCATGAGTCTCAAAAAAGTTGTGAAGTTGCCTATACCTCCAAAAGAGCATCCCCGATCCAGCATGTCTGGCCTGTAAAGATTCATAGCTAAGCAGTCTGCCGTTGCTCATGAGTTTCCCACAACTAGCGTTTCCATCCTCCATCCAAGGGCCAAAGAAAGCCATTTGTTCGCCCGGGGGAAACCATAGAAATCCGCCCAGTGGGGCCAATGGAGACACTGGGGGGGCTAGATTTAGGGCAACGTTTACCCTATCCCAGACCGAGAGGGTGTGCCTCGTCAATGGAGAGGCGGTGTCCGACAGCCCCCTAAACTCCCTGGAAAGCCATGGTGCGTATGCTAGGTTTCTGCCAGCTAAACATTTTTCAAGGGAGACCCAAAGCTTGGATTGTGTGTGAAACCGCCAGTTGAGGACCCTCTGCAGAGCGACTGCTCTATAATACCTCGCTATGTCAGGGACTCCCAAACCTCCAGTCCATTTAGAGCGCTTCAATATCCGCATTGCCATGCGGGGTTTACGCGCATTCCACACAAACCCAGATAGCAAACTAGAAATTCGGGTGAAGAAAGCTCTCGGCAGAGGGATCGGCAACATTTGGAGAAAAAAGAGTACCCGCGGTAGAATATTCATTTTGACAACATTTATGCGGCCTAGCCAGGTAAAGGCAGTCTTAGTCCACTGGGTCAGGTCACTCTTAATCGCAGCTAGAAGGGGTGGATAGTTAGCTGTATACAGGGTGTCAAAGCGGTCAGTGAGTTGAATGCCTAGATACTTAAAGGAGGACTTAGCCCACGTGAAAGGAAAAGCATCTTTCAAGGAGGCGGTTTGAGATGGGGACAATTTTACGGGGAGAATCACTGATTTTGAAAAATTTATTTTAAAATTGGAGAGTGATCCAAACCGCTGAAGTTCTCCCATCAGGACTGGCAACGAGACTAACGGCTCTGAAATGTGGAAGAGCACATCATCAGCGTAGGCTGAAAGCTTGTGTTCAGTGTTACCAACCTTCAAGCCGTTTATATCCGTATTCGCTCTGATGGTACGCAGCAGGGGCTCCAGTACCAGGGCGAAGAGGAGGGGGGAAAGGGGGCACCCCTGCCTCGTGCCATTCCTGATCGGGAACCGGGAGGAGAGCACCCCGTTGACCCTAACCTGCGCGCACGGAGTGGAGTATAAGGCCATGATTGATGTTAACATGCGCATCCTTAACCCCTGGGCCTCTAACACCGCGCGCAAGTACGACCAATCTACCCGGTCAAAGGCTTTCTCGGCATCAGTCGACAGGATTATGTACGGCTTTTGGTCAGGCCGGGAACGGGCCCAGTGGATAAGTTGTATGGCTCTTAGAGAATTGTCCCTCGCCTCCCTCCCAGTAATAAATCCAGTCTGGTCGGGGTGTACCAGTTGGGGCACAATATGTTTCAGTCTATTTGCTAGGACTTTCGCTAGGATTTTTACATCTACGTTTAAAAGGGATATAGGTCTATAGCTTTGAGGCACCATGGGATCTTTGCCCTCTTTTGGCAACACTGTGATATGGGCCAACAGCGCCTCAGAGGGGATCGGGGAGCCCTCAGCAATAGAGTTGAAATAGCCACACATAGGAGATACCAGGATGGGGAGGAAAGCCGTATAGTAGGCCTTAGTGTAGCCATCAGGGCCCGGACTCTTCCCATTAGGCAGGGATTTCACAATTAGTTCAATCTCGCCGGGGGTGACAGGGAGCTCCAGGTCAGAGCATTGGTCCTCGGACAGGGGTGTGACCCCTGCCGAAGCCAGATAGTCCCGAACCGCCACCGACCTAGGAGTCTGTGCGTTCAGGGGGTAGTCAGGGGATAAATTGTAAAGTTGTGAATAATATTCCTGAAACCCTGAGGCAATCTTAGATGACTGTGTCGCCACCGCTCCCGATGGGGAACGGAGCTGTTGAACGTAAGCCTGAGCGTGCTTCTTACGAAGGGCCCGAGCGAGCATGCGGCCACATTTGTTGCCATGCTCATAGTACTTGAAAGATAAGTGTCTAGTTTGTTTGCGCATTTGTCGGTCCAACAATCTTAGCAACAGTGACCTCATGTCATATAGCTTCTTCAACTCCTCAGGGCCTCCAGTACGCTTGTGTTGTATTTCAGCTTCCTGAAGAGCATCTAGCACCCTTTGAAAATCTGCCTGCCGTTCTTTTTTGAGTTTGGAGCCCAGGGAGATCAGCTCCCCTCTTACCACCGCCTTATGGCTTTCCCACAACACTCCCTTACTGATGTCGTCCGTGGTGTTTTCTTTGAAAAAATTAGCAATGACTTCCCCCACCCTGGCCACCGCCGCATCATCGTCCAACAGATTCTCATTCAATCTCCACGTCCAGGTCCTATGGGAACCCGACGGTAGAGAGAAAGTAATTTCAATCGGAGCATGATCAGAGATCGTTATGCTTCCGATGGACGCGGATTGCAGGAGCTCCAGCGTGGGGCGGTCAACATAAATGTGATCAATGCGGGTATACACAGAGTGCACAGCTGAGTAATAACTGAAGTCCTTGTCTGTAGGATGGAGAACCCTCCAACTGTCTAGTAAAAGGTGGGACCTGAGTGTCTTACGGAAGTGTTTAAGATAGGCATAAGAGTGAGAAGGTCGGGAGCTGGATGTATCTAGCCGTGGGTCGGGACTAACGTTAAAATCCCCACCCAGGATAACAGAACCCTCTTTAAAGTCAGCTAGGAGGTCAAGAGTAGCATCAATAAAAGTCAGTTGGTTGACGTTGGGAGCATATAAAGAGGCTAACGTATACTTCTTTCCTGCTATTGTCCCCTTCACGAAAACATAGCGGCCTTGCGGGTCAAGTTTACTCTCCAATAGTTGGAAGGGGCAAGTCTTATGGATCGCGATCGCAGTACCCCTAGATTTAGAGGCTGGGGAAGTACTGTGAAACCACTGTGTATACAGGTGTGTGGGCAGCCTGGGCATGGATTGGGGAGTAAAGTGGGTCTCCTGCAGGAGGACTATCTGGGCCCCTAGCTTCTTCAATTCCCACCATAGTTTATTCCGCTTACCTGGGGAGCAGAGGCCTCTAACATTGTAGGATACAACCTTCAGCGAGGACATGGTGGATCAGAATGGAGTTGGGCCCGCCGCAGCCGCCAGTTCGCCCGAGGCAGACAAGATGGTACGGTGATGCTCCTACAGAGAGGGGAAATAGTAGAGGAAGAAGAGAGGGTAAAGGCGAAGGAAAGAAGAAAAGGACAGAAAACAAAAACAGGACATGGGTAAGTAATGCGTAATGGGCACATTAGGATGGCGTAACCTGTAACCCAACATACAAAACAAAAACAAAAAACAAACATCTGTAAGCCTGGCATAAGGCCCGCCACCTCTATGGTGGGAGCCCCATGCCTTGGCTCTAAGTCCCAATAGGGAACTTCACCCAAATAGGGATGGTCTACGTGGGGATCGTGTACCAGCATGGGGGGAAGGTAGAAAGTCCCGTCCCCGTCCACCGCATCTCATAAGGTGAGAATGTGACAATGGGGGTAGAGTGGTCATAATAAAGGCACAAGCCGCCCGGTCCCCAGGGGCAGGGCTGTAATAAGGGGGTGACATTACACAAACCCGGGTGAAACAATCCATAGGTTGCATTCAGTCAAGGACTACAGCCCAAAAAATTTTAAGGGCGAGTCCGGTGGGGTTGAAAAAAGCGTGGGGCATGGTCGTCACCCATCATCCCCAGGGGAACCACGGAAGCCGGTCAAACAGATAGAGGGGCCAGTTCCTTCAGTCCCGGATTGTGGAGGGGCCTGCCGCAGAGTCCTGGGTTGGGCGTTGTCTGCCTCTCCTGCTACTCTTGCGTTTAGCCATCACCCATGGCTCAGGGAGCTTCATCATTGAGGCCTCGGATGGTTCCCTCCAGTCTGGGAAATCCACAGGGTCCAACCCCAGGGAAGAGAGAAAGTGTGGGAGATCATCTTTCGTGCGCAGTGTAACCTGTTTCCCTTCTTTAGTCGCCTGTAGGTAGAAGGGAAAGCCCCAGCGATACGTCAGTCCTGCATCCTGGAGCGCTGCCAAAAGGGGGCGAAGTGCTCTGCGTTGCATTAAAGTGCGCCTTGAAATATCTTGGTAAAAAAACAGATGTGCCCCGTCAAAATCATAGAAAGGTTTGCCACGCATTTTTTGCATTATGCGGTCCTTAAGCGTGTATTTATGCAGCCTACAGATTATGTCTCTGGGGTTATCCACATCCTGAGACGGCGGTTTCAGGGCCCTGTGAGCGCGGTCAATTTCAATGGGAGCAGACGCTGGCAGGCCTAGTATATCTCTAAAGATGTCCTGCAGCGTGGGGATAATGTCCCGTGAGGCTGTGGCTTCTGGGAGCCCCCTAATCCTAATGTTGGCCCTTCTGCTGCGATTTTCGGTGTCATCCAGCTGACATAGCAGGGTTTCAATCCGTTGGTCTTGTGCCTGGCATTTAGTTTGCAGCAGAGCAATAGTGGGGAGAGCCTCCTCCAGCCTTTCCTCTAAAGCTTCTACCCTGCTGCCCAAATGAGAGGTGTCAGCTTTCAGCTGAGCAATGTCCTCTGTGAATGCCTTCTCCACCCTGCTGGTGAAGCGTTCTAAGTCCTCTTTAGTGGGGAGAGACATTATATGGCGCCGGATTGCGTCATCCCCCATGAAGTCCGAGGCCACCGAGTGTTCCCCGGGGGAGGCAGGGGAGACAGGGGGGGCCGAGTCACTCACCGATCCTGGAGATGAAGCCGGGGAAACCGCAGAGGGATGTGTTTTCGTCTGCCGCGTCGCAGCCGCAGCTGGCTGATGCGGCTTCGGCACTTTCTGGGCCTTTCCCGTCGGCGCCATTTTGGGAGCCTCGCGGCCCTGTCCTCGGGTCCCGGGGAAGTATGAATCCAGCTGCACCTGCCGGGTATTGGACGTCCGCGGCGGCTGGGATGACTGGCGCAGTCGCTGGGACATGGAGGGGGCCCACGATGCACGGTAACCCCCTCTGTAGCTTCTGATAAAGCGGCAGTGGAACGGAGCCGAGGTAGAGCACGTCCTCACTCCTCCATAGCCAGGACACGCCCCCCTTACCATAGTTTTAAAGCAACATACAAAAAAACTTTATTTACCATCCTAGGATGGAAATCTTTAAAAACAGATCACAGTTTAAAACAAATTGGTTTTACTGTTTCTTTGGTCCAGCGTGTGAAGATCCTGGTCAGATGTATGAAAGATATGGCCCACACGTTTCGTGGATGACCCTGCTTTGTCAGGGCTTTTAGAATAACACACAGAGAAAGCAACACATAAAACAGTATTAGAACCAAATTTTTAAAGTACAATACCAACATCATTATAGAATAATATTGACTAAGAATGTAGTGTATACAGCATCAAAAAAAGTTTTTGTTAAGTCATAAAAACAGTATGGTCAATACAGGGCATTCGTAGTTGCCACTTGTTCAATGATGGAATACATTCATGTTTCACCTTCAAACTGTGCGGTTGCTATATCAGTCCAGGGGGAACAAACAAGCCTATTTCTAGAGCTAAAACACCTGAAAACTGCCTCAGTGTGAAAGGGGTCTAATGCCCTGTACACACGATCAGAATTTCCGATGGGATAAAATCCAATGGAATTTTGCGTCAGAATTCCGTTTAAGACCGTCCAAAACGCAGTGACGTAAAACACCATGACGAGTCGAGAAAAATGAAGTTCAATGCTTCCGAGCATGCGTCTACTTGATTCTGAGCATGCATGTTTTTTTCTTCGTCGGAGTTCCACACAGACGATCGGAATTTCCGACAGGATTTTTTTCCATCGGGGAAAAAAATAGAACATGTTCTATTCCTAAACTCCGATAAAAAAAACAAAAAACGATGGGGCCCACACACAGTTGGAGTATCACACACGGTCAGAATATCCGATGAAAAAATTCCGTCTGACTTTTTTCATTGGAAATTCCGATCATGTGTACAAGGCATTAGCCATTTTCTGACACTTGTTGATTACAAGTTAAAAATCAGTATTTTTTTTGCTAGATAATTACTTGGAACCCCCAAACATTGTATACCGTATATACACGAGTATAAGCCGAGTTTTTCAGAAAGTGTTTTTTTTTTTGCTAAAAAATGCTCCCCTCGGCTTATACTCGAGTCACCTTTTTGCACCTGATCTCCTGGACTTTGGATACCTGGTACCGTAGGTCCCCTGGAACCCAAACTTGGCAAACATGTAGCCCCATTTCTCCTCTACAAGTGTGCAAAGTTTGTTGTCTGGGGAACCTATGGCTGGGGAACACTGATTTTTATTTTTTTGTGTTTATTTTTTCTTCACAGCCGGGCACCCCCTCCATAGACTCCCATGTTAAACATCAGTCTAGGCATGGGCACAGTGAGGCATGGACACAGTGAGGCATGGACACAGTAAGGCATGCACATGGACACCCTAGGCTTATATTTGAGTCAATACATTTTTCCTTTTTTTTGTGGTAAAATTGGGTGCCTCGGCTTATATTTGCGTCAGCTTATACTCGAGTATATACAGTATTATTTAGCAGAGACCCTAGAGAATAAAATGGCGGTCCTTGTAATATTTTACACTGTAATTGTGCAGCGGTCTTTTAAATGCAATTTTTGTGGGAAAAAGTACAATGGTCTTTTTTCTAAGCAAAAAAATTGCGATTCTCATTTTATCCAGAATCGTGCAGCTCTATGCTAATGTTTGTTACGTGTTCCCATTTGTGCTTTCTCCTATCCAATATAGTATAATTTGCTGTATTCAGTCAGTATATTTAGTAAAAGTGGGGGTATATTCTTGAGATGTCTTCATGTGAAAGGCATAGAATTGAGCAGTTTAAACCTAGAAGACAGATGATCTGCCATATCTCAGAACAATCAAAACGATTTGTGATAAGCTAATTCAGTTTGACTTTGTGCTTACTTAGACATAATTCCCTTGTTCGCTTTCCAGTATAGGCTTTAAAAACATGAAGTCTACTTGATATAAATTCTGACTTTTAAGCAACTTCTTAAGACCAGTGACCTTCAGAAATCGGTTGGTGCCAAGATCATCAAAAACTGATTATATTTGACATTCATGCATTATGTATACTTCCTTTAGCAACAAATACACTGGCATTTAAAATCTATTTTGAACAACAGATTACAAGATGCATTGTTCCTAGCTAGGCTGTTCCTCACAGTTCAAAGGATGTTGCTACTCATTTGAAGTCTTTTCTGCAGCTTATTTTGGCTGCATGGTCATGGTAAAAAGCAAACAGTATGGAAACACAGAGAAATATGTAGAAGAATACATATCGGTCTAAACTGAGGGAAAAAAAAAAAAGATTATTATATATTTTTTGGGGGATATTTATTATAGCAAAAAGAAAACATTTAAATATTTTTTTCAAAATTGTCGCACTTCTTTTGTTTATAGCGCAAAAAATTTAAATCGCAGAGGTGATCAAATACCACAAAAAAGAAAGCTCTATTTGTGGGAAAAAAAGGATGTCAATTTTGTTTGGGTGCAACGTTCCACGACCACGCAATTGTCAGTTAAAGTGACACACAGTTCCAAATCGCAAAAAGTGCTCTGGTCAGGAAGGGGGTAAATTCTTCTGGGGCTGAATTGGTTAAAGGGTCTGAAAATGGATTTTCCTGTAGTCCTGTATGAGAAAAGTAATGTCCACACGTTGGTTTCTACAGATACCACCGAAAACCACATGTACATGGTTTGCACATTACTCTCATGCCTCGTACACACGATCGGTTTTCTCGACTGTAAAACTGCCATGTTTGCTTTTGGTCGGGAAAACCGTCTGTGTGTATGCTTCATAGCAGTTTTCCAGACAGGAAAACTGTGAGCAAAAAAATTAGAACGTGTTCTCTTTTTTTCCCGCTGCGATTCTCTGCATTTTTTTTTTGCTCTGCAGTTTTCCGATGGGGAAACACTGCAGTGGAGCATACACGCGGCCGGTTTTCCCGACCAAAGCTGTCATGGCAGTTTTTCTGTTGTAAAACCGGCAGTGTGTACAAGGGGAAAAGCAACCGAGCAGGTTTTCTCGACTGACTTTTGCCTACGAGGCATTAGGTCTGCAGGTGGATTTAGTAGAAAGAAATGTTCACATACAGATTCTACAGGGACCGCCAAGGCCATATTGCTAGGAGCCCATTAAATAGAATAAATGAAATCGGTTTGTAGATGTATAGATGCATTTAATGTAGATCTTGCTTTTAATATATAATCTATATATATATCTATATCTATATATCAGTATATCTATGTTTTTTAATGTGTTTTGCGTCCTTTTTTTTTCTTCAAATATTTATTACGTTTTTTTTCATGTTAAATACAATGTACAATTAAGCATTGCACATTGTGCAACGACATTGATCGTGTGTACGGCCCATCGGACCAAAGTTTTAAAACTTGCTTTAAAATCTGTCTGATGGACACCTGTCCGTCGGAACAAAACGATGGTTAGTACACAAAAGCATCGGGCCAAAAACCTGCGCATGCTCAGAATCAAGTCGACGCATGCTTGGAAGCATTGAACTTCGTTTTTTCAGCACGTCGTTGTGTTCTACGTCACCGCGTTCTGGCTCGATGGGATTTTGGACTGATGGTGTGTACGCACATCAGACCACTTCAGCGGTGGTCCGATGAAAACGGTCCGTCGGACCAGTCTCATCGGTTTGGTCTGATCGTGTGTACGTGGCCTCAGAGTCCCCATATCACAGAGAATGCCCCCCCCACCTCAAAGAGCCCCCAATTGATATTACACACTTTCATAAGATCACAGCACTTGCACTCCTCCACCCCTTACACTCTCCTACCAGGAAACCTGACAGGTCCGGACAAAGGGCAGGACTTTTCTAGTTAAAGGCAGGTGATTGATTGCTTGGACTGCCTCACTGTCCAGTAACCAATCACCCACTCTAAAGTCCCGCCCTTTGTCCGGACCTGTCACGTTTTCTATCTTACGTGAATAAGGTAGCAGAGGGGAGGGTGAGTGCAAGTGCGAGTGCTGCGATCTTTTGGAAGGGGCAGTCCGCAGGCCGGGTAAATCAACCTGGCGGGCCGTAGTTTTAAAACCCCTGGTTTACAGTCAAAGCCCAGACTTAAATCCAATTGAGAATCTTTGGCAAGACCTGAAAATTACTGTTCCTAGATGCTCTCCATCCAATCTGACAGAGCTTCAGCTATTTTGCTAAGAAGAATCGGCAAACATTTGACTCTCTCTAGATATGCAAAGCTGGTAGAGACCTCCCCAAAAAGACCCCCGGTTGTAATTGCAGAGAAATGCGGGCTGAATACAAATGCACACCACACTTTTCAGATCTTTATTTGTAATAAATGTTGAAAACCATTTATAATTTTCCTTACATGGACCTTATGGTGGTATAAAATATATATGTATAATATACTGTGTATTTGTGTGCAAAAACAAAGTCATGCCACCATATATTTTTGGAGCTTCTAAATTTATGATAAAATGGCTTTGTAACTTGTGTCAAACTATCCTCTGAGTTTTTATATTGTACAGTATAAGAACAAACACATTTGAAACTAACTATTTTAAACCAGTGTTTTTAATGCAAGACAATTGTCATTTCCCACATTGTACTTGGGTTTCATATACACCAGTGTGCAAGCTATTTTGAGCTCACCTTTTAAGTAAGGACAAGGCAGCTTTGAGATTTTTATGCATACATGATTTACTAGGATTTTTTCTTTTGGCTTCATTTCGCTAGAAACTTTGCTTGAAAAATGCAATAAATTAATTTAGCTGCTAGCACTTCTTCATTATTTTAATAGTTCATTTAGTGGTTAACACTACATTATCACAGCTTAGCTGACATTAGCAAGGGCACTTTTTGGTTTCTCAGGTTGCTGATTACTGTGCCAAAACAATGCATACATGATGAGAACTAAGTTCCTGCCCCTTTCATTTTCTGTGTGCGAGTCTTTCTTTTTTTATACAGTATTTCACTAATTAATTAACTGCTTTTCTAGTAAGTGGCTACATGAATTATTACTGATGCAGTGGGCAAATATTTTCAAATAAAGAAAGATAATAATAAAAATGGTAAATGAATAACAAATGCAAATTTTGAGCAATAACCTTTGAAACTTTATAGCTGGGCTCTACAGTCAGGTATTTTTAAATGGCGTGCTTGGTTCACTCTGATAAAACACGCCATGTGCTTCTTGACATTGGGGACAGAACAAATTTACTGAACTGAGAGGCACAACACACAGGAGCAGACAGTGAAGCCTTCACTTTGCTGTTTGTTGCTCCGGGCTGAACTGAACCAAGGCTGCAGCATCTGTCTGCATTGACACAGCTGCACTTGTTCTCTTGGGTACTTCCCATGAGCAGTCCCTCTCCCCACTGAAGTGCAGCAGTTGTCGGTATTTATTTATGAAGTCTTGTATACAGGAACAAAAAGGAGCAAAAGACTGGTAAAATAAACTGTCAAGAGAGAAATTTGTAGTTTTGTCATTGTTGAAAATGCTAGTTGTAGTAGTTTCTGAGTCACCCAGAACAAGTATAGCAATATTCCCCATCAATCCTTGGGTGATGCACCAATGTTGTGATGCAACAATGCCATTAGAAACCTGTGTGACATGTACAGCCATCTGCAGAGGGAATAAACACTCAATAAAACACAGGTCTCTAACTTCAGAAATGTTGTTCTCATTGAACTTGGAGAAAAGAATCTACAGGGAGTACAAAAATCCTTTATTGATTGAGAATTTTTATACTTCCATTAAAATTCTTTTGTACAAGTTTATTGAGGTCATAACTACGTAGTTTGAGACCAGTGCTTCTTCTATTGTGAGCGATAGAGAAATTCTACTAGTGAGAGGGGTCTTGCACTGCAGAGTGTTGTAGGTCTGTCTATCTCAACTCGTTTTATCACCAAGGACCATAAACGCCTACAGTAAAACGAAAACTGCTTCCTTAATGAGGTTGTTTTTCAGTTCCCAAACTATAGTCTCATACTTTTTTTATTTTTTTACCTTACAGTATTCTAGACCTTTTATTACTGTAGGCCAGGGGTGCTGAACCCCAGAGCGCATTTGGCCCCTGGAGCCCTCTGATGTGGGCCATGACCTCGAATCAGGTAAGCTCATGCTCTGGGATGGCAAGCCTAGATTGTGATCAACGGGTAGCCAAACTGCCATCCCAGAACATCAGAGTGCATGGAGCTAGCGCCAGCACACACAGGAAGCGGGCGACTGTGGAGGGAGCAGGAGCTGCACAAGCAGACGGGTGCCCCAGCTCCTGTCCCAAGCGTGATACCAAGTGCATTTCACTTGGGACCTTTCTGGCATCCTGGAGAGTGATGTCAGCAGAAGCTGGAAGAGGAAAAGGCCAGTCTATTAAACCTCTGCACTTTTGCATGGACATATTAGCATTTATAAAAAAAAAGGGTTATTACTGGGCTACTTTTCCTATTGATCCGCAGGTGCAGCACAGTGCACCTGCTACATTACTGCACTTAGCCATAGACGTCTATTATATCCTGCAGGTTTTGTGTATTTTCAGAAAGTGCACCACACACTCAAGATGTAATAGAAGTCTATGGCAAAGCACAGCTAACCTGCAGGAAAGCCACAAGTGCACTGTGCTGCACCCACAGTCTGGGTAAACCACAGTGCATCAGTGTGAAAGCAGCATATGAGTCATTGTGGCCTGCGACCGGTTACCAAATCTCCTAAAGCGGAAGTAAACCCATCTATAAAACCGTTTCATTTCCGGCACGTGCCAGAAATGTAACACCCCCAATGGTTGTGCCCTCAACCAAACTGTCAAACCATCGAATGACTGGTGTGATAACTTATCATATGTGCGGCATTATGGCAGTTGTAGACTAAACAAAGGCAAAGATGGCAGCTTCCTTGGCTGAAAACAATAGGGGGGGTTTACTTACACTTTAAGTGACCCTCGCTCTTCAAAAGGTTGAGCACCCCTGCCGTATACTATTATGTTTTTAAAGCGGGGTTCACCCCAAAAAAAAATGTTAACATTACATTCAGGCGAGTTGTTATAATGACAATCGGCTCTTTTTTTTTTTTTTTAAATCCTTGCCGTACTGGGCATTCCTAATTGATTGACAGGCTTCCGACCGACGCATACAGCGCGTCACGAGTTGCCGAAAGAAGCCGGACTGCGAGTCTGCTCCATACAGTGCCTGCGCACCGACGTTCGGCTTCTTTCAGCAACTCGTGATGCGCTGTATGGGCCCGTCGGAAGCCTGTCAATCAACTAGTAATGCCCAGTTCCGAAGATTATACCCGGAAGCCGCGGTGAACATATACATCTAAAACGGTATGTATGGCAAGGATTTTTTTAAAAAAAACAGCCGATTGTCATAACAACTCGCCTGAATGTAATGTTAATTATTTTATTTTTTTGGGGTGAACCCCCGCTTTTAATATTCTCCGCTTGGAAATATCTTTAAAAATTTCTCTGTGAAATTGTGTTTCATGCCCTGCTGCTTCAGAACGCCATTCTTTAGCTGTGGAGAATTTGTTTTAGCGTCTTCATATCATCACCTCTATTATGTTACAGGAAGATGGTTAGGGCTGAGGTGAGATTGCTAGCAAAAAATGAATAATGTTTTTTTGGCCAAGTCTGTTATTTTACAAAGTGCCCTGGACATCTTGGTCAAAACCCTTTGTGTCTATTGGAGTGTGCAGTATTTAGGCTCACTGATCAACTGCTACAACTGGAAAAAACATGAAATGATAGGTTGTTGGTGCAATATATGTGTGAGTGTTTAACATTTTCTGTGACTTTAGTTGGACTTCAATTTTTTGTTTTACAATCTAATTTTTGAGAGTAGTTAGATGAATCTGCGCAACAGAATATAAAAATATGTACAGTTAGAAAATAGTCAGCTAGACCTAATATATATGGTGTGGGTGATAAGGAATTTTCAGGTGGCTGCCTCTACGTGTTTTATTATTTAATCTAATTGTTGTTCTTTAATATTAATGGACCTCTAAAAACAATTTTTTGCCATTGGATCAAAATTCAATAAAGTCAATCTGAAGCCTTTTGGATAATTACTTCTACTATTTATTAGAATGTCTAGAGAAACACATTTTTACCAGGTTTCCAAGATAATGTCAACATGATTAACTAGTCGTTTCAAAATGGCACACTGATACTTAGACTCTAGTCTTAAAAAAAAATATTCAGCATCTCTGATCTAAAAACTTTAGATTGTATGGTTAGTTTCTCTATTCACAGTATAACGGAACACCGCTTGCAGTAGCTGTATCTTGGTTCCCATTCCTGTGATCTGTCTGTACTTTGCTGATTGGTGGGTTGGATAAGGGGATGACTAAATGTGATCAGTGCCCAAGCTGTACCAATTTATTCATCCTTTATTCCAAGCAAGAAGCAGCCAAGTAAAAGGAATACAAAAATAAACTCTGATGTTTAAAACAATGGCTTGAGTCTGCATTTTCCTATATCAATGTTCTACACAGCAGGAGTGACAGCAGAGAGAGGTTTCATTTGCTTGTCTTATCTTTAACTACAAATCATGCATCGGCAAATATATTGGAATACCGTTTTTTATGAGTTACCCACAGTGCTACAATCATTATTCTGTCTTTTGTCAGGCTCCTTTTTTTCGGCTGTGAAAGAAGTGACTTCTGCTGAAACCATGAGCAGCGATTTTGTTATACTCCCTCCTGCAAAGAGTGGGAACTCTGTCAGATTAAAAACAAAGTAAGTGCAATGCTTCATATAATATACTAACTGCTTATCCAGATTTTAATAGGAGGAAAAATGTGAAGCCTTAGGAAATTTTTTAAGCCTTGAGTAATTTTAGGTTAGGTTTTTTTATATAAAGTAAACCAAGATGTGTTTAAAATAAATGGTATTCTCTGTCAATGTAATTATTGCCATTTTGTTTTAATTGTATTGTAATTTGTAATTCTTGCCTTACTCATACAATAGAGGCAGCCGTTTTGTTTGCTGAGCTAATTCTTTTTTTAGAACACAAGTGGCTAATGACCTATTACAGTACATTTTCTTTAGTCCAACGGTTGATGTGACCAGTGGATCTAAAAGGATGTTGGAGTCGGATTTGGCTTTGTGAGTGTGCTTTCCAAATTCTAGTACACACAGGCGAATATCGGATGGCATCAGCCAGTTCAATAGAAACCAGCCGACATTTGGTCCGAGTGTACGGCAGCCAGTTTGACAGAAGCTAGTTGCTCGGCCGGCTTCTGTCGAAGGGGCATGACTGAAAAAGGCCTGCCGATTTGGCTCCCGATCAGCGATTTTAGCCAATGACTGAAAATGTGTTCTGGCGGGTGGCCGTCCCCCTGTCAGAACACAATAAAACAGGGGAGATTGCTACACTAACTTTGCATAGTTAGTATGCCGGCTCCGACCTGAGCTGTCAGTTTTTTTTTTTTTCAGTCAGCCAGCTAGGTTGAACAAAAAAAAAAAACTATTGGCGTGTACGAGGTTTAAGGCAGTGACAAATCTACATATGTCATAAAGATCTAGATTCTATATTGCCGTTGGATCAGGTGTACAATCTTGTAACCTAAAGAGGAGTTTCACCCCCCCCTAGTTTTTTCTTCTTCGTCCCTGCTTACCTAATGCTGAGATGGCCACAGTTGAAATACTCACACAGAAGACCCAACTTTGTCCTGCTGGGATCCTCTTCCCTGCAGCTGCCACTGGTCCTGCACTGCCATGTTCCTTTGTGATGCCATTGGAAAACTGTGCCAGATCTTCCAGGTTCTGGTGCAGCCTACCGATGTGATGCTAGGCCTGCCCCCCCCCCCCCCGCCCTCATAATTAGTGTATGGTGTGACGTTCTGTGCTCTTGGTGCCTCCTGGGATATAAACTTCACATATTCCTGGAGGGGCACTAATATATTTTTGTCTAGGTGAATGACGGATTGGGGGGGGGGGGGTTGGTAGCTGTCTAATAATTCTATATGACTGTTGTGATGGGTAGGAAACTCTCTATATAGAGATGCTTTGGTTGAAGAAAACTATATAAACCTTCTTTGGAAATTATATCGGTGTTGTTGTGAGGAGGGGGCAGATGAGAATTATGTATAGTCAGTGGGGGTACAAACTGTATATGGCTAATGTGGTAAAAGTAAAGTAAAAGAAAATCCCAAATTTTGGGCTGGTACAAGGAAAATCTTCCAATGGGTACACTAGTTCTAGAGACCTGGGGGTCCCCAAAGAATTCCCCTTAATTTGCAGAGATTAATTCTCACTTCCTGTTTGGCTATGAGACAGGAAGAGAAGGGAAATCTCCGCAATGGGACATAGATGGCCAAAAAAATCTTGCAGGGTATATAACCTTCCCATGCTCTATAAAATGGGGGAGGGGGGAGAGTTTTTCTATGGTACTACTTTACCAGCTAACCTGTAAAGGAACCTGTGAAAAGCGAGACATCAAAACCACCATTGTTAATTTGTTTAGGAAAGTGGAGGATCCACGTCTATGATTTTGATTTTTGTTTTATGCCGGATTAACACTAGTGCGGTGCGAATTTCAGCGAATTTCAGCTCTCTTATCTCTGCAGAGAGATGAAAGAACTGTTCAGCAGATCATCTCCATTTTAGCTGCGAATTTGGAGCCCTGGGAGAGGGGAGGGGGGAAGTGTGTTGAGGTGAATGAGAGAAAGCCTAAAGAGAAACGAACACATCTGCAAATCAGATGCGTGCCCATAGAAGATAATGGGCCTGAATTCGCAACTGAGCCGCACCGCAATGCCTAGAAAACGCACACATTTTTCTGGCAATGCGGAGTGCGAATGCATCGCATATATATTAACCAGCCTCATTGAAATCAATGCATTTTATAATGTGCGAATTGGATGCGGTTTAAGCCGCAGCCAATTCGCATAGGTGTGAACCCCAGGCCTTACTGCTTAAGGGCCATGTGTCCTGTGTTTTCTCAGGCATGGCAGCCCATTCATTTAAATGGGCTGCTGTGCTGTGTATAACGCCCCAAAAAAAGTGCATGCACCTTTTTTAAAACGCAGCCACAGGGAAAAGCGATTCCCGCACCTGTGATCACACTGCAGTCTGAGATGCGTGGGGGTGGCATTCAGAATGAATGGCAGCCCTGTGCATCTCGCAAGAGCAGTGCGATCCGGCTGTGTGTGGTTGCTGGTGCGGGAACCTGAACACACAGCTCGCTCTAGTGTGAACTGAGCCTTATGGGGTTGATTTACTAAAACTGAAGCGTACAAAATCTGGTGCATCTGTGAAAAGAAGCAAACCGGCTTCTATTTTTTTTTTTTTTTTTTTTCTTTTTGTCAAAACTTAATTTAACTGAAGTAAAGCTTCGTACACACGACCGGTTTTCTCGGCAAGGACCAGCAAGAAAACTGCTGGCAGAGCTTTCTTGCCGAGTAAACTGAGCGTGTGTACGAGGCTTTCAGGTTTCTCATCTGGAAATCTGGCCAGAATCTCGACGAGAAAAATAGAGAACCTGCTCTCTATTTTCTCGTCGAGATTCTTGTCGGGCTGTTTCCCGATGAGAAACCCAAGAGTGCGTATACTTACCTGTCGCCGTGAAATCCCGCGCATGCTCAAAATGACTTTGTCGCATGCGAGGTAGCTTTCACGGCATAGGTAGGGTGAAGCAAGCTGGTGGCGACGGCATCGAATGTGACGAGCGCATGCTCGTCGTACGCAATGACGTTGCCGCATTCTTGCCTTTCAAAAGAACCTTGGTTCTTTTGAAAGGTTTGTGTGTACACTCGGCAGGGCAAGAGATTCTTGCCAAGAATCTCGTTGGGAATAAACAACGTTTTTTTTTTCCTGACGAGATTCTTGCATGTGTGTACGAGGCCTCAGGAGCGGATTGGCTACCATGCAGACCTGCGCCAGATTTTGCACTGTTCAGTTTTAGTAAATAAACCCCATTGAGTTGCTGATGCAGAACCTACATGACTAAGATGACTATATAAGAATGACAGTCCTGAAGCCTGCACCTTTTAATAGCAGAAGTGGTAGATATTTATCTTTAAAGTATTACTAAACCCAGGACCCTGCATTCACTATATCTGGTCTCCCACCGTACACAGAACATGGAAATGCAATTATTTTGCTGCTAATAAACTGCAAAATACCTTTTCTTAGCAACAGTATATAGCAGTCTTATGCATTATATCAGTGTGAAGCTGAGCACTGGTTAAAGCTTGTTGGAGAAGTTTTAATTCTCCTCAGACTGTCCTATGAGGCTGCATGACCCCCTGAACGGTGCTGATTGGGCCTGTGCTGTTCATATGCACCCGCCCAAAGGGAAAAAGAAAACTCTCTAGCAATACACACCAAACTGAGCATGTGCAGAGTGACTCCAAAGGCTCTGTCTTATCAGGAAATGGATTGGGGACTGTGGAAGAAGGGGATGATGAGCGAAGACAGGATCAAACAGCCTTTTTACACAATGTGCTGGAATAACCTCGTAGGTTCCACAGTGAGTATGAACGGGGGGGGGGGGGGACTAATGGGGACTAAGGGAGAAGGTTGGGACTTTAAGTGAAACAAAACATTAAGGGCAGAACGAATCAGTAGGTAAAATAAAATAGACTGTTTATTGATGACACATTTGGATAAGTAGCGGAATAGGTAAATGGTAATATATAATGTGTTAAAATACATAGTGGGAACATGATCAATCGGTCATAAAGAAATTCCAATAGTTACATAATAAATAAAGTAACACATGATAAACAATGTAACCAGCATAAATGCAAGGTAGAGATATACATGGTAGATCAATAAATATGTTAAAGTGCATGATGGAGGAATGACTGATCGATCCTGCAAAGTTCCAATGTTGACATAGTAAACAATGTAACACATGGTAATTACTGTGATCAACAGCAAACAGTAATCATATTAAAAATAAGTTTGTAAAATTGCAAAATATAAAAAAAATGAAAGGTCAGTCATGACAGATAGTAAAGGTAGCATGATGGGCAGTGTGACACAAGATAAACAATGTAACCAGCAATAATGCATAATAGGTATACATGGTGAATCAATAATCTGTGTAGAATGTATAGTAGTAACATGACTGATTGATCATGGAAGGTTAAGATGGTAGCATAGTAAGCAATGTAGCATATAGTAAGTACTGTGATCAACAGTGTATCCAAAATGAAGTAAACTCTTAATAAATAGGGGTACATGATTTGAACATTCAAATGCCCATGGTGGTATCCATGATTATGGTAACATAGCATCTATAGGGTAGGCTCCACTTGTTTCGTGGACACTTTCCACTCATCAGGAGCAAGTAGGGGCTTAGGATACCTATAATAAAAGATAAATGGTAGTCGAATACTAGTTAAGAGGTAGATAACTAGAGAGGGAAGAGGGGGAGCACAACTCGGTGGTCCAAACACTCTTACCTGGGGTAGATTTGTGAAACGGGGTAGAAAATCATAATGTTGATCAGGGGCATCAAAGGGGGGAGGCGAGTAACCCCACCGGGAGCTGACGTGCCAATTTGAGATCCGATCTCAAGATGTAGAAAGTGATGAAATGAAGAGTATGCTGCAATATAACAGTGGCGAGTACAGTGAGTATAACAAGCATGCTTTACTGCATACAGGCATACTCCGCTTTAAGTACACTCACTTTACATACACTCGCGAGTAAGGACATACCCGCGAGTGTAAAGTAAAGTGCCTTACAAGTACTGTACAGACATTTTGCAGCCACAGTAGAAGGAGCTGAAGCTCCGAGAGCATAGCCCGCCCTGTCCAGTGTGCCCCTGACACCCCCACTACAGCCCCTGGGACCTCAACTACAGCTTCTGTCACCCCCAATACAGCCCCTGACCCCCTACTACACCCTAGAAGTGAAAAAGGGTATTGTTTCACTTTAAGTACATTTTCGTTTTACATACATGCTCTGGTCCCATTGTGTACTTAAAAGTGGGGTATGCCTGTATACACACTGATTTTACTGTTGTGGGTTTGGTAACACTTTCAAGGCCCAGTTTCTTGTGGCTTCTTAGGCAATACGGCGCTAGTTGTTTCCATGCACGCACAAATGTCTGAACAGGACAAAGGCAGAACACATTCCTTTAAATGGCTATATAATGTTTATTCTATGTTTAGGAATATTCGAGAACTTCGTATGGAAACAGTACAGCTTGAGATGCAGAATGAGGAAATGGAGCAGAAGCTGATCCAGTTGCGCCAGAGCATGAGCAGAGAGAAGGAGGAACGGGAGTATGTGAATAATAACCTACAGCTTTTCCTATTTCTATATACACACCGATACATGCTGAAAATAACCAGTTGCCGTTGTACTTTGTTGCACTGACACATTGTTCTCACTCCAGTGTAAATAGAAACAATCCTTTTCTTTCAGCAGAAGGATTACTCCAGCAAGCAGTTGCTGTGGTAATCATCCGACAGTTCATGTTTCACTGACTCGCTGTGCTATGAAAAAGATTTTCAGCCGCTTTTTTACTTGCAGATTTTACTGAATATCTAATACTGCTTCTTGTCGTCTCTGCAATGATTCTTCCCGAGGATTTAGGATACAGCAGAGGATGGGAAAATGATTTACAGCAGGACTTCTCTCGATATCTTCTGACTGATATAAACTATTTTTCATTACACAGCTAGCTCCAGAAGTGTGTATGCAGGGATGGAACTATAAATGACCAGGCTTAAAGAGGGTGATGGCTGTTCACCCTTCCGGATCTTATTAAATGCCACCAGTGTCAATCTAAAGAGATGCTGTAAAACCTCTTACAGTTTTCTACAACACATAATACATACCATACATATATAAATATTTAAGCTGAGATTGTAGCTATACCCTTTTGCTGTGCGGAAGTTGTATTTTTGACATTTTGATTAGACTGGGTTCAAATACATGTGCACTTACCCAAGTACTGAAGCATGTAAGAGCTCATTTAGATTTGGCATTTTTTTTGCTGCCCCCCAATTGCAAATGTCCCCCTTTTACACTGGGGCTGCTCCCGTGCGTTTGGCGGTAAAGCGCTGCTCGTTTTAGCGGTGCTTTTCACCCCAAAGAAGGGGTTAAAAATGCCCACGTTGCGGTACTTCATAAGAGCTTTTCAGGTGCTTCGGAAGCACTACCCATTCATTGCAGTAGGCAGGGGTGTTTTGGGAGCACTGTATACAGCGCTCCCATACCACCCCAAAGATGCTGCTTGCAGGACTTTTTCTAATGCCTGTAATCGAATGTATAAATAACTAACTGACTCCATTTTCTTTAAGTAGAAATTAACTTTTGAATGTATGGGTTTTGACATAACTAACAGTTTGCATAGAAACCCTTGTTGTGAGTCACTGTGGTTAAGCTGATTCATGGAGCAGCCTGTTGTGTCAAGAAAGTCATCAGCTAGTTTTTGTTAACTAAAGTCAGCAGAAAACTAAATCATGATAAGAAAGTACTGAGCTTGTATAACTTTTAGAAACCTATGCATTAAAACACAGCCCCTCTCTTCTTTCTTCTGCATATAAGCCACTGTTGTACTCGGTAAAAGCCAGAGATCTTATGAATACACTCAAATCTGTTTCTCGTGTCTTATTTGGTCTCTCACGGATCCATGGTTCATTAACCACTTGCCGCCCGCCCTATTACAAAAGGACGGCGGCAAAGTGGTTTCAATATCCTGACCAGATGTCATATGACGTCTTCAGGATATTGAGCTGCTGCGCCCCATCGTTGTTGCGGGGTGTCAGTCTGACACCCCGCAACACCGATCTAGGTAAAGAGTCTCTGACGGAGACTCTTTACCATGTGATCAGCCGTGTCCAATCAAGGCTGATCACGATGTAAACAAGAAGAGCTGTGAACGTCTTTTCCTCACTCGCGTCTGTCAGCCGCTAGTAGAGAAGAGCCGATCAGCTGCTCCTCTGACAGGGGGGGGTTGGGCTGTTCGATAATCAGTGCAGCCCCTCTCCCCGAGAAAAGCCCAAACTAGACCACCAGGGATGCCACCAGACCACCAGGGACCACTAATGGGTGCCAATCAGTGCCCACAATGGGCATCACTGATTGGCAGGCATTGTTTGGCACTGATTGGCATCCATCAGTACAATATATTACAGTACATCCGTGCCGCCTATCTGTGCCACCTATCAGTGACCCATCAGTGCTGCATATTAGTGTCCATCATCAGTGCCCATCAATTCCACCTCATCAGTGCCACCTCATTGGTGCCACCTAATCGGTGCCCATCAGTGCCGCCTTGTCAGTGCAGCCCCATCAGTGCCCATCAGTGAAGGAGAAAACGTACTTATTTACAACGTTTTGTAACGGAAGCAAAAAAAACCATATTTTTTTCAAAATTTCGGTCTTTTTTTTAGCAATCCCAGAGGTGATCAAATACCACCAAAAGAAAGCTCTATTTGTGGGAACAAAATGATTAAAATTTAGTTTGGGTACAGTGTAGCTTCAAAGAGCAACAGCGCTGAAAGCTGAAAATTGGTCTGGGCAGGAAGGTGTATAAGTGCCCTGTATGGAAGTGGTTAAAGCTCTTCCTAAATTACCTGGGTGGTCATATTACCTGTTCCTCTTCAATGTCCTACAAGCACATCGCCCGAGTGTGAATGCACTCATACGGCATAGAAGGTAGATTTCAGGTGCTTTACAGGCACTTCTAAAACGCCTGAAAACTGCCTCGTGTAAAAGGGGTCTAAGCTGCAATGATCAGTGAACAGGGATGTTTACATGCTGTGACCGTGATGCTTCGCTGCCGTTATTGGCAAAGTTAACCAGACCTGTAGCTCTTGGTTGGGCAGGTTGCCAGCTGAATACTGCACATTTAAGTAAATGAGGAATTGCCACAAACGCTGTGCAACCATTGCGGTTGCCGCATGTTTGTCAGCAAAATTAAGTTAAAACAGGTGGTGAGTAGATGTCGCAAAACTTCCTCGCCACCTGTCAGTAGCCTCTGCACAGTGATGCGAACACGTATTGGGCTTTATTATTTATTATTGAGTTTTAGATGCATGTCTAGCAGTTGCCCTACATCTGCCATATGAACATCTGCATATAGACACCTACATACAGTATACACTCACTGGCTACTTTATTAGGTAAACATGTTCAATTGCTTGGGAACACAAATTGCTAATTGGCCAATCACATTGCCTTCAACTCAATGCATTTAGACATCTATATGTTGTGAAAATGACTTGCTGAAGTTCAAACCAAGCATCAGAAATTGGAATTTAAGGGACTTTGAACATGGCATGGTTGTTGGTGCCAGATGGGCTGGTCTGAGTATTTCAAAAACGTTGTGATCTACTGGGATTCATACACAACCATCTCTAGAGTTTACAGAGAATGGTCCAAAAAAGAGAAAATATCCAGTGAGTGCCAGTTGTGTGGATGAAAATGCCTGGCTGTCAGAGGTCAGAGCGGAATGGGCACACTGGTTCAAGGTGATAGAAAGGCAACAGTAACTCAAATAACCACTTTTTACAACCAAGGTATGCAGAATACCATCTCTGAACACATCAGAGAGGCTCTCCTCTCTCTTCCAATATGATCGTTCCGACAAACACAGGCTGCTGGCAGTGCTCACTCCGCCCCCAGGTCCACACTCGCCACCTCTTAAAATCCACTCACAAAATGCGAGCAGGCAAGTAAATTTTTTGAGGGCTGGACTGGATATACATTATGAGACTGATAGAAATCACTGCTAATAGGGCCCCTTTACAATTCCGTGCTTCTACATTTATGATCTCTACAGCCCCCTTAAAATGATGTGTACCACATTTGCTATTTGTCGGGTCACCTGTGGCCAGGTGACAAGTGCACCCCATTGGATGCACCACAGGGTAGTGAACCCTATAGCCAACTGCTACTATCGGAGAGGAAGTGTGAACCCAAGATTCCCCAGGGCACGGAGTCTAAGACCCAGCTTTGTGTTCACCAGAGCCTCTAGTGGTGAGGATAGCCATCGCCGCAGCTGGATCCAGGTCGCGACCCCTGGGATCCACTATGTCACGCTCTGCAGGGAGAGAGGGGAAGCAGCAAGCAGGACAAGCAATAGTGATGGGTAAGCCAAGGTCAGGGCAACAGGCAGTCAAGGGTAACCGAGGGACAGGCAAAAGGTCAGGGTCACGGGCAAACAGGAGAAGTCAGGGACAAGCCAAAAACGGTACACAGGAAGGAAATCGTAGCACACTGCAGACAGGAACTTAAGCTAACAACACGATTGAACAACACTGCAGACCTGTAGTGCAACAGTTAATATAGACTTCCTGGGATCGCCTGGGTGGGGCCATACAGGAAGGATAGGTGATAAAAAGGCAACCAGAACAGAGTCAGGGCTCTAATGAACAGATGGAGACAGGTAAGCTGCCAGACTTTATTGTATATCCATGACACTATTACTCTCAGGATGATCCATTATCCATATTCATAAGGAAAAGAGGAAAAAAATAAACAGAGGGAAAGTATGTACATCACAGCAGAAAGTCCAGTCCTTTAGAATACAGTCTAAATGATATTGTTTTATCACTGCCAGGAGTCAGAACCTAGCTAAGGAAAACAAAAGGTTCAATGAAAGAAACGCCACTCCGGGTAAGCAATTGCTGCAATCTGGATGTGCTGGGTGCAAGTCGCAGCTCGCCACCGACGATCAATAAAAGAAGAAAGGAAGGCTGCACAACCGAAACGATTCAACTTGGTTTATTTAAAAAAAAAGTCAAATGATGGCCACCAAGACAATGACAAAGGACCCAGGAGGTGACGTGTTTCACATTGTCTTGGTGGCTGTCATTTTACTTTATTTAAAAAAAAAAAAAAAAACTACGTTGGATCGTTCCTGTTCAGCCCTCCTTTCTTTTTCAAGGAAAATAAATGTTACAATCTGTAGGGTCACAGAGGACGACACAATAAGTGCCAAATGTACACATGCAGTCCTCTGACCTGCAGGATAGACACCAGGGGTGTAAAGGTGAACTCTGGAGTGCCATTTGTTGGTTGAACCTGCTCAAATTGAAATGTTTATTTGCAAAGATACAGTATTCACCTGAATTAAAAGAAATAAGTTTTTTTATTTTTTATTATTAAAGTCTCATCTTTAGTCCTAAACATAATAAAGAAAAGAGAACGTTCAGAAATTACTAATTTGACATTTAACTGAAGAAATGTAAGCAGTTGCATTAAAGCACAATCAAACTGATGAAATGCCAAAAAAAAAAATGAACGGGGGCCCCTGAAAAGTTTTTTTGCAGTAATGTAAAAGTAAATGCAGCATGTTTGCACATTATGGTAGACTTGCCTAGCAAAGCAGCCTGTCACGTACCTGGTGGTTGAGCCCGATGTGCAAGGAATGGCTGCCCTTGCTCCTCTGATCCCGAGACCCCTGATAGAGCAAACAGGGGGTACGGGAGTGCAGAGTCGCACGAACGCCGGTTGCAGCATGGGTGCTGGCCTAGAGGGGCTTTTGGAGGCTCCGGTGCTGTGTGAAGGAACAGGTATAGACTGGTCGCTGCAGGTGGAAAGGCACTTGAAGCAGAGAAGCCACAGGACCGGGGAAGGTGTTCTGTAGTACAGCGGAAGTAAGTCCCAGCAGGAAAGTCCACGGCAGACTGGCAGGTCGGGTGCTGGTGCGGTAGACAAGCAGAGTCAAAGTTCAGACCGGGTCGGCAACAGGTGGGCAGCAGAAGGTACAAAGGGTCAGGCAGGCGGGTCGTCAGGCAGGCCGGGGTCAGGGCAGGCGGAAGACAAGCAGAATCAGAAGCAAGCCGGGTTGTCAGGAACAGGAACAGGCACAGGTAACACTAGGAACCGCTGTAGACCGGACAGCAAGAGGTGCAGGGGTCAGGTCCTTTTTAAAGCCAAATTTGACGCCAGAATGGCGTCCTCACGCGCCCGCGCCGTTGCCACGAATGCGAGCGCCAGCGCCGTCGCCGCGAATGCCCGTGCGCGTCGATGCGCCGCTACTGCCACCTGGTGGTTGGGACTGCTCATGACACAGCCTTTCTCCAGCACTGTGAGGCCCCGTACACACGACCGAGCTTCTCGGCAGAATCCAGCGAGAAGCTCGCTGGGAGACCTATTCTGCCGAGGTTCTCGGTCGTGTGTACACTTCCGACGAGCGTCCCGTCGGGAATCTCGTCGAGCCAAAAAAGAGAGCACGCTCTCTTTTTCCTCGTTGTTCAATGAGGACTTTGGCTCGACGTGTGTACGCGGCCTGATACCTGCGCTCCCCTCCTTCGCAGGTGTTTCAGTCTACTCTCGGGCATCTTCTGGGTTTGGGATCTTCTGCCATCTTGATTGGTGAGGTAATTGCCTCGCATGTGCATGAGTTTCTGAGTTCTGACACAGAATCATTCTGAATTGATATCCTAAGCTGTGCATGCTCAGCCTGGTGCTCATACAGAATAAAAATGCTCAGAGCCAACTAGAAGCATCTAGGGACTTAAACTGTCTCTTCTGGCATAAGAAAAGCTTGCCTGTTAACATTTTCACTCTTTCGACGTTTTTTGAGTCTTTGTGCAGCAATTAAACATTTACACATCAGAATAGAGTGAAGGTAAGGCTCTTTTCACACTTGTGCGACCTGAAAGTCACAATTGTTTACTGTGATTTTTGCTGTGACTTTGATGCGACATTAAGCAATGCCTGTGTAAACAGGAGGTCTATGGACAGAAGTAAGAAATATATGGTCTGGGAAGTGAGTGACTATACACATTAGATGAACAATATATACCCACCGATTCACTTTGTTTTAGTGGCTTTTGCTGACTTTTATAGTGACTTGTTATATGTGCTGACATATGTACAAGTGCTGCTGGAGCCGTTTGTCTCCATTATTTCCCATATAATTACAAACTCATGCATTTCTAGGGATATATTGATTTTGTAATGTAATGTAAATATTAAATGCACGTAATGGTCTATTGATTTGATCACCTCTTTATGAATAAACCAAGACACAGCAGTTTAGTCTTGCTCTAATGTGATGTGTAATGATGGTGATGGAGATAAGTCAAAAAGAAAAAAAGAGTTTGATACAGGGGGAGGAATTTTTTATGCAGTGAAAATCCACAGACCCAATAGTGTTTTTTTTTTTTTCAGACCGTTTCGGCAGACAGATTCGATCGTGTGTACGGGCAAACAGACGGATTTGGCCAGCCGACAGATTTTAAAGCCTGCTTTGAAATCTGTCGGCTGGGAACCCGTCGGACCGATATGTCTGCTGGTTAGTACGCTAACCAGCAGACATATCTGCTCGCACATGCGTCGAATGGATTCGACGCATGCGCGGAAGTGTTTTACTTCCTGGTGCGGTGACGTGGCGGCATCAACGTCACCGCCACGTCGGTGCCACGTCAGTGCCACATCAGCGCGCTGTCTGCCGGCGGGGATTTTGGTTTGATTGTGTGTACACGATCAAACCAATACATCCCAGCAGACAGATCTGTTCAAATCGGTCTGTCCGACCGATTTGAGCAGATGTATATGCTCGTGTGTACGGGGACTAAGAAATAGCATTCCATATACACACTTGACTAATTGGAATGGAAACCAACAGAGGATGATAAAACAGATTGGCAGAGACATGGAGGAGAATTGGTAAGACTGGAACAGTCACAATCCGAGGCAGATGGGCATGGCAACCAATCAATTTCTACCTTTTCATTTTTAAAGCTTATTTGAACAAGCCAACGTTAGCTGATTTGTTACTATGCACAGCTGCTCCAGTTTTAGTAAATTGCCCCCACTTAATAGATAACCACGTTAAAGCAGAGATATTGGATTGAAGATTGTATTGTACTGTAAATTTTCCTTGTTCCTGAAATTATGAAATGATGGGATGTAAGTTGCCCACTTCTTGGTGTCCTTCATTGTCATCATCATTTCATAGCCATTGACCCTATAAAGTCCATGGTGAAAGTTTTCTGAACAGTTCTAATCAACACTTCCTATTGCTTGGACACAATGGGGTAGATTCAGGATGGAGAGCGTATCTTTGTGCGGGTGTAGTGTATCTCAGATACCCTACGCCGCCGTAAATTAGAGAGGCAAATGCTGTATTCACCAAGCTAAGTTACAGCGGCATAGCGTAAATGGGCCGGCGTAAGCCCGCCAAATTTAAATGTGTTTGATGTGGGCGTGTTTTATTTAAATTAAGTGTGACCCCACGTAATTGACGTTTTTTTACTAACGGCGAATGCGCCGTTAGTAAAAAAGATACGCCATCTTAAGTCTACCTGAATCTGGCCCAATGTTTTTCTAACTATACCAGGATGTTCTTGGCATAGAAGGAAGGTATAATGCTTCCAGCATTTTTGTTTGCCATGGAACCTCTTCCCAATAGATTGTGCTAGGAACAGCTCCATCGGTTGCACCCACTTAGAATCCATATAGGATGATCAAATTCGAGGAGTTTTCTCTTCTCGGTACATTCAATTTCACATGAATGGTGTCCCTGAAATTAAATAAAATGTTATGTATTTATCTTTCCCTTTTGCAGACGATCAAATGGATATCATTGGAAATATGGAAAAATTGGAAATCAAACTCAAACCCACAAAAAGGAAAATGTTGCTAAGGTACCTGTTACAATATATGAGAAACCGTAAATATAGCAAAAAATTTAAATGTATGATGAGCCGAAATACTGTTTATTTTAAGTACCTATCTACTTCGGGATTGATTTACTAAAGGCAGATAGACTGTGCAGTTGCTCCAAAGCTTAGTAAATGAGCAAAAGCTCTGCTGACTTTCATCATCCAATCGTGTGCAAGCAAAAATGCTTTTATTTTTTATTTTCCGTGCACATGTTTGGGTATTTTTTGCAAAGTGAATCTTTATCTAATTTACTAAGCTTTGGAGCAACTGCAAGTCCATTTGCCTTTATTAAGTCATTCCATTTATGTCTGTAGAATCTCTATATTCTCCCATAGCAACCATTATGAATAAAAAATGTAATTCTCCAATTGTCATTTTTTGTGTGCATCTGAATTGGAATCACCACCATTAGGCAAAACAGTTAGTTTATATGAAAGAAACGTTGAGCAATGAAACCCACTATGTTTGTGACAGCTGTCACTCATACTCTGTCTTGCTTCATTGATCCTGTTTTTCCAATATCACTTTATTTTGTTTATTTTAGGCTTCTTCAGGGAAAGTGAAGCTAAAAGTTCTCAAAAATCCAATTCCAGGTAAAATACTACATACATAGACAGCAACCTCAGGGAAGAAGTAAATTTAGTCAATCAACTCTTATTTATAATTAAGGACACAATATGGCAGTGCTAGATTAAGAGAAAAATCATACTTAATAGGGTTTTCTTAATTAAAATCCATTGCAGCTAGATGTAGCAGGCCTCTTACAGTGCTTCTGGGTGGCACAGGTTGGTATGTGAATTAGTTGACATTTTTCATTTGTGACTGTATTGTACCTTTCTGTGTTGCCTGTGATTTTTTTAGGGGAATAGGAGTGGCCAAATAACTCAGAAAATGTACATACAGGTATGTGGCCAGTATGTAGCCCCATCTTAATGTCAATAAAAGGATCCAAAAGTTCTTGAATAGAAAATATCCAAGTTTATTGCAGAAAATGTTTAAAGTTTGCATCTTTCCAGTTCAGTTTAGTAAACAAAAGAAGACCTGTGGTTACTATGACCAACACAGGTTTTCTTTTTCTAAAAGCAGAACTACACTGCATCTGAGCATCACAAACCAAAAATGCTTTGTAATTCATTTTTAACCACTTCAATACCGGGCATTTACCCCCTTCCTGCCCAGGCCAATTTTCAGCTTTCAGCGCTGTCACCCTTTGAATGACATGTGCCATGTGGCTCCCAAATAAAATTGATATCCTTTTTTTTCCCTCCAATAGAGCTTTCTTTTGGTGGTATTTGATCATCTATACAGTGTTTATTTTTTGCGCTATAAACAAAAAAAGACTGACAATTTTGAAAAAAACACAATATTTTTTTACTTTTTGCTATAACAATATCCCATTTTTTTTTTTTTTTTTTTTTTTTTTTACTTTTTTTTTTCTCAGTTTAGGCCGATACGTATTCTTCTACATATTTTTAGTAAAAAAATCGCAATAAGCGTGTATTGATTGGTTTGCACAAAAGTTATAGTGCCTACAAAATAGGGGATAGATTTATGACATTTTTTTAATTATTTCTTTTTACTAGTAATGGTGGTTATATGCAATTTTTTTTTTTATTTATTTTTTGTCAGGACTGCGATATTGCGGCGGATAGATCACACACTTTTAAAACTATTTTGGAACCTTTCACATTTATACAGCGAACAGTGCTATAAATATGTATAATGTATAAATGTGACTGGCAGGGAAGGGGTTAACACTAGGACCGATCAAGGGGTTAAATGTGTGTCCTAGGGAATGATTTTAACTGTAGGGGGAGGGGACTGACTGGGGGAGGTGACCGATCTGTGTTCCTCCGTACAAGGGACACACCATCGGTCTCCTCTCTCTGACAGGACGTGGATCTCTGTGTTTACACACAGAGATCCACGTCCCTGGCTCTGTAACTGCCGATCACGGGTACCTGGTAGACATAGCAGCCACCAGGCACACGCATCGACACCCAAGTGATGTGGCGGGCACACGCGTGCCACGGCAGAGCCACCTTGTGGACGTCCTATGTCAATAGGCGGGATAGGAAGTGGTTAATAGTCAAAGTAAACTCACCTATCTATGTCTCCATGCTTTGTTTTGCTGAGACATCACTTTGAAAAGCATCCCTTAGCATTTCTGGATGGGGGTCTTCTTGATTTAAGGGCAAATGATTTATGTAACATTCATTTATTTCCTGGAATCCATCTTCCCTTAGTTAAGGCATGTAGGCAGGAGGGCGTGCTTAGCTGAGAAGACCCCTCCTCCCCGTCTGAAGACTCCTGGGATGTATGACATAATTTGCCTGGCATAGAATGTAGGAAGTAGCTGAAAAAGTTTAAAGCCAGTGAAGGTAATATACCTTTTTATCTATTTACTAATGCTAGCAGCATAAGGATTAAAAATAGCCAATGTTGATTGAGAGAGTGTAGTTTCACTTTAACCATTTCAGCTCCGGAATTTTTGACTCCCTTCCTGACCAGGCCATTTTTTTGCGATACGGCACTGCGTTGCTTTAACTGACAATTGCACAATCGTGCAATGCTGTACTCGCATAAACTTGATGTAATTTTCCCCCCACAAATGTGATATTGCGCTTAAGGGCAGCCCTGCAGCAGTAAATGTACGTGGGTCAGTGCTTCAAGTGGTTGTAAACTCTTACATATACCCAGTGAAGTTACTGACCTCAGATGATACACAGAGATTAAACAAATCCCCCTACATTAGTTGTACCTGTTTTATTTGCAGTTTTCTCTTCTCTACATCTGTTCAAAGTGCAACATTTTTAAAGCTTGTCTGAGCTTTCAGAAAAATAGGGCAAAGAGCCAAAGTCACACTCTGCAGAGATCAGTAAGGCCCCATACACACGAGCGGACAGATTTGTTCAAATCTGTCCGTCCGACAGATTTGAACAAATCTGTCTGCTGGGATTTTGGTTTGCTTGCGTGTACACACGAGCAAACCAAAATCCCCGCCAGCAGAGAGCGCGCTGACGTGGCGGTGACGTTGACGCCGCCACGTCACCGCACCAGGAAGTAAAACACTTCCGCGCATGCGCGGAATCCATTCGGCGGCGGTGCGGCGGCGGAGCGGGACGACATGTCTGCTGGTAAGTGTACTAACCAGCAGACATGTCGGGCGGACAGATTCCCACCCGATAGATTTCAAAGCATGCTTTGAAATCTGTCGGGTGGACAAATCTGTCCGCTAGCCCATACACACGATCGGAGATGTCTGCTGAAACGGTCCATCGGACCATTTTCAGCGGACAAATTCGATCGTGTGTACGAGGCCTACGAGGAATTCTGAGGGCTGATTTTAGAGAAGGAACACACCTTCACAAAGAAACAAAGGTGAGGCTTTCAATCACAGGCTGTGTGCTCAAAGTTCATCCCTTGTCACCTTTTTTATCTCCTTGATGCCTGGAAAACTTTTCCAAAGTGATACATGCAGATAGCAGAGGAACAAAGCAACAGACATAAATGCCAGTTTGTGCTCTTAATTGAGATAAGTGCACACTATAGAGAGATATGCTTTGTTTATATTTCATGTCTGCGGTTTACAACTAGTTTAAGTCCAATAATTTTTACTGATGCATCTCTTGTTGGATAGCCATTTCTTTCTTACGAAGGCTGTCATGATTATTAAACATTCCATATAAGCAGTGCACGACTCCCTGTGGAGCACAACCTCAGAGTGAAGGGTCTTCCGTTAAGCCACTGGCAGTATGAATGTTACACTGCTGATGCCTCAAAGTACAAGATATGGCGGTGGTGGTTTTTGTTAGAAAAGCTTTATTAGTTTTGCACAAACTTACAGGTTCCAATACCAGTCAGATATCCAAATACATTTGTTACATATACAGTAGTTACAATAACACAGAACAAACTATCAAAATGTAATACCAGTCAAGGATGGATGAAGTTGCTACCAACCGATCTAAGCCACACAGCTCCCCACAAAGTTTGAATCTACCAACTTAAACAAAACACCATATAGAATTACAGGAACATGGTTTAACCAGGCATTTTTATATATAAAGTACAGAAAAGAGCAGCATATTACCCCAGCAATCTATCCATGACTTATTCTATTGGAGCCAGACCAGGAATATCCAGCCACCCATTGCACACTTTCTCAGATTTATTCAGGGCATCCTCCATGTTAGTAAATAACACATTCATATCTAAGGATGGTGCCGTATGATTTACCCATTCCCTAAGGGTAGGAGGGTAGGCACTTTTCCAGTGAAGCAAGTTGACTCTGTGTGCCTAAAAACAAGGCTTTGGAGATTTCTTCCTTAAAGGGGTTGTAAAGGTTCGTGTTTTTTTCACTTTAATGCATCATATGGCAATGATGGCCCTCCCAGCCCCCCGTTTAACTTACCTTAACCTGTTCACCTGCTGTGCGCGTGTCCTACGTCCTCTTCTCCACAGAGTCTGGCCGTTGATTGGCTAGATTGATAGCAGCGCAGCCATGGTTCGTGCTGCTGTCAATCACATGCAATGACGCAGCGCGTCGGGGGGACGGGGCCAAGTGATACAGTCGACGGCTATAGCCACCTGCTGTATCACGGTAGCGCTCCTGCAAGCTAACCCCCTTGGGAGAGCGCTTCCCAAGAAGGGGCTTAGCCCTTGTGGGGAGGAGCCGAGACAGCCGCAGAGTGACCCCAGAACACGAGGATCGGGGCCACTCTGTGCAAAACGAATTTCACAGTGGAGGTAAGTATAACATGTTTGTTATTTTAAAAAAAACAAACACTAAACCTTGCAACCCCTTTAACAAAAGCATCTGGTACTACTTTATCTGAAATACCCAATAGACAACACTTTAGATCAGGGGTCTCCAAATTATGGCCCTCCAGTTGTTCAGGAACTACAATTCCCATCATGCCTAGTCATGACTGTAAATGTCAGAGTTTTTTTACAATGCCTCATGGGATGTGTAGTTCCACAACGGCTGGAGGGCCGTAGTTTGGAGATCCCTTCTTTAGATCAAAGGTTATAATGCTTGCTTAATAGTACGGATTCCCAGTATTTAGTATGTAGTTTTGGACAGCGCCATCATAACACATGGAAAGATCTCCATGATCCCTACTACATTTACGACAAGAAGAAGGGCCAGGGAGAAGTCCCATCTTAAGCAATTTGAGAGGGGTATAATTTAAGCCCAACAAAATGTACAGTTGCGAAAGGCGCATTTAAAGAACTAGCATGTACCGCCTCTAGTGCCATCTCCCATTGCTCACTGGTTAATTCCCCCAAATCAGGCTGCCACTGTTCCATAGCCTTGCAGAGATATACTTCCATGGTGGTGATAGTTGACCAACAAATAAACATGCCAATGGGCAGAAGTGTAATCGGACAGGTTAGAGATCAAGGTAGGCAGCAGACAGAAGCAAGGTCTAACAAGGGGTCAAGGCATGTGGCAGACAAGCAAAGTTCAACTAAGCTGAGGTCAGATTCTAAAAAAAAGCAGCATTGCAGTGTCCGAAATGGTCCAATGATGGTAATGGGAAAAAATGATTGTGAATTGATAATTATAGAGGCAGTGAACAATTGCTGATCATAGGCAAGGAATTCATTTTTTTTTTTTTCTGGCAATAGCAAATGCTCAGACAATGGTGTTTCCACCCTGACATGCATTTTCTTGCTGCATTATATGGTAAAATCCCCTCTTTCTCCTGTATATTGCCATGAGTTGCATTATATAACTTTCTGTTGCTATGTCTCAATGCTTCCAGGGTTTTGATTTTAGTGGCACCTGTTCTTTTCCAAGCTGCCCTCCTTAATTAAAGAAAAGAGAGATGCCACCTTTAATTGCGAAACAATTAGTGAACGTATGCAGTCATATTGCTGTCATTTATCAGCCTCATTGGAGGTTTTATCTAATTTTTTCCTCTTAGTAAATTGGCCCCATATTTCACTTGCAGTTATGACTTCCTGCTTCCATTAGTCAGATGCACTGTGATTTATTCAATTTCCATGTGCTGGCCTCTTGTCAATAACCATACCTGTTAAATTAAACTAATGCATTGCTGCATATGTTAACTAGTGGCTTGTGAAGGAACAAATATTGAATACTTCAAGCTTCTGTTAATCGCAGACTGCACATTGAAGAATAATTTGTGACTGTGGATTGCCAGTAAGTGACGTGTTTCTGCCAGAGTACAGGACACCTAATATATTACAGGTGATTAAATGCTTTCCTCAGTCGTCCGTGCTATTCTTTGTGCATGACTTGAACTGTATTATGTTTTTTCAAGAGCCTGAGAAACTGAAGACATCAGGGCCTACTCATATGCCAACCACTGAGAAACCCAGATTAAAGGGGAAAGCTTGTGGACAATGTGAAAATAAAAGAGCAATACTGGTATGTATAAAGAGTTTGATGAAAAATAAACTTGTTTTTGAAGGCTTGCTAAGTTACAACAGAGTGCAGTATCCACTACCAACCAATCATGTTCATTATTGATTGTTATGCGTTTCTACACATCGCCGCTATTAGGTTTACTAAGGTACAACAAAGTGCAGTATCTACTTCCAACCAATCATTTTCAGTATTGATTGCTTTGAGTTTCTGCACATCACTGCTATTTACTCTTTCTTAATAAATAACCACAAACATCTGTCTCTCTATGGAGAACCTTTCTAAAGTACCTGACAGTAGAATATACCATGGACGGGACTTTACAGAATGCTTTAATGGGAAGATTGATTTTTTTTTTCCTATAACGTACTAAGTAAGGTCACTGAGGAGAATTTTTTAATACAAGTGCGTCCTTTTTACAGCTGTCAAATCTTTCATTCCTGGATATCCCTGTTGTCAAAACATCTTTAAAGTGGACTAATATTCCCGTGGCATGGCACCTTTAACACCAGAGTAGCACCAAAATTGCAGCTGTTTATGCAAATAAAATGATTGCAAATCAGACGCAAATCATATAAGTGATCAGGTTTTAAATTGGCACAAAATCTCATAAAATGTATCATTTATTATTTACCAGTAGGTCTAAAGGCAGAAGTTTTTTTTTTTTTTTACCTTAATGCACTCCCTGCATTAAAAACCTTTTTGTGTGCAGCTATCCCTGGCATCTCCCCCTTATACTTACCTGGGCCCCATCTTAATCCAGTGCTGTGGCCAAGAGCAGCAGCTCTCTTCGCTCTCTCCCTCCTTACAGGGCAGATTGATAGTAGCCAGAATTTTGGAGTGGCCTTTTATTGTGACCAGCCCAAGGCACACCTGTGCAATAATCATGCTGTCTAATCAGCATCTTGATATCCCACACCGGTGAGGTGGATGGATTATCTTGGCAAAGGAGAAGTGCTCACTAACACAGATTTAGATAGATTTGTGAACAATATTTGAGAGAAATAGGCCTTTTGTGTACATAGAACAAGTCATAGATCTTTAAGTTCAGCTCATGATAAATATGGGCAAACACAAAAGTGGTGTGTTTTTGTAATTTAGCTTAGTGTATATACAGTAAATGGAGCCATAGAAATTATTATTAAAATATCTCACTGAATGGTTTTAATGCTCAAAATTATGAAGCATAGCACACATGAGTTGGATTTATAGACAGACTCTCACCAGCAGATGATAAACTACCGTATTTGCCGGCGTATAAGGCGACTGGGCGTATAAGTTGACCCCCTGATTTTCCAGCTAAAATGATGGTTTTGGGATATACTCGCCGTATAAGACTACCCCTCACTGTGCCATTGCCTCACCTCACTGTGCCATTGCCTCACCTTACTGTGCCATTGCCTCACCTCACTGTGCCATTGCCTCATCTCACTGCGCCATTGCCTCACCTCACTGCGCCATTGCCTCACCTCACTGCGCCATTGCCTCACCTCACTGCGCCATTGCCTCACCTCACTGCGCCATTGCCTCACCTCACTGCGCCATTGCCTCACCTCACTGCGCCATTGCCTCACCTCACTGCGCCATTGCCTCACCTCACTGCGCCATTGCCTCACCTCACTGCGCCATTGCCTCACCTCACTGCGCCATTGCCTCACCTCACTGCGCCATTGCCTCACCTCACTGCGCCATTGCCTCACCTCACTGCGCCATTGCCTCACCTCACTGCGCCATTGCCTCACCTCACTGCGCCATTGCCTCACCTCACTGCGCCATTGCCTCACCTCACTGCGCCATTGCCTCACCTCACTGCGCCATTGCCTCACCTCACTGCGCCATTGCCTCACCTCACTGTGCCATTGCCTCACCTCACTGTGCCATTGCCTCACCTCACTGTGCCATTGCCTCACCTCACTGTGCCATTGCCTCACCTCACATCGCTGATCTTCATTACTTTATGCCTGGCAGAGTGAGTCAGACTGTGGGTGTCCATTTTTTTTAAAAGCCGCGCCTCTTCCTTGTACCTTTCATCAGCTTAATGGATGTTGGTTGAGCAGGAAATTTTAGTTGGAATGATGGGGGGCAGACTCATAGATAATTTTAGATAATGGGGTCAGGTAGTTGACAGTAACTGCCATGCTTTGGGTGATCTTTGACCTTCTGTTAAGCAATGGCAGCCATGGCACTTGTCCTGACAAGTTCTTTTTAAAGGTCAACTCCATACAAATCTTGCAGCCTTGTGTTGTATTTTTCGGATCTGCTCACTTGCTGGCTTATATCTCTAAAGAACTCTAGTGGTACGATTTCCCACCAGACTTCCTTGTTCAACTCCAGTGCTTGCAGCTATTACAAAGCCAAATGATTATATTAAATTTCCAAATGGAGTCCTTATAAAGAAGAATAAAACATTAGAGGGGGGGGGGGGGGATTTACAAAGGATTGTCGTCATCATGACCTTAACTGCTGTTATTTCAGCATTGAAACTGCCATTAACTAATATAAGACAGCAGATGGTTTTTTAACCCACCAATGCATATGCAGAACCAATATTGATTTTGGATGGGGCTAGTCTTTTTAAAATATAAAAATAAGGGTCTTGCCGTCCAAACAATAAGAATACAAACCTAATGCAAAGTGAGTACGTAAGGCATTGTTACTACATCGGGTTGATTGAGCATTACTTGAGGAGTTCTGGATGTGGATAAACATGAGATTATCAGATCTTCTTCTAACTTGATGTAAACATTTCTATTTCCATATTAGCATAGTAAGTATATATATTTTATTATAACTGTGTCCTCTGCATACAAATTCTTCATCTTTGCAGATCCGCTTCTGTATACATGCACAAAGCACTTGTTTGAAATATTTACCCATTTTCCAAAGCATTTGTACTGATAACACTTGAGCTTTCAGGCGATTATCTGTGAGCTTGCTGTATAATTTAACACATGTATGGAATTCCTGGAACCTCTGGTCAATACAGTAATTTGTTTTTGTTCTATTCAATGCTTTTCACTGAAGATGTGTTTGGAGTGCGGCGAGCAATACTGCGCTGAATGCTTTGCCAAAATTCACCAGAAGGGGGCATTGAAGGTACACAGAACTACGGCCATTCAGGTACTTCCACTTTCCCATTTAGAGAGAACTATCTTTCTGCAATGCATTTTTTGTTAAAAGTCTTATTTATTTTTTTGTTAGTATCATTTTTTTTTGTTATTACCGTTGTTTATTTTTGTTACAATACATTGTTCAAATGCTGATTTATCGTTTTTCTATTCAGTAATCGTACACAAAACGTTAGTCATTTTTAATGACATTCATTTTACTTTAACATTTGAAATTCTTGTGGCATTTATTCATGTGTGTGTGTGTATGTGTGTGTATATATATATATATATATATATATATATATATATATATTAAATCATGATCTGCCCCATGTAATAAGCTAGCCATGTGTAATAAATCATTATGGCTGTTGCAAAAATCACCTAAGGAACTTGGAGTCAATGTAGGAGTCAGTGATTTTTGTAATCTAATTAAACATTTATGTTTGTTTATGAATAAACAATCAGTTATCATACAGGCTGTCACCTTAAAAAAAAAAAAATATCTAGATGCATCACAAGTGCCTTTTTTTTTTCTGTACAACATTATTATAAGCAATGCCAATCACTCACATACTGTGTTGTTTATATTGAAATTAAAATTATTAATCACAGGAAACTGGGTTAACTTGAGCATCTCTGTTGGGACCTGCTACATTGCAGCTGCTCCTGACAGTCAAAGGGATATTACATCATTATGCATTGGTAGCGCATGACTAACAGTGAATTATTACTGGAGTCCATAATTATAATGTGTAGCAAGTACAGCTTGCCCTTCTTCTGTGTTGTCTTTGCATCAGTAATATCTGTGCAAACTTAGATTTTTGCCAGGAATATTGTAAGTGCCATTACATTTATTTAACGTCAGACATAAAACAAAAATAATATTGCATTTAAAGGGGACCTGTCTTTAAATTTTCCATTTTTACAGATCATGTGTAACCATTATCAAATCTCATTATTAGTTTTGGAATTTTTATTTTTTTGCTATTAATACATATATCGCTCCATCATGTGTCTTTTGGCCAAAGTAAACTACATCACATGATTTGTAGCTACTTAGGTGCATGGATATTGTTTTCAAACTGACAAACCCTTAGCAGAGGCTCCATATTGGCACATTTGGCATATTCCAATGTACATATTATATCTGTTTTGGAAACCTTTTTTTTTTTTACCTCAATACAGGGCACTTTCACCTCCTTCCTGCTCATGTCATTGTTCAGCTTTCAGTGCTGTCACACTTTAAATGACAATTGCGCGGTCATGCTACACTGTACCTATGTAAAACTAGTAGCATTTTCTTCTCACAAATGGAGCTTTCTTATGGTGGTATTTAATAATTTATGGGTTTTAAATTTTTGCCCTAGGGAAAAAAAAAATGAAAATTTGGAAATGTTTTTTTTTTGTTTTCAGAAAATCTTGTGAGCAATTTTTCTCCTTCACTGATGGGCGCTGATGAGACGCCACTGATAGGTGGCACTGATGGGCACTGACTAGGTGGCACTGATGACATATGCCACACTTATGGGCACTTATAGGCAGCACTGGTAGGTGGCATTGATGGGTGGCACTGATAGCCAGCACTGACTGGCATCACTAATTGTCACTGATTGCTGGCAGTGGTGAGTACAAATTGCTGACACTGGTGATCAGTGCCCTGATTACATCCCTCGATGTCCTCTGTGAGGAGATGCTGCTGAGTGGCTCTTCTCTCCTCACACTCTGTCAGTGTAAGGCGAGGAGCACCGAATACCGGCATCTCTGTGTTTACATGTGACTGGACATAATTAAAGAGCCGCGGCTGCGCTGTGTCCTATCAACACGGCAAGGCTGCGATCGCTGCACGCGAGCAGTTGTTTTGGGAAGCAGTTATGATGTCCGCTCAGTGCGAGAGTCCGGCAAGTGCTTGAAGCACAAACCAACACTTATAATGTTGTAACATTTTGCAAATCTTTGGGCCAGGGCACCCCCCAAACAATACTCTCACCCTCTCTATCCAATTGTTGCTTCAGTTTACCTGATCCACTCGCAGTAGATGTACTGCGAGTGGAAGGCACAGCCAGGCACCATGACTTACCCATAGGTCATGGTGTACTTCCCCATTTGGCGGCACGCTTGCGAGCACCCTCTGCTTATTTAACACTGTGATATGACCCCACACAAGTTTGCCAGCCAATGATTTTAGCTGAAACCTGCTAATCAGAGCACAGAGTTGTGTCTTTACAAACACACAGAACTCTGTGTACAGAGAACAACTGTCTGGCTATTTCCTCTCCCTGAAAAGCAAGTTGTCTGGCTCCTTTTAAATAGAGTTCCAGAGAATGTGAGAGCAGACCCTTTGTGCTAAAAACAACTTTAGTCACTTGAGCAAATAGAGAGGATAAAAGGGTTAAAGTGTTACTCCTTGGAATTTGATGTTACACTCTGTAGAGCTCGGTGAGGAGAGCTGATTGGAGATAAGGGACACCCACCTTCACACAGGAACAGAGCTGAGGCTGTCAACTACAGGCTGTGTGCTGGAGCCCCCCCCCATCACCTTTTTACCTATTGGTGTCAGGAAAACTTGTCAGAAGTGACTCATGCAGAAAACGGCGAAATTAGGCAGCAGACAGACACTTAGTGCTCTGGATTGAGATGAGTACGCACTATAGAGGGATATGCTTTGTTCATATGTCATAAGTTTACAACAACTTTTAGTATAGCTTTACTTAACTGCCAATTTGCTTTTACAACAACTTTTAGTATAGCTTTACTTAACTGCCAATTTGCGTATTTGTCACTTTTGCATTTGACTACCAAAGTCTAAGTGGAAAACCTAGTACTTCCAAGTATAATGAAACCTGTGACATTGCCTTCTGCCTTCCACAGCTCAGAGCTTGGTGCCCGGGTGGCCAATTATCAGGTTCAAGCATAAGGGCAAGGAAGAATGTGCTTAGAATGTATGGACATTGCAGGTTCCCCCAGCAGAAAATGGTAATGTCAGAGCAGGCAATTTAGATTGTCTGTCTGTTATACAGCCCATCTCAGAGTACACATTCTGCTTGCCCAGTGGCTTTAATTTATTTTCCTGCTGGCACTCATCTTTTTACATGGTTCCCCAGCTAACTAAATCCCTGTGGTGGCCAGTGTCCTTATTATCTGGATGGCTCTGAATCTGAGACAATAAAAAATGTAGTCCAGCGTGTTTTCATGAGCAAAGACCTCTGTATTTCTCAGAAAAGTAAACTGCCAAGCACACAACCATATGACAAGTGGCTTTAGTCTCGCACACAAGCAGTTTGAAACAAGTCTCAGCACCATGTCATAGATACTATATTACAAATGATGGGTGATTTGTGGTGACTGGATGGTAAGAGTTGGTGGTGCTCCTGGTCGCTTCTGTTTCATTAGCAACCCATAGCTTAATGTTAGTACTGTATGCTTGTACTAAAGCCAAACATTAGCTCTAAGGAAAAAAAATATATATATATAATGCGCTAGTGTTTGGACACAACATGTGCTCCCTTAACAGTGCTTGTAAATTGCTACTGACTGTAAAACAGTAAGGTATGTGTATTGGTACTGCCATCTGTAGCAGTGGAATGCAGCAGGCATGTCAATCGGATTTGTGGACTGATGAGCGAATCTAATCCCTTAGGGCTCATTCACACTGAGTTTGAAAAAAGCATTTGCTGATTGCTTTCTCATCAGTTAACAGCCAAATATTGTTCTACAGCAAGCTCACCTGAATTTTGTATTATATGGGTGAATGCAAGGGCTGGCAAAGATGTTCTAATATGGCATTCAGTTTGCAAGTCAATAAGATTGCTAATCAAATGCTATTCAAGTGCTTACAAAGCATTTAGTAAGCAGTTAACAGACAGTCTAATAGCCTTATTGAAGGTCTTTAGTTACATGAAATGGGTTAGAAGTTTTATGTCTGATTTATGGAAGTGACTTTTTTTTTTTCAAAATGCAATCGACTTTATAATCCGATCTAATAAATAAATCATAAACAACAAGATTCTTTATAGTACAGTAAAACCTTGGTTTACAAGACAAGTAACATTTTTTTTTTTAAATCCTGACTCTGTTTCGAATGTTGTCTCGCAAAACGAACAGCCTCTGGGATGTGCAGTACCGCATTTGGCCAGAGGTGCAGGGGCACCGGTGACACTCGGAATGGTTCGAAGCCGTTTGGAAGTACTCTGTTCCCAAGTGTTTACGAGCCTTTCCAAGTTCAGCCAAGCTGTCCCCGAGTACTTCCGAGTCTCTCCGGTGCACCCCCCTCCTCTGGCCACATGCGGTATTGCATGCAATAGAAGAATGAATTATCTTTGTTTCTATAGACTTCTATGGGGAAACTTGCTTTGATATGCGAGTGCTTTGGATTACAAGCATAGTAGCCAATCACCTTCCTGGTTTTATGGTCAAAGCTTAATGGGACATTAATGGGACACTCTGGGGTCTCTCGGGGGCTCTCGCGGCTCCTCCTTGCATTAGATAACCCCCTTGGAGAAGAGCTCTCCCAACCTCCATAGACGCCAGGTGTATGACTCGGCCCAACGCCGATTGGCTTTGATTGACAGTAGTAGCAGCTAATGGCTGCACTGCTATCAATCTATCCAATCAATGCCAGGACTCGCTGGAGAAGAGGACGCCGGGAATGCGCCGAGCAGGTGAACTGGCTCAGGTGTGTAAAACGGGCGTGGGGGCTGGGGGGGTGGTGATTGCCAGGTGTTTTTTCACCTTAATGCATAGGATGCATTAAGGTGAGAAAACACAAATCTTTATTACTCCCTTTAATTGCAGAAGCTGGAGATAGAATTGCACTAGATTTTGCATGCTCTAGTTTTAGTAAATCATCTCCAATATTACTCTCCAAATGACTATCCAGCAAAACTTACTGACAAATGTTTGGTCTACATCTGCATTGACCTGTTTTTCCTATTTATTTTACTTTTTATTTTGAATTTTTACGCTGTTCTTTAAAAAATAAAATTGTGACACTTTTATTCCTATTACAAGGAATGTAAACATCCCTTGTAAAATAAATAAAGCATGACAGGACCTCTTAAATATGAGATCTGGGGTAAAAAAGACCTCAGATCTCATACTTATACTAAAATGCAATAAAATAAAAATAAAAATAAAAAAAGGTTTTAAAAAAAAAAAAAAAAAGTCCCTTTTTAATAGCTTTTATTAGCTATGGATGGAAGTGACGTTTTGACGTCTCTCTTCCGCCCTACAATGGTATGGAGACGGGTGGGGGCCATCTTTCCCTCACTCATCTCCATACCTAACAGGGAGAAGGATCCGATCGCCTCCGCCTCTGCCGGCAGCTCCGGTAAGCGACGGAGGGTGCCGGAGAGCGGTGGGAGGGGTGCCCTCTTCCACCGCTGATAAGTGATCTTGCAAATTTGCTGCAGAGACCACTTTTATCTAAACTGGACCGCTCACTGAAGAAGAGGATACTGAGGTTATGGTAGCTAGCTGCTGCTGTAACAAAGACATCCCTTTTTAATGTGCCAACATATATCGGCGCAAAGTGGTTAACATGAGGATTTCAGAGGCCAAGGGCTAACAAACAATGTTTGGAGCAAGAAACTAGTTTCTGTCCATGTAACATTAACATTTACCATTTTTTGTTGTCATTATCACTGTATTGCTTATACAGATTAGTCTCATTGTGATCATTGGTGACCATCAACTGGTGAAATAAAATATCAGCCTTACAGAGAGCATGCCATTTTCAATGCCACCTTACTGGTAAACTTGCATTGCAAGAAGAAGTGGTAGGACTCAGATATACTGCCCTACAAAGCTAAAAATAAAGTCTGGGTATTTTAGAAAGAAAATGAGGCTGCTGTACAGTGCATATAGATTCATAAACAGGATGTTTTTTTCTTTTAGAAATTGATACACATTGTGATAGGAGTACAGTACTGGTTATCACAGTAGCTGATAGTTTAGAGGAGGAATCCAATTAAGAAGGGGTGATTTTGTCACAGGAAGTTTTCTTGTGTGAAACCTGAGATACTGGGCCAGCGATTAGATTGGCTGAGACAAAGTTACACGTGTGACTAGGATAAAGCTAGATTCACACCTATGCGCCAGCCACATTTTGTGCGGGCGCAGAAACACATTCATTTGAATGGGCTGCCCTGCCTCCTGAATAACAGGGAAACGTTTTTTATAAAATTGCAATCTGCACAAGAACTGCAAGTACAGAGCGGTTCGCAGTTCCGGTGCGATTTCCACCAAGTGCGGTTTGCCATTATTAGGATTAATGGCACTCGCATCCAGTGCATATTTTTTTCTCTGCAGGTGGTTGTGACTGTGGGAATAGGGGCTGACCCGCCATCGGAAGCATCCACACAGATGTGGACCTAGCCTTACACAGGTGTATTGTTACAAGATCATACCCATAACTACGACTCTGCTCGGAACTTGCTGCTTTCATCCCACATGGACAAGCCAGGTTCTGGCTGCAACAGCCACTGCCCGTCTCCACTCTCAATCAAAGGTATAAAAAATAAAAGCTGCATTCAGAACTTGGCTCGTTCTTCTGTGTTTAATTTGTCAAAAACAAAGACTGCATACATTGATGTCTCCAATTGAAACCAACTTTCCTTGGTTTATTTTATCTTGCTCACAAGCAAATGAAACACAAAAAGAAGAGCTAAGTTCTGAAGTGTGATTGATATTTTCCATACTTTTGACAGGTGTATTGTTGAGATGCATAAGGGTGCCATTCAAAATCGATGAATCCACAATTTTTGGTTGTTTTTTTTTTCCCACCAATTACTGCAATTGCATATAGTAGCCATGCCTGGAAGAATTCATAACTTTTAACCGTTTTATATGCTTTGTGACGATCTGCACATAGCTGGGTACTCCTCACTGTCTGGACAATTTGCCCCTGCACCTCTCCTGCACTGTGTGCTCATCCTGGATTGATCGCAGATGAGTTTTAGGTGTCTTTTCAATCTTTCCTTGCCAGGTAAGAAGAGCCTTTACACCCACATATTGTGTCAAGCATCATGGTGGATGCTGGCACAGCAGCAGTACAAATTTACAATACAAGATGCAGAGATGTCTCCTGTTTTTCATTCACAATTGGGCATCTGTCGCTAATATAAGTTACTGTATCTTGCAGTGTTTCATTGGAATAGGAACCATATAGCATTAGAATAATTCCATACGCACTGCTGCAATTAACACTTCATAAATTATAGATACTTCGAATCTAGTTAATTAAAATGATGAGATCAGGACAGCCGTAGTATAAAGCAAGGGAGATATATACAGTGAAAGTGTTTCTTATTCTAATGAATGGATTAACAAAAATAAATTTAGAGTCAATTGCATTCTTTTAAAATTGTTCTAATTAAACTAAGAAAAGTTAATCCAAAGCGAGTCTTAAAGAAGCTTTGCAGTTAATATGCTGGCTTAATTCTTAGATTTAGCTAAATCCTAAACTGATTCTAGCGTGATGGTAATATACTCTTGCAGTGTTTCATTTGTGTTGCTTTTGCATGTCTGTGACCCAGTTGAAAAAGATTCTCTACTAACACACAGGAAAAGTTATTTTGATATAAGTTAAGAGACTGATTGCTGGTTACAACATGCATACACTTATTTCTTGCTAAAATCGCCATGCAATGGGGCCGTTTATCTAAAATAGGTGCTTATATTTGCAGACTTTTAATTCTAACGCTATATAAAAATTTGTATTTTATCAATAAAGGCTATCCTCTTAAAAACTGCTATCCAACCTGCCTTGCTTCTTTCCGAGCAGTCAACATTCAGATTCTGCACTTGGTATGAATAACATGCAAAATGCCTTCTCTAGAGGAGTGTGTAATAGAGTTCTGAGGATCAGCAAGTGCACTGCATTGTAAGCAGAGTCCATCTCGCAAAGCCAGAGGTCCCTACTGCAAGGCAGTAAGATGAAAAAAATCAGTATAGCTCTTGAAAAAAGTATATTTTATGGTAACAGAATGTGCAGACTTACTTCATTGTTATATACTGATATGCACACATACGGGTATTTGAAATAATAAATAGTATAGATATGTTTGAAACATAACATATATATATCCACTTCCCGCCCGGCCAATAGCCGATTTACGGCAGGGAAGTGGTTATGAAATCGTGACTAGACGTTCTCAAACGTCTAGCACGATTTCAATGCCGCGCGCGCCCGTGGGGGCGCGCAGCGCGGCGATCGGTGATGCGGGGTGTCAGTCTGACACCCTGCACCTCCGATCTCGGTAACGAGTCTCCGGCGGAGCCTCGTTACCACGTGATCAGCCGTGTCCAATCACGGCTGATCACGATGTAAACAGGAAGAGCCGCCGACGGCTCTTCCTCACTCGCGTCTGACAGACGCGAGTACAGGAGAGCCGATCAGCGGCTCTCCTGACAGGGGGGGTTCGCGCTGATTGTTTATCAGCGCAGCCCCCCCTCGGATCGCCACATGGACCACCAGGGAGTGCCCACACTAGACCACCAGGGAACATAAAAAAAGGAAAAAAAAATGTCAAAAAAAAAAAAATGACAAAAAAAAAAGTCAGCAGTAAAAAAAAGGGCAGTAAAAAAAAGATGCCAATCAGTGCCCACACATGGGCACTGATTGACAACATTAATCCATCAGTGCCACCCCTCAGTGATCATCAGTGCCACCCCAGTGTCTGTCAGTGCCACCCCACAGTGCCAATCCATGCCCAGTGCCCACCTATCAGTGCTCACCTGTGCCACCTATCAGTGCCCACCTGTGCCGCCTATCAGTGCCCACCTGTGCCGCCTATCAGTGCCCACCTGTGCCACCTATGAGTGCCCATCTGTGCCGCCTATCAGTGCCCACCTGTGCCGCCTATCAGTGCCCACCTGTGCCACCTATGAGTGCCCATCTGTGCCGCCTATGAGTGCCCATCTGTGCCGCCTATGAGTGCCCATGAGTGCCCATCAGTGCCGCCCATGAGTGCCCATCAGTGCCGCCCATGAGTGCCCATCAGTGCCCCATACCAGCGCCGCCTATCAGTGCCCATCAGTGCTACCTAATCGGTGCCCATCAGAACTACCTCATCGGTGCCCATCGGTGCCCATCAGTGCCACCATATCAGTGCCCGTAATTGAAAGAGAAAACATACTCATTTACAAAAAAATTAACAGAAAAAAATAAAAACTTTATTTTTTTTTCAAAATCTTTGCTCTATTTTTAGTTGTTGCGCAAAAAAAAAAAATCGCAGAGGTGATCAAATACCACCAAAAGAAAGCTCTATTTGTGGGGAAAAAAGGACGCCAATTTTGTTTGGGTGCAGTGTAGCATGACCGCGCAATTGTCATTCAAATTGCGACAGTGCTGAAAGCTGAAAATTGGCTTGGGCGGGAAGGTGCGTAAGTGCCTGGTATGGAAGTGGATATATATATATATATATATAATGTGTATGTAGATATTTTTTAGGCTGTAATCCTATTTGCCATTTTATGGTAGAGTTTGCAGGAACAAAAAAAAAAATGTTGGTATAAATGCATGTTGTCTTCCTTGTGAAGTTAGTGTAAAACAGTGAAAAATATGTAACATAATTACTTCTGTTATGTTTGGTTTAAGGTAATGTTATAGCTTATCTTTTTTTCTATTTCTGATGAATTACCTTACATGGTGGTATACTGCTCCTTAGTCTCATCAAGCTTATCTTTCTATCTCTATCAGATGCCACCCCCCTCCCCCCCAGAGCTGGCTGTAATATCTGTATTTGGGATGGCTCCTTTCCCTTGGAGGGTCATACAGAGCTACACTCGCACACACTGCCCAGCTTCCACCTACAGATGCTGCGTGCATCCACAGAAGGATAGCCCGGTATCAAGCAACCCCACTGCTCCCCCTTCTCCCTGTACATGTGCTGTTCCATCAGAACAGTACATGTCAGATTCTTATGGTCCACGCGCCTCTATTTAGACTTTGGAGAAGCACGCCTTGAGATCTGGAGCCAGCAGAGGTATATAGTTAGTTTGGTAAGTTTTTTTTACACATATACCAAGCTTACTGTAAACAGCGCAATATTTAATAGGGTATCATTAATTCATTGATTACATTGTAATAAATTCAAGTAGAATATTATTTACAGATAGTGTTTAGAGGCCATGAGACAAGATGACTCCCTGAGAAACTCCTCCAAAAGCCCAAGTATGAATGCTTGTATTTTTTAGTAACACGAATGATTTTCATTATAAAAGTCTTTCAAAAATCAAGTATTTAGATATAACATCATAGTAAAGATGGGCCTAGTTTTCTCCTACTGCCTTGCCATCTCCCTCATGCCATCAACCACAGACCTTACATCAGCAGACAACCTCAACCAAGGACAAGTGCCAATTAGGCTGCTCTTTCATTCTTTCTAGTAAGCATGCAGGTTGGGGAAGGTGTGTAATTAGACTCTTTGTCCTGTAACTGAGAAACCATAGTATGTTAAATTTGACGTGTAAGGCGAAAAGCTTGCATTTAAAAGATATCCAGTTAGCCACATGACAGGTATCTCCCGTATGTTTACTTTCCTACTATCTATGGTAACAAGGTGCAAAACCTTACCATTAGCCATGTTTTCAGGTATAATGCAGAGATAAAGAAAGTGAAAGAGGCTTGGGCTGTGAGGCAGGGATGTAGAAGGTGGATAGAGATTTGATTGCTTTAGTTATGAGGCGGTATAAAGAAGTTGGAAGAGCTTACAGTCTCCTGGGCTATTACACAAGGATGTAGAAGGTAGAAGAGCTTATAATGTTTTTATTATTAAAGCAGGGATAAAAAAGGTTAAAAAGGTTATCGCCTCTTGGGCTATAAGACAGGGGTATAGATGGTGGTATGGTTTGCAATCTCTTGAGCTATAAGGCAGGGATGTAGAAGGTGGAGAAGCTTCCAATTTCTTTGGTTATAAGAAAGGGATAAAGAAAGGAAAATGGCTTATAATCTTTGATGCTGGCTAAATGATTGGTTATTGCTAATCTGTTGATCATAGATTTAAAAAGTTCTCAACCCAGAATATTGTTTGACATGACAAAGACAGCATTGGGTTTCAGAAATTTCTCTTTTTAATGAACATAATTTGTTCTGTACCCATTTTATTGCAGCCACTTCCATTCAGAGCATATCACCCCTCATGATACTGTAAGTAATGGCATGTCATAATGGCACTTTCCTTTTGCCTGGCTGTATACAATCCAGCAGCGACCGTCTGTCATTTAGTGGTGCATTCTCCCCCATCAACCCACTGACAATCAGAGTGGCTTCTTCCTACAGCCTTGCCTATTTAAATTTGGTGCATCTCTTGGCTCACTGTCCGAATAATGCTATTATTAGCTGCTGTGCCCCCTTCTATCCAGTCTGCATTCTTGTCCACTGATTCCTGTGTACTAACCTCTGTCTTGTTTCCTGACAATCTGTCTGCTGCCTGCCCTGATCTCTGGCAAGTTCTAGTAATCCATATGTGCTGCGTGCTCTAAACTTTGGACTGTTCCAAGCATCCTCCATCTTGTGGTCAGTAGTGCCTAAAGCAGTGTAGACCTGGGATCGGCACACTGCAAAGCCCAACACTTTGCCTGCACCACCTGCTCTCATGTGAACTCATCCCATTCATGTACTTGATTGAGTCCTGATCCAATGCCCAGGTTATTATTTTTCCTATGTGTTCCAGATCCAGTTTCCTTGACCTCCCTCTCCCAACAAGGTTCCCCTTTTTCTGTCTCAGCTCACAGGTCTAATCTGTTTTGTGTTGCTCTGCTTTACCCTGCAGAGTTGTCTCCTGGCATACACTTCTCAGGTAAGCCCTTCATCTCCTATTGGCCATCCCCTATCTTGTATCTACAGGATTCACTTCTGCTTAGCTGCTATCCTGACACTAATTACTACCTCTAGGCTATAAGAGGAGGTTATCTTTAGCTGTCAGTTGAATATGTGTCCTTTATTAAAAGATTCCCGTCGCCCCGTGACAGCTATAACAAACATATGCATTTCTTAAACTTTTTACCTGGTGGTAATGATCAAAAGGACAAATAGAGGGGATATCTCTCCAATGAGACACCACAACAAAAAGGTTGGGGTATACAGTAGATGCACATTAAGTTCTATAATAAGAGACCTAGTACTTTGCTAGCTTTTTTTTTTTACTTGCCTGAATTTCAGCTTTCATTTTTCCTGGGCAGGTAAAACGATGAAAGCTTAAATCTGATACTGTTATTGATATCTCCTGTTTTTCCTCCAGTTTAAATGACTTAAGGCTCGTACACACGCAATCTGCTCTCTATTTTCTTGTTGTGATTCTCAGCAGTGTTTTCCTGCAGAGAAACCTGAGAGTGTGTATGCTTGCCTGTCGACGTGGAAACCTGCTCATGCTCGAAATGACTTTGACCCATGCGTGGTAGCTTCCTAGGCATAGGTAGGATGTGGCAAGATGGCGGCGACGGCATCGAATGTGACGAGTGCATGCTTGTCGTAGTCGATGACTTCACCGCGTTCGTTTCATTCATAAGAACGGGGGTTCTTTTGAATGGAGTGTCTGTACACTTGGCCGGCACGAGGTTCTTGCCAAGAATCTCGTCAGGAAAGTTTTTTTCCTGGTGAGATTCTGGGCTGTGTGTAGAGGGCTTTAGTCTCGGGCCTCGTACACACGGGCAAGAATCTCGTCAGGAAAAAAAATGTAGTTTTTCCCTGACGAGATTCTTGACAAGAATCTCTTGCCACCTGAGTGTACACACTGACCTTTCCAAAGAACCGCTGTTCTCTTGCGCTCGTCATATTCGATGCCGTCGCCGCTATCTTGCTTCACCCTACCTATGCCATGGAAGCTACCGCGCATGTGTAGGAGTCATTTCTAGCATGTGCGAGTTTCCTTGGTGACAGGTAAGTATACACACTCTCTGGTTTCTCATTGGGAAACAGGCCGACAAGAATCTCGACGAGAAAATAAAGAGCAAGATCTTTATTTTATTTTTCGAGATTTTGGCCAAATTTCCAGACGAGAATCCTGAAATCCTCATACACATGCTCGGTTTACTCGGCAAGAAAGCTCTGCCAGCAATTTCATTGCTGGTTCTTGCCGAGAAAACCAAGCGTGTGTACGAGGCTTCAGTATCATTTTCAAAGAAGTGTGTATGAGGCTTCAGTATCATTTTCAATTATTATCATTTGTACATGATCAAGTATGAGAATATTCTTTTTCTATTATGGAAAAAAGAATGGAGGGCGCACCGACCTAGTGTGATACTGTTACACAATTTTTATTAAAATACTAAAATCAATAGTTATACTCACAAAATGAGTTAGAAACAAGCTTTAAAAGACAATCCAACAGCGCCAGCAGAACAGGACGGTTGCTTCAGTCTAAAAAGGTATCTGACCGATAATCAGGCTAGGCTTACGTTTCGGGGGCGTACCCCTTTCCTCAGAGCCCCGGTGGTCTGCACTGCTCCCTCACTATGCAGCTTGTCAGAATATATACACACACACATATACACAGAGAGGTGAAAAGAGCATGTGCTAGAGGGTCACAGGTCACCCCGCCCACAGGGAGGTCTATTGGCAAAGCTCCCCCCATTTTAAAATTAACCCTTGGATGTACGATCCCTATATCTCACAGACTTGGCATGGTCTTACCGATGGGTATCCCATAATCCAAAGATTCGCCAAATTTTGAAGGGAAGGGGGATGAGGGTGTATGGAGAAATACATCCATTTTCAGGTGTCAGAGGTGTTATCCTTGAAAGTGCACATACCTTACATATCCTGAGGCAGTGCCCTCCTTCCCTTCACATTTTATTATCCCAAAGTCATCCACATGGGCTGGAACGCACGCCACCTATTCTGAAGTGGCTGCGTTCCAGCACTACACTGCCTCGGGCATCGTCATCCTCTCTGCGCATGCGCGTACCACACGACAGCGCGACGCACGGCGCATCGCGACGTGCGTCACGCCGCCCACGGCGCCGACTCGTAGGAAGCGAGTGCGCTCCAGCATCACAAAAAGGATGCAGGTGAATGCGTTCCAGCATCACCATAGGGTGGAAGCGTCACATCCGCCCCTGTGACATTTCTCCTGTTTTTGCGGGGGATAGAGTCGCAAAGCGGTACTCCCTCTAGTGGTGGGAGGCCAGAATGGGGCTTCTAAATGAGAGACCAAAGGCTTCTCAGCACATGCCCTTGCTCCCAAATAGTCATGAAAAAAATATATATAATAAAATATAAGCATAAATGTAATCATAAATATAGATATCATCATTATCATCGTCCGTGGAATTAGTGTCAGCATCTGCATGGGTAAACACACACCTGCTCCTACATGAAATGGATGGGCTGGACCAGATGTCATTTTGTTAATGTCATCTATAGTTATAGGTGAATACCAAACATGAGCTCGCTCAAATACATAATAAAATAAAAGAATTAATTAATTAAAATTTGATTTAGAAATAAAAACTGCTTGAAGCGATAGTCCATAGGTCCAGTGTATGTTACAGCACAACGTACGCATATACCCATATATACACACGTGCATATAGAGGTAACGTGCACATGCATATCCATAGATACACACGTACATAGACCGCAAAAAATGAGTCAAATTGGATTAAAAGACACTCCCTTTAAAACAATACCCAGAATACAAACACCCACACATACATACATATACAATGTATGAGAGACATGTTAGCGGCACAGCCGGCAGACTATATATTCATTTGCTCGCTCTCATATCTATCTAAACATAGACAGTGTAGAATGCCCATGCATATGCTGACGTCCAAATGGACTACATGTGTATACAAACAAATGCATAAGTTAAATGCCAACCCTGCCCGCCTAGCTATCCCAGCCCTGGCACCATGGCTGGTGTATACTAGCTTGCAGCCCACTAATACATTTTACCCTAGGTGGCGGCAGACAGGCTGAAACTTATTCTGTGAGGGAACTACCACCTAATATCTACATATAGTACAATACAATGGGTAGTTTAGATTGTTACTTCCTCCCTCTATGGCTTCTTAGAAGCCTCCCCAACCATATAGTACGGTTATCTACGAGATATTCAAATTTAATTATTTATTTCTATTTTGTTTTTTGCTTTTTACTTATGTGATGGTGTGTAATTCTATCTCTTCATTTAATCCTTTCGGAACCATAGTTCCAAGGGTGAAAATCCAAAAGGCCTCTCTTTTACAAAGAATTTGGTATTTTTTGCCGCTATCTAGATTGTTTTGAATGGCCTCTATACCAAACACTCTAAGGCCTTCCACTCCACCATCATGAACTTCCTTAAAGTGTCTTGGTATTGACCCCTTTTCCTTTTTTGTTGCAATGCTGCTCCTATGCTCGTTCATCCTAGTTCTTAGTTGACGTGATGTTCGTCCTACATACAGTAGACCACATGGACATAGGATGCCATATATAACGTATGAAGTTCCACAATTAATGAATTGTTTGATCGTGTGACATCTTCCATCTGTACCAGTAATATCTCTTTTCCTATGGTGCATATGTGTACAGTTGCCACAACTGCTTACGCCACATCTATAACTTCCTTTCTGATCGAAAATTGTGGTCCAGGGCCCTTTCAATCCTTCTCCTTTGTTCATTTTCTTTACTCTACTAGGAGCAATCATACTTCTCAAGTCTTTGGGCCTTCTAAAGACCAAATTGGGACGAGACGAGATACATGTCTCTAGAAATGGATCGGCAGCCAGAATCTTCCAGTTTTTCTGGAAGATTTTATGTATGGTCGGGGCCCTATTGTTATACCTAGTGCAGAACCGTACTGTAGAGATTTCTTTTTCTGCATAGCTCTTGATTTTGTCGCTTTTTGGTGCATCCTCTTTATAGAGCTGGAGATATTTTTGGAAGGCTTCCTCTATATGTGCCTGCCCATATCCCTTTTCTTTAAATTTCTCTCTCAGGATCTGACTTTGTTCTTCGTAATCTTTCTTCTGGGTGCAGGTTCGCTTCAAACGACAGAACTGGCCAAATGGAACATTTTTAATCCATCTTGGGTGGTGCTGGCTCGATGCATGCAGGTATGAATTTCCTGCACTGGGTTTGAAGTGGGTTCTTGAGGTGATCTTACCACTGTCATCAGCCCTCAATTCCAAATCTAGAAACACTAATGATTCTTTATCTACTACATGTGTAAATGAAATGCCAAACGGATTATTCTCGCAGTGTGTCAGGAAACCCTCTATTATGGGTCACAGTCCAGCTAGTTATGTCAAAAAATCTACTTTTACAGTAAAGGAATATTTTATTCCCAATTTTCACTTTTTCTGTGACTTCTCAGACTTGAATGCGATGCTTTTTTTCACTACACGTCACATTGTTAAACTAGAAATATTCCAGTATATCACTTTCGTAATAAGAATGATGTTATGCAATGATAGCTCTTTATTGCCTGTCTGTCTCACCAATAAAATTGATTCTTCACATGTCTATGGCTGATCAGCTGCTCACTGTAAATCTGTTGAAGCAGAACAAAGTCTCATGCTGCCCCACTGAAGCTGCTCTGAATAAGCTGGTTAGGAAAATAGAACATGACGAGATTCTTACATTTTCTTACATTTTCTGGTCTGTGTAACACTGCATCAACAGTAGCAAAACATGGCTAAAGTTTCATGGATTTTGCAAGTGTTGTCAAACAGGCATAACAAGACCTTAATCTTTGTTCAAATTATGTAAACTCTCATGGTAAATAGGATTTGGTGTACACTTTGAAATTCTCAAGTATTTGGTCCCTGTTGAATCTGAGAAGAATGCAAACACAAAGTATGTTTATTAATTGCACTTTTAAAGCTTTCGGAATTTTCCTTTTTTTTGTTATTTTTTTTTGTCAGTTGAGAAAACAAGATTAAGTAGAATGCCACTATTAAGTTTTGTATAAAGAATGATACATGAACAAAGTAAACAAATTTTGAAATAAAAAGCCCAGCACCAACTCAAACTTTTTTTTTTTTAGCCTCGGTAAGAGTAAATACTTTTGCATCAAACATTAAAGCGTTACTTTTGGGAGTCCCTACTTTTTTTCGGGAATAAGGAGATTCACCCAAAAGGAAAAGTTTTGCTTTAAGTAAATTCCCCAACTCCCCCATGTGGCATGTTTTTTTTGGGGGGGGGGGGGCAGGTACCTAGTTTTAACAGGGACCCGCTCCCACTTTCACTCAGATTGCCTAGAAGTTTGCCTCTCCCCCTCCCTCCCTGCAATCTTCTGGGACAAATCGCAGGTCCCAAAAGATTGCCTGACCATTTAGGAGGCACAGAGCAACTCGTGTATGTGCAGTGCACATCCGGCTGTGAAGCTGCAAGCTGTCACAGCTGGGTGCCCGCAATGTAATTTAAGGCGCTGGCAAGAGGGAGAGAATCAAGGGTTCGGGGGGCCACATCGCTGGATCCTGGGACAGATGAGTGTATGTGTTTTTTTATTGAAATTCAGCAGCTACACTTTTTGTATCTGCTGACTTTTAATCAACACAAAAATGACTGGAGTTCTGCTTTAATAACCTTTTAATATACCCTTATTTAAAATTAATATCTCAACTTTCAGCTAGCTTCTACACATAAAGCCATCCATTTAATTTTATACACGTTAAAATTAATTCAAATGTAACATCCATAGATAAAACCAAACTATGGCAACCGTCCTTCCCTACCTTTTCTTTAACAGCATCACTTTGAACATATTATTTATAGTGTGCCAGACCATTTATTCCAGTGCATTATTAATATAGGTGTCAATCTTATACATTAGATATGCACATACATTCTCCACCAGTATGAAGTGGCTCATGATTTAAAGGGTAACTCCACTATTGTGAAAAAAAAATTGCAAAAAATAATATAGCATATACAATTGTGACACAAGTCATATTGTAATTCAATGTTCTTACAAATTACCTTTCCTTTTAACCACTTAACGCCTGCCGCACGACTATGTACGTCCACAGAATGGCACGTACAGGCAGATGGGCGTATACAGTGCGGAAAATAAGTATTTAAACACCCTGCTATTTTGCAAGTTCTCCCACTTGGAAATAATGGAGGGGTCTGAAATTGTCATCGTAGGTGCATGTCCACTGTGAGAGACATAATCAAAAAAAAAATCCAGAAATCACAATTTATGAATTTTTAACTATTTATTTGTATGATACAGCTGCAAAGAAGTATTTGAACACCTGTCTATCAGCTAGAATTCTGACCCTCAAAGACCTGTTAGTCTGCCTTTAAAATGTCCACCTCCACTCCATTTATTATCCTAAATTAGATGCACCTGTTTGAGGTCATTAGCTGCATAAAGACACCTGTCCACCCCATACAATCAGTAAGAATCCAACTACTAACATGGCCAAGACCAAATAGCTGTCCAAAGACACTAGAGACAAAATTGTACACCTCCACAAGGCTGGAAAGGGCTACGGGGAAATTGCCAAGCAGCTTGGTGAAAAAAAGGTCCACTGTTGGAGCAATCATTAGAAAATGGAAGAAGCTAAACATGATGCCGCGTACACACGGTCGTTTTTTGCGATAAAAAAAAACGACGTTTTTTAAAACGTCATTTAAATTGATCGTGTGTGGGCAAAACGTTGTTTTTTGTCTTAAAAAAAACGACCAAAAAAAAATTCCAACATGCTTGAATTTTTTGTGTCGTTTTTCAAAACGTCGTTTTTTGTTTCACAAAAAGTCACCGTGTGTAGCAAAAACGTCTTTCAAAACGACGTTTTTCAACCCGCGCATGCCCAGAAGCTAGTTATGAAGCAAGCTTCAATGGAAAAGAGTGGTGAACGTAACCTCGCTTTTTGTGAAAAAACGATGGTGTGTATGCAAAATTGTCTTTGAAAAGTGACGTTTCAAAAACGTTGTTTTTTACTTCACAGAAAACGTCGTTTTTTTTAATCGCAAAAAACGACCGTGTGTACGCGGCATGACTGTCAATCTCCCTCGGACTGGGGCTCCATGCAAAATCTCACCTCGTGGGGTCTCAATGATCCTAAGAAAGGTGAGAAATCAGCCCAGGACTACACGGGAGGAGCTGGTCAATGACCTGAAAAGAGCTGGGACCACCGTTTTCAAGGTTACTGTTGGTAATACACTAAGACGTCATGGTTTGAAATCATGCATGGCACTGAAGGTTCCCCTGCTTAAACCAGCACATGTCAAGGCCCGTCTTAAGTTTGCCAATGACCATTTGGATGATCCAGAGGAGTCATGGGAGAAAGTCATGTGGTCAGATGAGACCAAAATAGAACTTTTTGGTCATAATTCCACTAACTGTTTGGAGGAAGAAGAATGATGAGTACCATCCCAAGAACACCATCCCTACTGTGAAGCATGGGGGTGGTAGCATCATGCTTTGGGGGTGTTTTTCTGCACATGGGACAGGGCGACTGCACTGTATTAAGGAGAGGATGACCGGGGCCATGTATTGCAAGATTTTGGGCAACAACCTCCTTCCCTCAGTTAGAGCTTTGAAGATGGGTTGAGGCTGGGTCTTTCAACATGACAATGACCCGAAGCACACAGCCGGGATAACCAAGGAGTGGCTCTGTAAGAAGCATATCAAGGTTCTGGCGTGGCCTAGCCAGTCTCCAGACCTAAACCCAATAGAGAATCTTTGGAGGGAGCTCAAACTCTGTGTTTCTCAGCGACAGCCCAGAAACCTGACTGATCTAGAGAAGATCTGTGTGGAGGAGTGGGCCAAAATCCCTCCTCCAGTGTGTGCAAACCTGGTGAAAAACTACAAGAAACGTTTGACCTCTGTAATTGCAAACAAAGGCTACTGTACCAAATATTAACATTGATTTTCTCAGGTGTTCAAATACTTCTTTGCAGCTGTATCATACAAATAAATAGTTAAAAAAATCATACATTGTGATTTCTGGAATATTTTTTTTTGATTATGTCTCTCACAGTGGACATGCACCTATGATGACAATTTCAATTTCAGACCCCTCCATGATTTCCAAGTGGGAGAACTTGCAAAATAGCTGGGTGTTCAAATACTTATTTTCCGCACTGTATATACGCCCCTGCCTTCTAGCGGGTCGGGGGTCCGATTGGGACCCCCTCCGCTGTGTGTGGCGGGCGACTTACCTTCGGGAGCGATCCGTCCTGAGGGGGTGGCTCTGTCCGCCCCCTCGTGATCGCTCCCAGCCAATCCCGTGAGCCTCCACCGTGTCACTTCCTCTGCCTGTGTAATGTAAACAATGGCAGAGGAAGTGATGCAGCTCTCCTCTTGGCGGTATTTTCAATCCGCCGAGAGGAGAGAACACTCACAGTAAGTCGCACCTAACACTACACTGACACCAGTACACATAGGCACATTTAACCCCTTGAGATCACCCCCCAGCCCCCTGTCACACTGTCACTGAATGCAGTGATCATACAGTTACTGTGAAAGGCAGTTAGTGTTAGGTTCGGGGTAGCCCTGTACCCCCCCTAATAAAGTTATAACCCCTTGATCACCGCCCTAGTTAACCCTTTCACCCCCTATTACCAGCATCACTAAGCGATCATTTTTCTGATTGCTGTATTAGTGTCGCTGTTGCCGCTAGGTAGCTTTTTTTTTTTTTTTTTTTTTTATTGCTTTTTTTTTTTTTTTTTTACTAGACATGTGGCTGAATACATTTTGGCCTAAATGTTTGACTAAAATTTAGTTTATTCGATTTTTCTTATAACAAAAAGAAAAAAAATATTGATATTTTTTCAAAAATTTCGCTCTATTTTTGTTTATAGCGCAAAAAATAAAAATCGCAGAGGCAATCAAATACCATAAAAAAAAAAGCTCTATTTGTGGGAAGAAAAGGACGCAAATTTTGTTTGGGAGCCACGTCGCACGACCGCGCAATTGTCTGTTAAAGCGACGCAGTGCCGAATTGTAAAAACTCCTCTGGGCATTTAGCAGCATATTGGTCCGGGGCTTAAGTGGTAAATCTGCAGCTCTGTAATTTTCTGTAAGATGCAGTGCAATATGGCTACCTGGAGGTGTTCTGTACACAGAATGTGTACAATACGCCCCCCAGAAACATAATTTCCTGCTTGTGTGATTGGCTCACTGATTTTTCCCAATAGTCTGCACTAAGATGCACATCAGATATTAGACATCCTCTGCAACAAAATTGTCATTTTTGGTGATATACTCCCAATAGGAAATCGCATCCAAAGGGATGTAGACCCTGCAGTTTTCCTCATTCGAGCCCTGCAGGTGCAGCAGCTGATTTGATAATTACGAAACCACTCCCATTAGATTCTCTTTTCACATGGACACAGGCAAACACACAGGGATTTCTTCAGAATAACGAAAGGTAGGAATCTGCAACAAAGTTTGTTAAACTCCTTGCAATGTACATACATCACTCAGGGGAATGATTTTTACTCTTTAATATCCTCTCTCTCTCTCTCTAAGATAGCACTTGATGTATTAATAGGAGTGCCTATAGGTTTTCATCTGATCCCCAATCAGGGACCATCTGTAGTACAGCCAAGTTCCATGTATCAGTAGACAAGGTCTTCTCCTGAGCCAAGCCCTTTAAGCTGGACTTGCATGGTTGAATTTCCAAAGCATTATCTTTTGAAAATCAGAAATTTCGTGTGTTTTGTGATCCGATGGTGCTACCTTTGATTTCGAAATTCGACCAACCAAGCTATTAATTTCACCTCCTGTTGCTACAGACCTTTTTTTTCGCAGCTGGGAATCTTTTTGCTTTCTGGAATTTTCTTTTCTTGCACTTGCGCATTTCTTTTTCGATTTACATTTCTCGCACGATTCTCCCATCATTGATTAGAAATATTAATCCTGTTCCCTTAAAGTGATGTAAACCCTTGAATAAACCCAGTGATGTAAAAAACCTCAGATGATACACAGGGAGGAAACACATTCTCCTACATACGTTTTACATGTATATTTGTTGTCTTCAGCTTTATATACTGTTTAGTAAGTGCACATTGTGTTAGAATTTTCACTTCCTCATTCAGCAGTAGCACTGTAGTGTTTACACTGGGAGACAACTGATTGGAAGAAATGCACACACCCCGCTCCACATAGGCGGAGACTTGCAGAGCTGTCCTGTAAGGAGAGCATCTTTCTGCTAATCTATTTATAGCACCCACCCCGACACAAAATTCAGGCTGGTTTTATCACCTGTCAGAACTTGTCAGAGGTTTTCATGCTGATAACAGAAAAGCGAGCAGGAGAAAGCCACATGACCCAGTGCTTTGAAGAGAGATAAGAAAACACTGCAGAAATATGTGCCCAGCTCAAATTGCATTAATCGGGGTACATCCAGTTTAAAGCATGTTATATACAGCACAGTGCTTGTGCTGTGTAATTTGGTCCCTTCTATCGCCTAAAAAACCTGGCTGATCCTGCCTGGCTATGTCCTCCCCCTGACCACGGTATATCATGGCTGCTGAGCCCTGACAAATTGCAAAACTGAAATCTTGTAGGTGGAGCGAAGTAAAAAAATAAAACTAAAATAATATGGTTGCATAAGTGAGCACACCCTTAACCACTTCAGCCCCGGACCATATTGCTGTCCAAAGACCAGAGCACTTTTTGAGATTCGGCGCTGCGTCGCTTTAACTGACAATTGCGCGGTCGTGCGACGTGGCTCCCAAACAAAATTGGCGTCCTTTTTTTCCCACAAATAGAGCTTTCTTTTGGTGGTATTTGATCATCTCTGCGGTTTTTATTTTTTGCGCTATAAACAAAAACAGAGCGACTATTTTGAAAAAAATGCAATATTTTTTACATTTTTCTATAATAAATATCCCCAAAAATATATTAAAAAAAAATATTTTTCCCTCAGTTTAGGCCGATACGTATTCTTCTACATATTTTTCGTAAAAAAAAATCGCAATTAGCGTTTATTGATTGGTTTGCGCAAAAGTTATAGCGTTTACAAAATAGGGGGTAGTTTTATGGCATTTTTATTATTATTTTTTTTTTACTAGTAATGGCGGCGATCAGCGTTTTTTTTCGGTACTGCGATATTATGGCGGGCACTTCGGACACTTTTGACACATTTTTGGAACCATTGGCATTTTTTTAGCGATCAATGCTATAAAAATGCATTGGATTACTATAAAAATGCCATTGGCAGTGAAGGGGTTAAGTGTGTTCCTAGTGTGTTCTAACTGTATGGGGGGGGTGGCCTCACTAGGGGAATCACTGATCTTCTGTTCATACATTGTATGAACAGAAAATCAGCGTTTCCCCCGCTGACAGGAACGAGCGCTGTGTGTTTTCACACACAGCTCCCGTTCCCCGCTCTGTAACGAGCGATCGCGTGTGCCCGGCGGCGATCGCGCCCGCTGGGCACACGCACGGGACTCGGGGGCGAGCGGGGGGCGCGCGCGCGGGCCGCCGGCGGCGCGCACGCGCCCCCTAGTGGCCGCGAAAGGCGCGACGTAGAGCTACGGGCTCTCGCGCACCCGTGCCGACCTGCCGCCGTATTACTGCGGCGGCTGGTCGGCAAGCGGTTAAACTAATACTTTGTTGAAGCAACTTTTGATTATATTACAGCACTCAGTCTTTTTGGGTATGAGTCTATCAGCATGGAACAGCTTGACTTGGCAATATTACCCCACAGATTTTTAATCAGATTCAGGTCTGGGCTCTGGCTGGGCCATTCCAAAACGTTTAGGCCAGATTTACAGTTGTGTGGTGTGAATTCCAGCTCTGTTATCTCTGCAAAAAGATAAGAGAGCTGTTCAGCAAATCATCTCAGTTTTAGCTGCGAATTTGGAGACCTGGGAGAGGGGAGGGGGGAAGTGTATGCGAGAAATCCTGAAGAGAAATGAACACATCTGCAAATCGGATGCGTACCCATAGAAGATAATGGGTCTGAATTCGCACCTGAGCCGCACCCCAATGCCTAGAAACCGAACACGTTTTTTCGGCAATGCGCAGGGCGAATGCATCGCACATATGTGAACTAGCCTCATTAAAATTAATGCATTTAGAAATGTTCTGCAAATTGGATGCGGTTTAAGCCACACTCAATTTGCATTGGTGTGAACCCGGCCTTAATCATCTTCTTCTGGTGAAGCCATTCCTTTGTTGATTTAGATGTATGATTGGGTCATTGTCATGCTGAAAGAAGTTCCTATTCATGTTCAGCTGGCAGAAGCCTGAAGGTTTTGTGCCAATATTGACTGGTATTTGGAACTGTTCATAATTCCATCTACGTTGACTAAGGCCTCCTGTTCCAGCTGAAGGAAAACAGCCCCAAAGCATGATGTTGCCACCACCAAGCTTCACGGTGGGTATGGTGTTCTTTTGGTGATGTGCAGTGTTGTTTTTGTGCCAAACATATCTTTTGGAATTATGGCCAAAAAGTTCAACCTTGGTTTCATCAGACCATAATACATTTCCCACATGCTTTTGGGAGACTTCAGTCTGTGTTTTTGCAAAATTTAGCCGAACTTGTATGTTTTTCTTCATAAGAGAATGCTTTTGTCTTGCCACTCTAGCCCAGACGTATACAGAATACGGGAGTTTGTTATCACATGTACAACACAGCCAGTGCTTGCCAGATATTCCTGCAGCTCATTTAATGTTGCTGTAGGCCTCTTGGCAGGCTCCCTGACCAGTGTTCTTCTCGTCTTTTCAACAATTTTGGAGGGACTTCCAGTTCTTTCTTGGTAATATCACTGTTGTGCCATATTTTCTCCACTTGATGACTGCCTTCACTGTGTTCCATGGTTTATCTAATGCCTTGGAAACTCTTTTGTACCCTTCTGACTGATACCTTTTAACAATGAGATCCCTCTGATGCCTTGGAAGCACTCTGCAGACCATGGCTTTTGCTGTAGGATGCGACTAAGAAAATGTCAAGAAAGGCTAGAACAGCTAAACTTTTATTTGGGGTTAATCAAAGGCATTTTAAATGATGGCAGGTGTGTATTAAATTCCTATTTAACATAAATTGGAATATGATTGCTTAATTTTGAACACAGCTACATCCTAAGTTATAAGAGTGTATACACACTTATGCAACCACATTATTTTAGTCTTCCCTAAGGCCTCGTACACACCATCGGACTTATCCGATGAAAAAGGTCCGCGGACCATTTCCATCGGATATGTCCGATCGGGAGTTTGATCCGATGGCGTGTACACACCATCGGATCAAATTCCCCGCCGTCGGACGGCGCAGTGACGTGGCGGTGACGCGGCGGTGACGTTGACGCCGCCACGTCACCGCTACGTCACCGCCCCAGGAAGTAAAACACTTCCGCGCATGCGCCGAATACATTCGGCGGCGGTGCGGGACGACATGTCTGCTGGTAAGTGTACTAACCAGCAGACATGTCGGGCGGACAGATTCCCACCGGATAGATTTCAAAGCTTGCTTTGAAATCTGTTGGGTGGACAAATCTGTCCGCTAGCCCATACACACGAGCGGAGATGTCTGCTGAAACGGTCCATCGGACCGTTTTCAGCGGACATATCCCCTCGTGTGTACGAGGCCTAAAAGATTTTAGTTTTTCAATTGAGTTGTTTGGTTTATAGGTCATCAGACACCTGACAATTCACGTTTCTCAATATCTACCTTGAGCAATCAGACACATGTAATAATACTGTTTGAAATTATTTATGTAGTTTTATCATTCTTTTTCGTTTTGAAGCATAGCACCACTTCAAATATGTAAACAATTGAATTTTAAATGGGGTGATCAAATACCACCAAAATAAATCTCTGTGTGGGAAAAAATGTATACACAGTAAATTTCTTTTGGTACAGTTTTGCATGACCGCGCAATTGGCAGTTAAAGTAATGCAGTGCTGAATAGCAAAAAATAGCCTGGGCATAAAAGCGATTTAAAACCTTCCGGAGCTCGTGCATTTGGGTAAAAAAAAAAACTTCTGGACCTAGAATCACTTTAACTACTTACCGCCCCGCGCTATAGTCGAAAGACGCCTACAGCGCAGGCCTTAACTGCTGGGAGGGTGTCCATGGTCCTCCCTAGCAAGTGTAAAGATAAAAAAAACACCTTGCAGTGTTTGGCCCCCCAGCCTCCTCCATTTTACTTATCTGAGCCCCGTATTTCTGTGGGCGTGATCCACGGGTTCTCGGCTCTTCATTGTATAGATTGATAGTAGCGCAGCTATTGTCTCCTGCTGCTGTCAATCAAATCCAATGATGTGCGAGCTGGGCAGAGTCCTACACTCGGCGTCTATGGATGCCGAGTGTATGACACAGGAGCGCGCCCGCAAGATAACCCCATCTGGGAAGCTCTCTCCCAAAGGGGAACCCCAGTACAGATGTGTCGGGGGCCACTCTGTGCAAAACAATCTTTACAGTGGAGGTAAGTATGACATGTTTGTTATTTAAAAAATAAATAAAATGGAAAACTTTAATATCACTTTAAATACCACGAAAAGAAAGCTCTAGTTGTGTGATTTTTATTTATTTTTATAAAAATGTAATTTTGGTACACTGTAGCATGACTGCACAATTGTCATTCAAAGAGTGACAGCGCTGAAAACTGAAAATTGGTCTGGACAGAAAGGGGGTTTAAGTGCCCAGTAAGCAAGTGGTTAAGTCCAATACCAATTTATTCACTAGCAGAATTATATAGACGCTTGAAAGGTTTTTGACTAATGGTATATTGCAGGCCTACGTAACATTTGTTAAAGGGTTGTATGACTCATTCTTTGCTTCCCTATAACATTAATATAATCCAAGTTAAATTCATTGATGTTAGAGACTTGGCCTACACATCTCCATCCTGTGAACCATGAACAACCCACAGAGGTTTCCTATCTTGCTTCAGTTTCATCTTACCAAAGGCTGGCAGTATAAAATCTATCAATTGGACTTTACGTTGACATTATTTCTTCGACTACCCCTTTCGTAAATGAGGCAATTGCCAACAAGAAGTTAAATAATTCAGCAGCATTAGAATAGATCATCTTTGTAGTCTAAAACATCTTTTTAGCTGTCCACTGTTGGCTGATGTCATTCAGCCGGCCCAGGCTCTGGATCAATCCCGACTTTACAGTCAGTATTCGCCCAGATGCCTGGATCGGTAGCTGGCTCATCCTCTCAGTGCACTGCTGGCTCAGCCTCTCAATGCACCACTGGGAGACTGAGGCAACTGTTCATGCCCCTTCCAGAGCCCGATGCTTCAGCGCTAGAGGGGCAAAACAGAGAACCAGTGACTGACAGTCACAAGCTCTCTGCTCAGTGAAGAGCGAGACCTGAACTATCTATACCAGTGACTACTCATTTTGTCCCATGCTTGCCTTTTTTGTGGGCACAGCTTCCACAGTTCAGGTCATATTTAATCTTGTGTTTCTTTGCAACAAACGGAAAACAGTTGTCAACAAGAAGGTAAAAAATTCAGCAGCATGGGAATACATCATCTTTGTAGTCTAAATCATACAATGTTTGTCTTTTTACTATTCTTTTTAGCATTTGTAAGAATATCAGGTCCGAGAAAGAAATGACAATGATATTCTGTTGCCCACTATCATCTGCAGTCTGAGCCAGTGAGTCCCCCTGGCAACAGAACTTCTCTGTGATTTCTTCCTTAGCAACTATTGAGCAGCTACAACCTCTAAGCTCTTTTACTCTGTCGGCATATGACTTCAGTGAATGTTTTTTTATTTTATTTTAATAAATTCTAGCTCACATTTTTACTGTTTTTCTTCTCCTCTAGCATTATGGTTAGTTTGATATTAAGCAGAGATGTGTCTTGTTTAGTATGGAAATGAACGTCTTAAATGTGCAGTCTTACATAAGTAACTGCCTCTTAAGATACACCTGCAGACCATATAAAAGAGCATTTTAAATGAAGCAGCGAGGGCTTTACTTTTTAATTTAATTGAACTACAACTGCCAACACATGCAAAGCTTAGTGCCATAAAAATAAAATGTGTCAAAAAATCCGACATTGCTCTGCCTTGCATTCCAATTTCAGCATAACCTGGACTTAACAGCGTCTTTTATTCTTCGGTTTGAAAAGATAAATGTACTTAGAGCTGCAGAAGAGAATATTGCCGAAGAAACAATTCTGTTCATCTTTAGTAGTTTCCTTAAGTACACTTCTTCTGTGCCAATTTGCATATTTTTTAAATAATGAGCTAAGTGCAGACAATTCGACAAGAAATTTAGCTCGTACAGAAAGTACTGCAAAAGTGAAATGTCCATTGGAAATATCTGCACAACATACTGGGAGCCGGTGGGTTGCTAATTTCATGCATTTATGTCAGCAGTGAAATTGTTTAGTAATTCAGTTTACTTCTAATATTTCATATTGCAGGGGAAATCTCAAGATGGCAAATTAGATGCTTTGCATGCATTCAAAAAAGAACTGAATCTTGATGAGTCCAGTGGAAGACTTGAAAAAGACAAGCATTTTACTGAGCGGACAATCCCAGCTGGATTTACTTCCTTTGAGGGGAAAGGAGGAGCTGGTGACGAGGTAAGTGTTCTGTATATATTGTTAAAGAGGAATCGATTCACGTATACGCATTGATTAGAAAAAAAACACATGATAAAATAGACAGGGTAGAGGGAAGGGAAGTATGAGGTTAAAACTGGTCACATTTTAGCTTTTATTCTAGGCAGCACAAAAATAAAACTCAATCTGGTTGGTATGGGACTATGCTTTTTTTTTTTTTTTTTTTTTAGATTTCATACATCAGTTCCATCATGTATTGTACTGTCTGTACAAATACTAAAGACTGCCTGTACAAATATTAAAGGACAGCTAAACTTGAAATCTTACATTTTTACTTCTGGAGAATGACAGTAATAATACTTGTTCAACTGTCTCATGTTATGTTAGTGACTAGAAGCCCTAAAAAAGTAAAGTGGCATTAAGCGATTTCTTCTTCTACAGACAGCTGAGAACTCTTCCCTTAGTTTTAGAACACAGGACTTTGTCCTTCATTTGTCAATGGCAGATCCCCCACACTCTGGTATGCTGGTCGAATCTGTCATTATGGTGCCAATACCAGCTTCTGTTAGGAGAGCATGTGGCGTGTATATATATATATATATATATATATATATATACACACACAGGCGGCCCCCTACTTACAAACATCCTACTTGCAAACGGAGGGAGACAACAGGAGGTGAGAGGAAATCTACCCCTAGGAAGGGAAATTCTCTCCTGTAAGACCCCTTTCACACTGAGCCACACATAGCGCGGGCGTATTTGCATCGCATTTCGGCTGCTAGCGGGGCGATTTTAACCCCGCTAGCGGCCGAGAAAGGGTTAGCTCCACTGTCCCATCTGTCAGATTTCAATGGGCGGGAGCGGTGGAGGAGCGGTATACACACTGCTCCAAAGATGTGGCTAGCAGGACTTTTTTTATTCAAATAGTTTTTATTGAAGGAAAAGTTTGTAAAACAGGTTACCGTACAAGGATAAAATTAAGGAGACCAGGTAGATCAATTGTACAACATTTCTCCACATGGGGACCAAAACTACAAAGGTACAATCACAAATTGAAAAGATTAAAATTAACTTCCTAACGGGGAACCATAAATGAAGTGCAAACTGGTTACCTTAAGGAAGTGGGGAGAGGGGGGGAGGGGAATAGCAAAGGAAGGGCAAAGAAGGGGGAGAGGGGGAGGATAAGGTCTGTCTGCCGTCTGATCAGTAATCAAGCAGGACTTTTTTTTACCATCCTGCTAGCGCAACGCTCCAGTGTGAGAGCCCTCGGTTTTTTACACTGGAGACAATGGGGCAGCAGTTTGAGGGTGGATTGCAGGTGCTATTTTTAACGCTATAGCGCCTGCAACATGCCCTCAGTGAGAAAGGACTCCTAGAGTTAATATGGAAAAAGGTGTCTCCACTGATGCTTTATCACCAATCCTTTTCCAAAATCTTTTTATTGTTTTTCATTTAAATACATTACATAACATTCTTCATTAAATACATTTATTATATCCCTTCAGATGCTAACATTACAGATACCCCCATAAATGAACCCGTCTCATCGTGTTCCTCTTTATCAACCTATATTTGAAAGTATATAGGCGGCCTCCCTAATCAAAGCTCCTCTCCCATTCCACAGTGCCTTAATGCCGGTATCTCCTCTCTTTCCCCAATCCTTGTTTCCCCAATTTATTTATTTATTTTTTTATAATTTTTATTGAAATGTTATAGACATTACAATAACAAAAACATACATACATATATTTATACATAACATACCAACAATTAACAAACATGGTCTCAGTATCTTTCATTAACCCTTTAGTCTTCGGTGGATATAACGTTCTAATACAGGGACCCCTTACTCATCGCCTACCTAGTTTTAAATATTCCCCTATTTAAAATTAAAGGTTTCATGGAGAAGACCCCACCAGGAGGGGGAATGGGACAAAAATAAAAAAGGGCAAAGATGGAATGGAGACAAAAGGGAAGAGAAACAGGTGGGGGGAGGGAGAAGAAAAGAAGAAAAAAAGAGAAGAAAGAAAGGAGGAAAAAAAAGAGCCTCTAGTGTTAAGTGTATTTTAGAGAGACCTAGAGTCCCAATCCTCCATTTTTCATAGTGAATCTAAAAAAAAATTCAAAATCCAATTGTTATTGGGACAGAAAGTGAGGTGAAATCTTCTGAACAGGGGCAGAGACTGCATCGACAAACTGGTCAGGTGGCACCATGATAATTGGTGAGGGATACATGTAGACCTCAGGTTGGAGGCTTAACCCCCCCCCCCCAAAGCTTTACAAAGTCTCTGGACTCCAGGACCCACACTAGAACTTAAGCTTTGAGGAATATTCTGTTTTCTCCATAGGTGAAGCAAACCCTGCTGCTCCTAACCTAGCTTACTCTAATATTCACCACACCTCTGTCAACCAATGCTGCACCTGGACCTGTGCCCAAACTGCCGTTCCTGTCTTTTTACATTGACAGATCACGTGCCTTATATTATATATTTATTATATATATATATATATGTTCCATTTCCTCAAACAGACGTATACATCTACAGTATATACTCTGTATGTATGTACTTTTTAGTACATACATACTGCAATTACACGTATGTACATACGTATTGTTTGTATATTTGCTAGAGCTGCACGATTAATCGTTAAGAATTGAAATTGCAATCTTTTTCCTTTCCCGACCTTTAAAAAAGAAAAAATAAAAAAAACAGGCCTGCCAAGTTTTATCACAACACACAAATAAGTCCTTCAACAAAGGAAAGAACTCTGGCGTGTTAACCACTTCCCATCCGTGCTATAGCCGAATGACACCTACAGTGTGGACTCGATTGCCGGGAGGCCGTCACTAGATGTCCTCCTCTTTTCATGCGCAACGTGTGCCCCCTGCAGGGTGCTTGCATCGTGTGATGTGTTTACAGAGTCACTGAGACTCTGGTGATCACAGATCCATGTAAGGGGCCAGTCCCGACCCCTTACCACGTGATCAGCTATCAGCCAATGACATCTGATCACGTGATGTAAACAAAGGATCGGTAATAAAAATGTTTTCTTTTTCACGCTGATAGCGTGAGGAGAAAAAAAAGCCGATTACCGGCTTGTGCAGAAGGGACATCGGTCCCGAAGAGGAAGGAGGCAAATCGGCCTCATAAGTTCCCATAAATACCACCTGCCAGTGCCACCTGCCATTGCTACCTGCCAGTGCCCACAGTGCCACGATCAATGGCCATAAGTGCAACCTATCAATGCCCACCAGTGATGCCAATCAGTGCTACCTAGAAATTCTGCCTATCGGTGTAACCTATCAGTGCCCTTCACTGCCAGCTATCAGTGCCACGTATCAATGCCACCTATTAGTGCCACTTCTCAGTGCCCAGCAGTGCCACCTATCAATGCACATCAGTGCCGCCTATCAGTGCTGCTTATCGGTGCCCACCAGTGCTGCCTTATTGGTGCCCACCAGTCCTGCCTCATCAGTGCAGCCCATCGGTGCCCATCAATGCAGCCCTGCATTGCCCATCAGTGCAGCCTCATCAGCGTTTGTGTGGGAAAAAATTATAAAAATGTCATTTGGGTATGACCGCGCAATTGTCGTTCAGAGTGCATCATCGCCGAAAATTGGTCTGGGCAGGAAGGGGTTTAAGTGCACTTGCCCATCAGTGCTGCCTCATCGGTATTTATGGGAAAAAATATATAAAAATGTAATTTGGGTATGACCGCGCAATTGTCGTTCAGAGGGCATCAGCGCTGAAAGCTGAAAATTGGTCTGGGCAGGAAGGGGTTTAAGTGCCCAGTAAGCAAGTGGTTAAAGACCAAACCTTTTCTGACATTTGTTGCTTACAAGTTAAAATCACAAATTTCTGCTAGAAAATTACTTGGAACACCCTAACATGGAAACACTCGAAAATTACTTTGAACACCCAAACATTTTTATTTTAGCAGAGGCACTAGAGAATAAAAAAGTGGTTGTTGCAATATTTTATGTAACACCGTATTTGCCTAGCGGTCTTTCAAATGCATTTAAAAAAACAAAACACGTTAATGAATAAAAAATAACCAGTAAAGTTATCCCAAATTTCTTTGTATAATGTGAAACATGATGTTACACCACAAGAATTGTGATCTTTATCCTAAGCAAAAAAAATAGTGTCATTTTAGCAAAAATCATGCAGTTCTCATATTTGCCATAAATAGCTTTTTCCATTTCCTATTAACCACGGGGGGTTATTTACTAAAGGAAAATCCACTTTGTACGGAAAATGCACTTGGAAGAACACTCGCTGTAGCTCTGAGGGGGACATTCAAGGGGAATAAAATAGCTTGTACATGATTGGATGATAAAATCAGCAGAGCTTCCCCTCATTTCAGATCTTCCCCTCAGATTTACAGCGACTGCATTTCCAAGTGCACTTGTAGTGCAAAGTGGATTTGCCTTTCGTATATAACCCCAATGGTCCCTTTGACACAAAAAAACTCTGACATTACTGGTTGATTGTAAATAAATATTTACAAAGCAGTGCTAATTTGTACAAAATATTCTCAAGCTCAATTTCAAACTTCTCCAGGGTTTTAGCTCAGAAGCGAGAAAATTGTATTTTCCGGACACTTCATTGCTGCATGGAAGCTTTAATGAAGAGGAATCTGCAAAATATTTTAATGAAGCTTTATTGGAATGGAGAAATCAAACTCATTCCAAATCACAAGCTCTTGATACCACTGAAAATGGCACAGGTAAGCCTTATTTACACATTTACACAGAGGAATATTTCTGGAATATCCTTTATAGATATGCAAATTTTGCTTTCTGTGTATTTCCATGTTTTACTTTTTTTAAACAGTGACATTTGTTTTGTATTTATCCTTATTTTTTCTCTGCTTGTGAGGTAGAAATACATTAAAGATCCCTTTTTTATATATACTAGTCTCTTTAAGCATTTGACTATTTGTCTGTCATTAAAAAATAAAAATAAAAATTGCTACAGGTATACAAGTAAAAGCACCTAGCCTGTATGCAGTATACCTACCGCAATTTTTGATAACCTGCTATTCTTGCTGAATCCTGGGGTACTCAGACTTACAGGTAGTGTTGGAGCCTGCTGTTACCTCCTACTCTTCACACATACATATTGTCCCTGGATAGTAGGAATATACAGGAGGCTTAAAGCCTAAGTTTAGACAAAACATAAAGAAAAAAATTAGGGCTGTGCAAATTAACTTTTAATTAAACGATTAATCTTTAATTTTTTTGATCGATCAAAATCTTTTTGATCGATTAAAATTCTTTTTATTGGTATTCACCTCCCCACCGGCTTCCAGGCCGTTAGGGAGTTCCGTCGGAGATCCGGTAACGTCACGGACACCGGCGGGGCTTGCCGTGTCCATCTGAAGAGCTCCTTTGCTGTGCCTTCATATCTGCATTCTGGCGGGACCTCACTATCTGCCACACGTAAGGGATGTTACACTTCCCTCTATCATTTCCCTCTATCAACCTGGGATTCTACAGCCATCCACTGGGAGTTGTGATAGTTCCCTTCACGGGACATCTACATGCCGACGGACTTATGTTAACCCCTCCTCATCTGGATTCAGCAGTGGTATCGTACACATTTTTATACCAGTATCATACTTAGCTACATGTTTTTATGACTGCTTTTGTTACTGTTTGGTATTACTCGCACCATTTTTACAGCTTATGTAGCTACATCGATTTTATCTCCAGTGCAATATTTATTTGGTTACCTACTTGAAGACTATAAAAGTTTTAATGCTATTCCCATCGAGCGATGCCTTTGTGTGTTTTTTGTATCCTGCTATCCATTTTTCCATTAGCTGCACTGGGAATCAGCCTGCAAGGAGAGCAGCTAAAAGTAGTTGGATCTGTATTTGCGTTATAATTAATCGAAATTAGTCGATTAATCGATTAAAAAAACAAAACGATTAATCGAACACAAAAATCTTGATCAGTAACAGCCCTAAAAAAAATAAAGACAAATCTTGTACCCCCTCTCCTCATTCGCCCTCACCTCCCCCCTTCCTATGATGTATCCCCTCCCTCGCCAACCATCCGATCTCCTCCCCCATGGTCCCCCCACCTCCCCCCCTTTTTTTTTCTTTTCTTTCTTTCTTCTCTTTCTTTCTTCCTCCTCCTCCTATTTTCTCTTATTTCGCTCTTTCATCCTCTCGGTATCTCAACTCTTCTAGGATACGCTCACCCAAACAAATCACCTTACCCAGGTAGCTATTTGATGTGTAAACTTACCCAGACATATTGTATCTATATTTTGCCAAAATGTGCCTGTACGAAAAAGAAAAACATTTTTTATTTGTATTAATCTTTCTGTTTGGGCTCATGGAGCCGCTCTGTTGTTAAGTGCAAATCTTTGCAATAAAATCTTTATGGTTAAAATAAATAAATAAAGACAAATCAGCACAAGAGACAGTACTTACAATCATTCAACGCAAAGTGTCCCTTGTGGTGCTGTGGTGCATACCCAAGCAGTAGTAATCTTCCAGTACAGCAGGGTTTATATGAGCTGAGGGACCTGTCACAGGCACTCATCATGAGTGACAAGTATTCCTGCTCTTTTTACCCACCTCCTCCATTCATACAAATGTGTTATTAGCACCATGATCTGCTTAAAATTGTCATCAATCAGTGCAGCTTCCAGCCATGACCAAGTAACACGACTTTCTCTATCCAGCTTCAACTGATCTGTAGAGTCACTGGCCATAGCCAGTCAGTGCAGGAACTTCCTTCCAGCTGCAGATAATTAACATGGCTTTTTCCTCTTGACCTGCCTATTTAAACTTGATACTGCCCACACAATGCCTTACAGGCCAGCTGCCATGCCCCTTTGTATTGAATTATTTTTGCCTGTATGTTGTACTTGGTGTGACTTTTGAGTTATAACTTTAGCTTGTCTTCCAGTTATTGGTGTTCACTGCTTGCCTTGACCTTGTCCAGGTTAACTATGTCCACTGCCTGGTATGACCTTTGGCTTGTATCATGTTTATCCTTGTCAGTACTCTACCCTCATCTTTTGTGGTTCCTCTTCTGCCTAAATCAGGATGAACACAGGAGTGAGGACCTGGGTTCATCAAGCAGCTGAGTCCAAACCCCTGTGAGGGGCTTTCACTAGGGGGTCCCTGGTGAAAAATACAATAGCTTTTAGACTTTGTGCCTTGGGGGATGCCATGTCTCTTGCTCCCCCTGTACAGTGTAATTGTCAGGTCACCTGAGGCCAGGTGACAGATGCACATCATTGGGGTCAGGAGTGCCCCGCTAAGATAGTGGACCCTACAGTTGACTGCTGTGGATGGAACTCTGGGTTGTTAAGGGAGGCAGATCCACTGTAGCACCAACAGGGATCCCACAGGGAGCTAGAGCATAATATTCCCCAGGGTGCGGAGTCTAAGAGCCAGAAGGTGTTCACCAGAGCCTCTAGTGGTGAGGATAGACTGGGCTGCAACTGGCTCCAAGTCGCGGCCCCCAGAGTCTCCCAGCTCACGCTCACAGTAGGCTACAAGAGGATAGAGGGGAAACAGCAGACCAGAATAACAAGAGATGGTAAGGTGATAAGCCAAAGGTCAGGGCGACTAGCAGACAAGGATAAACATAGAACACACCAGAGGTCTGGGTCAAAAGCAGGCAGGGATAGTCGAGAACAAGCCAAGATCGGTAAAACAGAGATAGATGTAGAGCACACGGCAAGCAGGAACCCAAACATACAATGGCTTAACAAACAATGTTGATCAGCACGGCTGGCTTGCAGTGCACAGGTTAATATAGAGTTCCCTGATAGGGCCTGGGGTGGAGTCATGCTTAGAAGAGAGATTACTTAAGCAGCCAAGTGAGAGTGGCTGGCCTCTTAATCTGAGCACATGGAGAGGTAAACTGACAGACAAATATTACTGCATAACCATGACAATAATGGAGGGGTCCATTCCAATGAAGGTGCCACCTTTAACTGCTTGCCGACCAGCTGCCGCAGTTATACGGTGGCAGGTTGGCTCTGCTGGGCGAGAGCACGTAGCTACACGTCACCTTGCCCAGCAGCCAATAGGGGCGCGCGCGCCCCCCAGCTCACCCCTGACGCCGGCTCGCGTGCCGCCGGGCACCCACGATAGCTTGTTACAGAGCGAGGACCGGGAGCTGTGTGTGTAAATTCCCGGTCCTGTCAGGGGGGGAAATGACCTATCGTCTGTTCATACAATGTATGAACAGCGATTTGTAATTTCCCCATGTCAGTCCACCCCCCCTTCAGTTAGAACACACCCAGGGAACATACTTGACCCCTTCCCTGCCCCCTAGTGTTAACCCCTTCACTGCCAGTGTAATTTTTCTAGTAACCAATGCATTTTTATAGCACTGATCGCTATAAAAATGCCAATGGTCCCAAAAATGTGTCAAAAGTGTCCGAAGTGTCCGCCACAATGTCGCAGTACCGATAAAAATCGCAGATCACCGCCATTACTAGTAAAAAAATAATATTAAGAAAAATGCCATACATCAATCCCCTATTTCGTAAATGCTATAACTTTTGCGCAAACCAATCAGTAAACGCTTTTTTTTTTTTTTTTTACGAAAAATATGTAGACGAATACGTATCGGCCTAAACTTAGGAAAAAAATTGTTTTTTATATATTTTTGGAGGATATTTATTATAGCAAATAGTAAAAAATATTAATTGTTTTCGAAATTGAAAAAAGCTCTATTTGTGGGAAAAAATTACGCCAATTTTGTTTGGGAGCCACGTCGCACGACCGCGCAATTGTCAGTTAAAGCGACGCAGTGCCAAATCGCAAAAAGTGGCCTGGTCTTTGACTAGCAATATGGTCCGGGGGTTAAGTGGTTAATGTCCTGCTTGGGCTTAGGAACCTGCTGGCTTATTCCTGCTTCCGGACTACCTGATTTGGGGGATATCTCATATTCTTGAAGCTCAGGAGTCTGATCAGATCTGATTGATATTCCTGCAATAACTGGCTACACACATTGATCAGATCCAGGCTTCCCATAATCCATACACCTACCTATCCCCAAGGAGCCCTGGCCCCACATAGACATTTACTTTTTCACTGACCTTTCGTACAACTCTGCTGTTTGCAGAGGTGCCATCTCTAAAATGTGCTCCTTAATTCATTGGCCCTTATATGATCATCTCCAAGATAAATCATGTTTGCTTCAAATTTCTGAGAACCTCAAAATGTGCAATTCTTTTCATTTCATTATTTCTTAAACTCCTCGACACTTTTCCTTGGTCTGCTCCTACTACTCCCATATACAAAGACAACCAGGAAAATTTAAGAGAATTAAATCTTGGACTCCAGAGGTACACTCCAGTACATCATTGATTGGAAAGGATATGGCTCTGAGCAGTCTTGGATATCCACATTGGATGTCTTCTTACTTCATGTTGTAAGAAATTACCTTTTTAAGTTGGTTTTAGACATATAGGAAGGCCTCTTAAGAGGGGCCTACTTACCATCTGCTTTCCAGCATCATATCTGCCCTTATAGCGAGTGGTCACCCACACTTACTGGTCTTCCTGTAATGCCTCTGTCAATCAGTGCAGCTTCCAACCGCAACCAACCTGCAAAGCTTCCTCCCATCCAGCCACAATCAATCAGTGTGGCTTTATGCTCCTGACCTACCTATTTAAACTTGGTGCAACCCCTTGCTTTGCTCTCTGCATTAGCTACTGTACGCTTTACAAGCTTGCTACCATGCCACTTACTAGTGTGTTCCTTCTTGCCTGTATCCTGTACTTGTGTGACTTCTGTGTACTGACCCCAGCTTTTCTTCTGTTTATCTATGTCTGCAGCTTGCCCTCACCTTTGCTTTGTGTCCTGGTTATCTGTATCCACTGCCTGCCCTGACTTTTGGTTTTTATCCTGGTTTTCCAAGTCTGTTGCATTTCCTGACTTCCCTATTTTATCATGGGTATCTGTGTCTGCTCTGACCTCTTGCCTGTATTCAGCTGTCTGTTCAAGTTCACTTCTATCTTGTGTTTATCTGTTCATAGTTGCTTGATGCGTAGGTCGAATTTGACCCAGGGGTCATAATCAGGGGTCAGCATGCAATGGAGTCCTTGTAAAAATTTGATGGCTCTTGGACTCTGCGCCTTGGGAGATCCACATTTCCTGCTTTCCCATGGGACCATTCTTTATACCATGTAAGGACAGAGTTCCACTAAGGGTCTTTCCCTGAAGTTCTGTCCATTAGTCTCTTTCTGTTCCAGTGTACTCCACTTTCCCAGGAACCTGCTGTCTGCCTATACCTCTATTTTATGTCCACCACTTGGCACCCTATACAGTTTAGTTAGAGAGTCCATATCAGCTAAGGAGCCACATTTACAGTCTTTGACTGTAATATCCAGATGTGAGAACTTTCAGTCTTTACTCGCTTTATAAAAGGCACTGTGAGTGTGCTCTTTAAATTAAACCAAGTACAATACTGGTGTATTAATATGAGAGAGTATTGGATAGGAGCAGATCGGGAAATGGCATTACAGCTGAAAGATACAACTGATATATTGCATCAGAAAATGCATTTTAAATCTGGGTACATTCAGCCTGTATAACCACAAGAAATTTGAAAATGAAATAGAACGCAATATATAGCTTAAAGGGGTTGTAAAGGTAAAAAATGTTTTCCCTAAATAGCTTCCTTTACCTTAGTGCAGTCCTCCTTCACTTACCTCATCCTTCCATTTTGCTTTTAAATGTCCTTATTTCTTCTGAGAAATCCTCACTTCCTGTTCTTCTGTCTGTAACTCCACACAGTAATGCAAGGCTTTCTCCCTGGTGTGGAGTGTCGTGCTCGCCCCCTCCCTTGAGGGGGGGAGGGGGAGAGCAGAAGAGTCAGGACACCCCCTAACACACAGCTCCTTTCTCTATCTGCAACGTAGAGCGCGTCCTGACTTTTCTGCTTGCCCCCTCCCCCCTCAAGGGAGGGGGCGAGCACAACACTCCACACCAGGGAGAAAGCCTTGCATTACTGTGTGTAGTTACAGACAGAAGAACAGGAAATAAGGCTTTCTCAGAGGAAATAAGGACATTTTAAAAGCAAAATCGAAGTATGAGGTAAGTGAAGGAGGACTGCACTAAGGTAAAGGAAGCTTTTTAGGGATTTTTTTTTTACCTTTACAACCCCTTTAAGTGTATACATGTATATGTGTTTATATTTAGCAGTGCTAGTAAGTAAGTCTATATTTATATACAATGACCACATTACTGTACATATTTTTTATTATGACAGAAAAACTAAAATCCTTGCAACATTTTCATTAAATGGTGTCCTTATGCTTCTACATGCCATACAAAGTAAACTAACTAAATGTTCATTTGTATGCTCACTTCTCTTCCTCAGCATGTCATAGCTAAGGAGATGTGAGACAAGAAGTAAAAAGCTGGGTTTATATGATGCATTGGTACTTTTCTCTGTCTTTCTCTTGTATGAACTATACTGTCAGTCAACATGATGTAGTGGAGGGGATGAGCTTATTTACATAGCTAGAATGGTGACAGGGCCTAGAAAGCTGCTATTTCAATATTGGCTGTTCTGGCATCAGCTGGTTATATTGTTAGTGATTTAAAATATTTATCTTCATTTTACAGTACAGGACACAGGAATTGATTAATAGACGGGTTATTCAGGTGCTTGGACTCGAAAAAAATCTTTGCAGGGACTGCCTCCTAGTCTATCCATATAATTCCGCCCACTCCATGAGGCTCCAATTATTTGCTAGTGTTCTTGGGTAAAGGACCCTTTTTGTTGATTTTTTTTTTTTCTATTTGATTTTTCAGCAGTTTTTTTTTTTTTTGCTTCGACTGGTGCTTCTGCTTCGATTATTGCGTTTATGGTTCACTAGCAGTTTCTGGATCAGTGACCCTTGGTGTATACCTTGGGAACGAACAACTGCAGTGGGGTCAATCTGTAATGTTTTCTTTGGCACTGGATCCTGCGTTTGCTGCTCACCTTTTTACATGGTACAATAAATGTAGTTTATGCAGGATGCTATAAAGGTCCAGGACCACAGTCCATTCATATTGCACCAAGACCCTGAAGGCCCTTGGGAGGTGTAACGGTCACCACCGTTTTTGACCTTCCATCCACCCACGACAAGCTTATCCGACACACTCTGACAATCCTGCATACACAATTCATATCAATTCCCCAGAAAATGAGACTGACAGCTCTTTCTTCTGGTTTCAAAATGAATGAATGCTTTAATGGTTTCTTCTCAGCTTTTTATGCAGTTACAAGCATGTGACAGTAATCCAAGGGACAATGAAATCTCCACCCCCCTTCACACCATGGGGGGCTTTAATCACATACTTTTATCAATAGAATTCAAACAAAATACCATCACACAATGAGTTCCCTTCAATCCACATCTTTAGACAGACGGTCTGTCTCCGACAGGCAGGTAGTCACACCTGCGCATCAATAGGCTTTAAACCGTGTTATCACACAATGAAATGTCTTTCAGGAGCCAGCCTCACTTAGCATTTCAACAGCCTGTTACACAGAGGAATAAGTCACTGTCTGGTTGACCTGGTCAGGTCAACATAAACCACTTGTAATATTCCAGTATATCCTGCAAACATGAATTATTATTAATGTCCCATCTCATGTAATACATGAATTATGATTTATTAGCCACCCTATGCACAAAAGGGGCACAGGGTGAACTTGGACCCAAGAGTTCTTAAGGCCGCTGGCACAGGAGTATCCCCCATCCCTCAAAAGTCTCTGGGTGTCACGGGTCATCCTGTTACAGGAGGTATGCTGGTAAAGCCTGGACCCTGAACAGGACCAGTGATGTGGTTAAGGTAAGACTGGGTTTCCCTGTTCCTTTACATACCGGTTGCTGGCTATACATGTCTTTTTGGATCGTTATCTGGAACTGTAGTATGCACCCCAGTGCTAAGCACATACATTAAGTGGATTTGAAGGCACAGGTTATGGGGTACTAGACCTTTTTTCCTTAACTTTTATTGTCTTACTTTATTCGGCCCCATAGGTAACATAATTATAGCGTTTACCAATTTTAATTAGTCACTCTTTTGTCTCACTTAAAGTTCCTCTCTTGCTAGTGATGTAGTGCTTATAAGATGCCAAACTGTGCACTTTTGACTACCATCTTCCGCTCAGGATGCAAACTGGTCATTTGCTGTCTCACCTCTTGCCTGATACCTCACATGCACAGGAACTCGGTTATCATCTGGGTTTTCGTGGTTCCCTCATATGGGATATGCTGAAGCCCTCAGTCAGCATCCATTCCATCATCCCCTGTCAGGGGAAGATCCTCTCTCAGCAATGGCAGAGTATAGGCATCTTGGAAGCAGGAGCACATGGGACAAATGGTAAGAATTATGCTGCAGATGCTGTGAAAACTTCAAGTTCCTTGGCCTAAGCCCTGGACACAGTATAGATCCCGTAAGGGGTGTCCAGGGAGGGCGGCTCCTTCCCACCTCCCATATCTGTCTCCATATGAGACAAAATCAGATCCTTACGGTCCTATATTGTTGACTGGATCCTATGCTTTATTATGCTTTATTATGCTTTATTAGGATTTCCTATGCTTTATTTTGTATCACTCAAATTGATATTATATGACTTGCATACCTTACGATATGTACAAGTATTTTGCTACTGATTGGTTGCTTTATTGTGCATTGTTTATGTTAAAACTAATAAAAAACTATTGTTGTAAAACTTCAAGTTCCTCTCAGGTTGCTCCTTTGTTATGGAGCAAGGTCTTACACTGACACAGCTCCAGCCCCCTGTACTTGAAGATACATAATTTCCATAATTGCTAATTGTTGCCTTAGTTCAGGGCACCTGATGGAACTCCCCCAAATCCCCAAATGGTCCTTTTTCTCATCCTTTTTTCTTGTGTAGTACAGTTCCATTTAAAAGATGCCTGCCACTTTCTTTAATTCACTCTTAAGAGACTTGACTTCTTATTCTTTAGCCCACTGAGGAAATGCGAACACGTCTTTACTCTGTTTAATCCATATACCATACAACATCTAACATTTCTTTGCAATTCAGATGATTCTTCATCATCAAAGGTTTGCACATTAGCATTTTGCATTTATTTTCTCACTAATTACATATTTTGCATCTGAACACTCACTTGCCAGCAAACAAACTCTGTTGATGCCTTATGCTTTAACTATATTGGGATGTTAAATCTCCAAAGTGATGAGAGTTCTCATTTGCAAGATACTTGCAGTATATGTCATACACTTTGTATTACAAGACAAGAGTGCAGTCTTCTTACTCCAGATGCTGCTAAACTAAAAATTAATCCATCATTTCCTCTATTCTAGCGGGTTATATTTTGTGCAAAATAATTTGTTCATTTATGTGTACTGAAATACCATACAATAAAAAAGGACACTGACATGGTTCATGTGGCAAGAACAAAGGAAAATGATAGAGGTTGGATTTAAAGAATATAATAGTTAAATGTCACCTTTAGAGAAGAGCACATGTCAGGGTTGAGTTCACCTGCTGGTGGCACTGGGCTTCACTTTGCAGATGGCTGCCATTCCAGTGTCCACCAGCAGGTGTCTCCCAGAAGCCAGCAGGTTCTGATCAGCCACACCTGGCCCCAGGTGGATATTTAAGGCTGCTCCTCCCTTCCCCCAGGGTGTTACTATCCTGTCTGATCGCCTCCTTGCTACCAGATTGCGCCTGATAACTTTCCTGTACCCTCCTGTGTCCTGATTCATCCTGCACTCCTCTGCCTTGTTCCATGCTCTTGTACCCAGTCATGTCCCCTTCCTTGCATCCCTGTTGCCTTTGTTTCTTATGTTGTAGATATTGTATATAGATAGCAGTTGGGTTTGTTAGTTATTCGTGTTCTTGTTTTCTGGAGTGGTTTATGCTTCCACTGGTTGCTGTGTATGTTTACTGGTGTGTGTTCACTGTAAATAAATATCACTTTAATGATAAATACTTTGTTTGGGCTCAGTTCCTCTGTGTAGCTATACGTGTCTGGTGGTCTTGGCTGCTAAACCCTGACACCACAGTAGTTTGAGAAACCTGGATTATCTCTGGGTCACACTGATATGAATATGTGAATATTCAGTGTCTAGTGATGTGTATTGACCTATTCCTTGCATGGCCTCCCATTTGACTCTGTCTACCTGCAAGTCAGTACTGTAGTTGATTAGTCTCCCAGGCAGACTGGTCAAGTAAGTAATATTATCTGTGGAATAGATCTTTTTGATTTTTTTGAACACAATCACAATCTTAAAAGACCCATGTCACTGAAGTGTCAGCAACAGTAAAGCACATTTATCCTTGCATCCAAGTATTTAATAAACTCACAAAGACAAGAGAAGTTCTTGGCAGCACTATAGCTACACTCCAGTACAGTTGGCAGAGTTGTGTCTCACTGACTTCTCTGTAAAGCTTCACGACCGAACCCACAGTAAATCCCCTCTTCCAGCTCTCACAGGATTAGCAGCAGAACAGGCATCCCAGCTAAGCACAGGCAGGAGCTTCAGCTAGACTGCTATGAAGGGGGCAGCCCTTCCTGCTAGGAAATTTTCCTTCTGTGGAAGAACCTTACTCTGCCAGGCTCTAGACCAGGGGTCCTCAAACTTTTTAAACAGGGGGCCGGTTCACTGTCCCTCAGACCATTAGAGGGCCGGACTATAAAAATAAAAAAAAACTATGAACAATTTCCTATGCACACTGCACATATGTTATTTTGAAGTATATACACACACACAGCGCTACAAAACAAATATACCAGCAATAACGCTCTTTGACCATCAATGCTCGCCAGTCCAGCCCAATCAGTGCCTGCCTCACCATCATTGCAAATCCCCCTCACCGTCATTTCAAGCCATCATTGCAAGCCCACCCTCACTGTCATTCAGACCATCATTGCAAGCCCCCCACCACCACCATTTCAAATTCAAGCCATCATTTCAAGCCTCCCCTCACCATTGCAAGCCCCTCACGAACATTGCAAGCCCCCTTCATCATTATAAGCCCCTCATTGCAAGCCCCCCTCGCAATCATTAATTGCAAACTGATCATGATCATTGCAAGCCCCCCCACCTCACCATCATTACATTACCATCATCATCATCCCCTCATTGCAAGCCCCCCCTCACCATTATAATTGTAAGCCCCTCATTACAAGCCCCCCCTCACAATCATAATTGCATGCCGATCAAGATCATTGCAAGCCCTCCAAATCATCATTACATCATCATCATCATCAGTCCCTCATTGCAACTCCCCTCACCTTTGCAAGCCCCCCTCACCATAATCAGCCCCTCATTGCAACCCCCCCTCACCATTGCAAGCCCCCCCACCTTCATCATAACATCATCAGCCCTTCATTGCAAGCCCCCCCCCCACCATCATCATAATTTTATCATCACCCCTCCACCATCATTATTACATCAATATCAGCCCCCCTTACCATCGCAAGCCCCCTCCCTCCCTCACCATTGTAAGCCCTGCACAGCACTTTCTCCTTACCGTGCCACACTGCTCACTCAACTGCCGTGACGATCCCGCTGTGTCACGAAGGTAACAGTTCTGGCGCGCTGTGATAAATGTCCCGCCCTCCTCCTCCTAGACCAGCTTGTGTAATAGACATAACACCGGCTCTATCACACGAGCTAGTCTAGGAGGAGGAGGGCGGGACATTTATCACAGCGCGCCGTTAACACTGTCATCTCCGTGACACAGCGGGATTGCTGTGTTACAATCTGCAGTGTAACCGGTGTTGCCTGTCAGGGACAGGTGGGCCGGTTACAAGTCCTCCGCGGGCCGCATGTGGCCCGCGGGCCGTAGTTTGAGGACCCCTGCTCTAGACTATTTATGCACTCCCAGCCACCATCTGGGCACCTTCCCCTAAGGATTGACTGGTGCTGAAAAAATATTCAAGGTGCTCATTTGATTCTCCCACTGAGTATATATTCTGGAAGCTTCCAGAAGATGGAAGGAAGCAATCAAACTTGCAAAGCCCATAGCAAACTAATTAAGCCTAGCAGCCTGTCTGGGAGGGAGCTACTATTTTAATTTCCATGTCAGCCTGGCACAAATGTCATTCTGCCACTTTCAGTTCTAGGTGTCCTTGTCAGACATGCTTAGCCCTATTATTTCATCAGCTATGATTTATACTCTGCAATTCACTTATGTGATCGGACATATCCGATGAAAACGGTCCGCGGACCATTTCCATCGGATATGTCCGATCGGGAGTTTGATCCGATGGCGTGTACACACCATCGGATCAAATTCCCCGCCGCCGGACGGCGCGGTGACGCGGCGGTGACGTTGACGCCGCCACGTCCCAGCCACGTCACCGCACCAGGAAGTTAAACACTTCCGCGCATGCGCCGAATCCATTCGGCGGCGGCGGTGGGGGACGACATGTCTGCTGGTAAGTGTACTAACCAGCAGACATGTCGGGCGGACAGATTCCCACCGGATAGATTTCAAAGCATGCTTTGAAATCTGTCGGGTGGAGAAATCTGTCCGCTAGCCCATACACACGAGCGAAGATGTCTGCTGAAACGGTCCATCGGACCGTTTTCAGCGGACATATCCCCTCGTGTGTACGAGGCCTTAGAAGGAGAAAGATTCTTTGGCTTCAGTGTAGACAACACATGTTGGCAGACCAGGGATGAGAACAACATAGGCATAAGGTATTTTTTTTTCTTTAGACTTTTTCTTTTTCACTTGTTGATCCTGCCAGTACTTATTTTTCAACAGACCAAGCTGTCCAGCTTAAGTGTTAGAGCTTGTTCACATGTGCGGCAGCCCTAGTTGGCTCTCTGAAAAGTGATCTACAGAGCATTGTTTTTCAGAGGCATTTGACAGTTGATATGCGTTTGATATGTTGCCTCCTCAAAGTTTGATTTAACTCTGTATATGCCACACCTCTGCACTGCAATCGTGCGTATTGCAAACATTTGCAGGGGCTTGCTATGAGGCACCCAATAAGGCATTCTCCCTGTGTATCCAGTTAAACACAGAGCCATGGATCACCCCTGCCCCCTCTGTCTCCTGATTGGCTCAGTGACCAATGGCTCTCGCTGCTGCCAAAAGCCAATCGGGAGTGCGAGACCACAGAGAGCCAAGGCTCTTGTGGACATCACTGGATCGAGAGGGGAATCAGGTAATTATTAAAAGAATAGAGACTTGACCAGTTCCTTCGATCGGACCATGTATGGGCACGCTGAATGTAGCCAACTCAACCCATATCTACTCAACTTGACTTGGGTTCAACCTGCTGGATTTTACATGTGATTATCGATATTGGCTGTCATATCAAGTGACAATAATCACTGTTTTCTCCCAGTGAGGGCAGCTTCCCCCGCAAGGAGAAGACAATGGCTTAGTGGGAGGGATTCCCCTGTCAGCACTGTCTGTGTTGATTGAGGAATCAAGCAAATTGTGACTCTAGGAAAGAAATTTCTTACTGTCTCTAGGGCCTTATTCTTTTTATTTAACTGCTTGCCGACCAGCCGCCACAGATTCCGAGCATGCGTCAAATTGATTTAAGCATTTGTAGAATTTTTTTTGCGTTAAATTGTGTACACACGGTCGGAATTTCCGACAAGAAGTTTTGTTGTCTGAAAAATTGAGAACCAGCTCTCAAACATTTGTTGTCTGAAATTCCGTCAGCAAATGTCTGATATTTCGACCGTGTGCACGCGGCATTAGTATCTCATAAAGATGATTCAGATATAACAACTTTTTCTTCAATTTCTCTACACAATACAAAACATTTTCCTGGGTTAGTAAGTGTCTTGCATTTGCTTTAGGAAATTGGATGATATTGGGCAGCTTTACATTAACAGGGTATTGTTATCATGATTTAAAACCTAACTGCAGCCAACATTTTTTGTAAAAGATTTTAAGAGTAGGGAAGGGTTATAAATTCTGGCTCTTAAGTTGGCCGCCATAAATGGTTTGAACTTCACAGGTTCAGCAGGGATCGGTTGAGATTCAATCCATCTATAGACACGCTGATTGCATCAACTTGGGTACAACCAGCATGCCTGATTTCGAGCATGCAGTTATTGCCAGTGGCTATAGCCACTAGCAATCATCATTGTGTTCTCATGGCAGGGATGGCTCCACCACCAGGAGAATATAATAGCTCTGCGGGAGAAACTCCTCCATCAACACTGATGCCGCGTACACACGATCACTTTTTGTGATGAAAAAAACGACGTTTCAAGTGATGAAACAAAACAACGTTTTTCAAACTTTCCAAAACGACGTTGCATACACACCATCGTTTTTCCAAAATGCTCTAGCAAAGCGTGGTGACGTACACCACGTTTGACGGCACTCTGTTCCATTGAAGCTCCGTCTCATAACTTGCCTCTGAGCATGCGCGGCTTTAAAAACGTTTTATGACACAAAAAACAACGTTTTGAAAAACGACACAAAAAATTCAAGCATGTTCGAATTTTTTTTGGTCGTTTTTTTGAAGACATAAAACGACGTTTTGCCCACACACAGTGATTTTAAATGACGTTTTTGAAAACGTCGTTTTTTTTTCATCACAAAAAATGATCGTGTGTACGCGGCATTACTGTGTTGATGGGGGAATTGAGCAATTTTTAGAATTTTTTTTCCTATGCAGAATATCACATAATCTACTGTTTGCCATGGTGACATTAGGACAAGAAATTAATGGAATAGCGGTTTCCAGGACTGGAGGACACAAACGGCAATCAAAAACCAACACAGTTTTTAACCCTTCTCTGATCTACCTAAAATGTTTTTTTTTTTCCTGTCTCTTTGCCATTGACTACTTCCTGTAACTGGGAGAGGAAGTGAGGTAAATTATTTCCACTAGAGACAAAGACAGCAATAATACCCTAACCAATGTTCCAACTCTTTCCAAAATGAAAGGCTTGTTTACAACATGTTATGCCGCGTACACAAAAGAGTTTTTCATGACGAGAAAAATGCAATTTTTTTAATTGGTCATTAAAAACTATCGTGTGTAGGCTCCAGAGCATTTTTCTTGACATGAAAAATGGGCATTAAAAATTTAGAACGTGCTCTATTTTTTCTCGTCGTTTTTCACATTGTGAAAAGCAGTCATGTGTAGGCTTTAACGAAGGTGAAAAAACTGCTCAGAAGCAGGTTATGAGAAGGGAAATTTGCATAATCAGCCCAAAGGGTTTCACCAATCGAATGGAACTTCCCCTTTATAGTGCCGTCGTACTCGAGCATTTTTTTTCATGATTGTGTGTATGCAAGACAGGCTTGACAAGAATCACGTCGTGTGTACGCAGCATAAGTGGAGCTGCACTGTTCTGCATTCATGTATGGTTAATGATTTTGCCATTAGTTCTTATTTAAGATTAATAATGTTTCATCAGTTCAGTAAAAAAAATTATTATACGTAGCCAATTTATGTTTTTGGGAGGAAGAGGGACAGGATTTACTCTATTTGCAAATATACATTTCTGTGCATGAAATTGGAAATTGGCTTTAAGAATGAATACAGCATGATCCTAATTTAGAAATCATTTGCTCATATGATATGGCATTGGTGTTCTGTTTTCAAATATTCATTTTTTTTCCTAGATTCTACTGGCAATTTAGCAGTTCAGACTGTTTTGCCTGGCTTAGGAAAACCATTCCAAATTGAATTTAAAGACAGTGGCTTAAGCTACCTAGAGAAACTGATGCTGAAGAAACACAGAAGGTATGGTGTGTTTTAATTTCTACCTAAACAACTTTTACTTTTAGTATAGTAAGCTTACCAGTGTCTTTCATTCTAAATAATAATTATAATTATTTAAATATAAATCACAAAGGCTGCTTGTATCCAATTGGCTTCAACACAAAGGGCCAGATTCACGAACAGTTAGGCTGGCGGATCGAGTGATCCGCCAGCCTAACTGTGACTTTGAGCCGGCGTTTCTGTTTTCTGTAACCAGAAAACAAGAAACGCCGGGTTGAAGTTCCGATGCGAGCAGCGTAACTGAGTTTCGCCATCGCATCGTTACTTCAACTTAAAAATGGCGCCGGGGGTGTTCCCGCCGATTTACGCTCAAAAAATATGTTAATGAGCGGAAATCGGCAATTCACGATCGAATTCCGGCGCGACGCAATGACGATACGACGTTTCCGGACGGGATACGCGGCGCATAGATATACCTACATGGGGTTGGAGTATCCTATGTTAGGTATAGGCGTCGTCATCGCGTCGGGAAAAAAAAAAAAAACGTCGCTTGCGTAAAACGGTCATGAATGGGAATGTGACGTCATTGACGTTCATTCACAGATTTTGGAGCATGCGCACGGGGATGTTTTGACACTCGACGCATGCGCAGTACGTTGGCGGCGGGATCGCGTTTAGTTAGCATACTACACGCCCCGTACCCGCCAAATTTGAATTCCGCCGGCTCATTTGCGATGCGCTGCCGCAACTTTAGGAGCAAGTGCTTCGTGAATGACAGCACTTGCTCCTAAAATTTCTGCAGCGCAACGCAAATGAGAAGCGTTACTCCAGAACAAAGATGCTCTGGACTACCTGAATCTGGCCCATAATGTGGTTGCAGCACCACACACAATACAATACAAAAAACAAAAACAGTCAAGCAATGTCAGGTTGCAGTACAGCCATGTCCTCTTGCTGGTCGTTCATAGGATTATATCAAATACTTGGTTTGTTTTTTACTTGATGTAAGCGCAATGATTGAAGATTTCTAATAAATGTTCTGGTGAGTGCATTATTTATGGGGAGAGGTATAAGGAGCACATGGTGTGGTGTGAAGATCATTATCTACATTGAGGACTTTTTTTTTATGTTTTATGATGCATTTGTTTAGATATTCACTACCGTATGGACTAAATTGTACACAATTTTTCTCTTTTCCTTTTCACTTGGTTGTATTTTCTAACCTTTTGTTGTGCACTAACCTTTTTATTATTATGTTATTTATAGAGCTCTGCTGTCCACCTATATTTTGATTATGTAGTTTGTTTTAGGTGAATTATTTTTATGTTACATTTGGGTTTACACTTTCATATTTATATTTATTTTTCAATTTTTGCTCACTGATCACATTATATTTTTGTGGCACAGAGATGGATGAGAGTATGGAAAATAATTTTTGACTACTCATTCACAGTTGTTTTATTTATATATATATAAACTTGGTGTTGAGTTATTCACTTTAAGGTCAACACTGAGGACAAGGGGGCACTCTTTACGTCTGGAGGAAAAGAGATTTCACCTCCAAATACGGAAAGGTTTCTTCACAGTAAGAGCTGTGAAAATGTGGAACAGACTCCCTCCAGAGGTGGTTCTGGCCAGCTCAGTAGATTGCTTTAAGAGAGGCCTGGATTCTTTCCTAAATGCACATAATATAACTGAGTACTAAGTTTTGTAGGTAAAGTTGATCCGGGGTAAATCCGATTGCCTTTCGGGGGATCAGGAAGGAATTTTTTCCCCTCCGGTAGCAAATTGGATCATCGCTCTGCTGGGGTTTTTTGCCTTCCTCTGGATCAACTGTGGGTATGGAGTTGGGCGTATGGGAGGATGTACTGTGTTTTACTTTGTTTTATTTTTTTTATGGTTGAACTGGATGGACTTGTGTCTTTTTTCAACCTGACTAACTATGTAACTATGTAACTATGTATATATATATATATATATATATATATATATATATATATATATATATATATAATTTATTTATTTATTTAAGTATATATAAGTTTACATACCCTAGCAGAATTTATGATTTCTTGGCTATTTTCAGAGGGTATGAATGATAACACCAACTTTTCTTTCACTCATGGTTAGTGTTTGGCTGAAGCCATTTATTATCAATCTGCATTTACTCTTTTTAAATTATAATGGACACAGTAACTACCCAAATGACACGGATCAAAAGATTACATACCCCAGTTCTTATTACTGTGTATTGCCCCCTTTAACATCAATGACCGCTTGAAGTCTTTTGTGATATTTGTGGATGAGGCTCTTTATCTTCTCATATGGTAAAGCTGCCCATTCCTCTTGGCAAAAAGCCTCCAGTTGTAAATTCTTGGGCTGTCTTGCATGAACTGCATGTTTTGAGATCTTCCCAGAGTGGCTCAATGATATTGAGGTCAGGAGACTGAGATGGCCACTCCAGAACCTTCACTTTATTCTGCTGTAGTCAATGACAGGTCAACTTGGCCTTGTGTTTTGGATCATTGTCATGTTGGAATGTCCAAGTACGTCCCATGCGCAGCTTCCTGGCTGATGAATGCAAATGTTCCTCCAGTATTTTTTTATAACATACTTCATTCATCTTGCCAGAAATTTTGACCAAATTTCCTGTCCCTTTGTAGCTCACACATCCCCAAATCATCAGCGATCCACCTCTGTGTTTCATAGTAGGAATGGTGTACCTTTCATCATAGGCCTTGTTGACGCCTCTCCAAATGTAGCATTTATGGTTGTGGCCAAAAAGCTCATCACTCCAAATGACTTTGTGCCAGAAGGTTTGAGACTTGTCTCTATGCTGTTTGGCATATTGTTAGTGGGATACTTTGTGGCATTTGCATACTAATGGCTTTCTTCTGGTGACTTAGCCGTGCAGCCCATCTTTCTTCAAGTGCCTCCTTATTGTGCATCTTGAAACAGCCACACCACATGTTTTCAGAGTCCTCTATTTCACCTGAAGTTATTTGTGGGTTTTATTTTGCATCCCAAACAATTTTCCTGGCAGTTGTGGATGAAATTTTAGTTGAGCTACCTGACCGTGGTTTGGTTTCAACAGAACACCTTATTTTCCACTTCTTGATTTAGTTTGAACACTGCTGATTGGCATTCTCAATTCCTTGGCTATCTTTTTATATTCTTTCCCTGTTTTATACAGTTCAACTACCCTTTCCCACAGATCCTTCGACCATTATTTTGCTTTCCCTATGACTCAGAATCCAGAAATGTCAGTGCAGCACTGAATGTAAGATGCAAGGGTCTGTCAGCAGTCCAGAAACTGATTAACCTTTTATACACGCACACTAATTACAAGCAAACAGATCACAGGTGAGAATGGTGACCTTTAATAGCCATTCAAACCCCTCTGTGTCATCTTGTGTGCATGTTTACCAAGGTATGTAAACATTTTGATTATTTATTTATATATAGCTATTTGACCTTTTAAAACTGCTGATACATTTGTTTTGTATGAATGGGAAAAAGTTAATGTTCTCATTCTATTACCTCTACAAGTCAAATTTTATTCATTTGAAAGAACAAAATTGATTCCGGAAAATACTGCTCCATCTTGTGGTCCTAATGCATTCTTTTTACAGACCACTAATATCTGTCCTGCAAAGAGAATAGTAGGAGAACATTTCACTTTGCTCTATTCACACAGAATGAATGTAGCAGCAGTTTCTCTCATTAAAAAGCTATTTTTTTAAATGTACAGATACTTTTATAAATGAGCCCCAAAACATTTAAATTTGCACTAATGACTTTATAATTAATAGTGCTGGCAACAGTTCAAATGTTTTCACATGCTTTTGTTCAGTTCTGTTTATGTAAATAATATAGAACTAAGTTCATTCTTTATTTTGCAAACTACAATTTATTTAGTGATTGAACAAGGTCTTGCATTTAATTAGTACATTAAATTGAACTGTTTGATTATAACAGCTAGCTACAAATTATGATTTTGGCAGAATTGTGAAATAAGCCTCATGAAAGTGACATTGCAGGAAATCTTTCATGTAAAAAATTGTGTGAATCTTTTAGGAATCCTCAACTATACACCAGTTATTTTTACACAAGTCTTGCTTGTTTTTATTTCTGCCTGTCCTGGCACAATGCCCACTCCGTTTTTTTTATATTCACATATGGATTACAGTGATAGTAAAAACCAACCAGGCACATAATAAGTCAAGCACCAAGCATGAAATCCAGGTCCCAAACAATACTGTATGTAATGCAAAGATGGGAGATAAAGGGATTTGCTCATATTGGCAGAAACATACATGTTAGGTTATTAGTGTACTTCAAATTGCAAACACGTGGGATTCATTTTATGACCACAAGACATATAAAATTGAGTAGTATGGTGAGAGCGCACACACACGCACTCACACACTTGAGGACATTCATTAAACTTGTTGTATTGTTTGCAGTTGCCCTTCTTTCATTTATAACTCAAGGTAGGAACATATGTGTTTTCTTACACAATTTGCATATTAAATTAGCTGCTATGAAAGTGAACTTATCTGCGTGTATTTAAAAAGTGCTCCTTTGCACTTCTAATTTCTGCAACAGTGCTGAGGTTAAATTTCAACACAAAATAAGTGCTCACAGTTGTGGCACAACAGAGAAAAGAAGTGTACAGTCGTCATTTGGTCGCACCATTATACAAAACTAAAACTGTCACTTTGGCCGCAAAAAAAGCTCAAAGAATAATGCTAACAGTTGTGCAAGCACATTAATTGATACACAAGTTCTTTAATAAATGTCCTCCTCTATATTTTTCCTTGGCTTTGCATGTTTTACATGTAACATTGTGTCTGTCCCTAAAAATGTAGGCACTGTGATTTTGATGCCTCCACAAATCTTCGTGGGTCTGTTTGGGTGCCTAAGGTTTTAGCACACAGTACTGCTCAGTAGTTTAAGGGCCCTTTCACACCAGCAGACCGTATGTCTGTCTGTTTTTTTAATCAATCCATATAAGGATGAAAAAGGGACATACATGTATCCCTATGGGATAGCGGATGAACATCTGCCGACACCCAATCTTATCCGTGTCCGCTATGCTCCGTTTCTGCAGACGGAGGAAAATCCTATCTTTCCATCCATCATCGAATCGGATGAACACGGACAGACGGTCCGTGTTCCTCAGATCCCCCCTGCAGAGTGTGCGGGCACCGTCCTGTCACCTGCCGGCTCAGCGAGGATCAATGGAGCTTTCATTCTTGGCCATTCAGTGTTTTCCATTGTATTGATCTCTGTGATTAGTCACAATTATCACATGGTACAGACGGGGCCAATCACATCTATCACAATAGTACACAATGCCAATGAATGAATGTCATTCATAAAAATGATTGCTTATAACGGCGATCATCAGTGAAAAAAATATCCTGATCACTTCCTCAGAGTAGTACAGTGTCATTATGGTAACACTGCACTACTCTGGTCACAGTATGTAAAAATGAAAGAAAAGGCCACGCACACACGATCGGTTAAACCGATGAGAACGGTCTGTTAAAAAAATGATCGTGTCAGAACGCGGTGACGTAAAACACAACAAAGTGCTGAATAAAATTAAGTTCAATGCTTCCAAGAATGCGTCGACTTGATTCTGAGCATGCATGGATTTTTAACCGATGGTCGTGCCTACTAACGATCTTTTTTTTTCCAAGAATGCGTCGACTTGATTCTGAGCATGCATGGATTTTTAACCGATGGTCGTGCCTACTAACGATCTTTTTTTTTCTATCGGTTAGGTATCCATCGGTTAAATTTAAAACAAGTTCCCTTTTTTTAACCGATGGATAAATAACCGATGGCGCCCACACACGATCGGTTTGGTCCAATGAAAACGGTCCATCAGACCGTTCTCATCGGTTTAACCGATCGTGTGAATGTGGCCAAATTGTCACTGATTACTGCCACATCAGTCATATATTTTCTTAATTTTCCCAAAAATTTGGACACAATTTACAACTTCAAAAAACTTGTGTCTCTTACTAAATAACTTAGACTGTCTACTTTCCAAAAATGGGTCATTTGGGGGGTATTTTTTACTGTACTGATATTTTAGGGCCTCTAGAAATGAAGCAATCAGTACATCATGATTGATCAATTTTGAAGAATTTATTTATGAAGAAACTGGACACTTTCACCCCCTTCCTGCCCAGGCCATTTTCATCTTTTAGCGCTGTCACACTTTGAATACCAATTACTCAGTCATGCAACACTGTACCCAAATTTAATTGTTATTTTTTTTGAGACAGATAGTTTTTGTGTGGTTGTGTGGTTGTATTTACTTGCAAAATGTATGTTATTAAATTTTGCAGATAAATGATTTATTTTTACCAACAGAATACATTTTGGCCTAAATTTATGAAGAAAGGTTATTTATTTGCAAAATGTAATAACCGACAACAAAAGGAAAACATTTCTGTATTTTTTCTTTTATATACCAAAAAAATAAATCTGTTTTTAAAAAAGAACAATTTAATTTGGGTACAGTGTTCCATGACTAAGTAATTGGTATTCAAAATAGGACAGCGCCAAAAGCTAAAAACTGGCCTCTGCAGGAAGGGGGTGGAAGTGTCTGGTATTGAAGTGATTAAACCACTAGGAAGAAGGATAAGGTAGATTAAAAGGTATAGGATTAAAAAGCGGTAAGGGGTTAGAACATTTATCAACAACTTAGCAGCACAGTTAGACACAAATCAGACTGTCTCTCAGTTAGCAAAGTTTCCGTGACAGGTTTACAGTGTAATTGTGACCCCTTTGCTTTTTATCCTGGCAGCAAAATAGGAGAGATTTGCAAAGTTCTGAGATTTTATTACTGAAGATGAGACAGATTTTTACTCTAAACAAATGCATTTAATTAGGAAATGGTTGTGGTCAGGTTTTATTCTGCCACAGCACTACTTTTAGGTTCCATGCTTACTTCTCGCTTGTTGTGCATTGCATTAATGCACAGGTGTTTTATTAAGGCAACCCATTCATTTTGAATTGACTGACCACCAAATTTTAACACAGCTTTTTTTTCAGAGGCAATGGCATAAAAACAGTAGTGCATTACAGTACATTGTGGTGCACTGCAGCAAATTCACATCAAAACTGCATTAGTGCGACAGGGTGCCATTTAAAAAAGAATGACTCTCAGGCTATTATGCATTGCTGTGGCATGCTCTAGATTTGGAATGCTCATAGCTTCCAAGATTAAGTCATCAGAAGGTTGACATAATTCCCTGCACCACAGAGTCCAGAAAAAAACCCATAAAGTGTTTGTTACCCTACAAAAATTGATCCTGTTCCTTTAAAGCATGTTATACACCATTCTTGTGGTGTGCAATTTGACCCCTGTAGCAACTGAAATACCTGCCTGATCCTGCATGGTTCTGCCCTCGCCCTGTAAACTGACCATGGTTTATCATGGCTGCTGAGCCCTGACACTGTGGTCAGTTTACGTGCCCACATATCCGCAGCTCTCCTCTGTCCTCTTCTCCTCCTCCCCCCCTCCCTGCCTAATGGCTTGTGACAGTGCCCCCCACCTTACTGCTGCTGAAATTACTTTTAATGTGTCATATAATCCTGTGTGTTTCTTAACCCTGTGTGTTTCTGTCTCTGTTGTTATTAAAAAAAAAAAATGCCATCTATACCAAATTTTTAGAGCGTGGCTCAGCTCTCACATGACTGGCCACCGTTCTCCTCCTCTCCTCCAGACTGACATCAGCAGGGGATTTTTTTCCCTCCCACACTAGCTGTCAGATCAAGAGAGGGGAGAGGCAGCTGGTCACGTGAGCACCGAGAAGCACTCTGAAATTGGATATTGACGGCATTTTTTTTATTATAAAACACAGCGATTGATACACAGGATTAGGAAATTGATTATATAAAGATATGACAGTTGCCTAACAACCACCTTAGGTATATTGTTTAACCCCCCCACCCCAGTTGTTTATGCTGCTTTTCAGTAAAGCTATGTTCACACTAGTCCACATGATAAAACGCAGTGTTTTTGGACCTGTCAGTGTGAGCTCTGTCAATGAGGAGTGCATTGCAATGAATTTTTCAGAGCATCGCTTTGCTTACTTAGGCTGCATTCACACTGTAATGCGGCATATTTTGCCGCGACAAATTGCGGCGTATTGTACGGGTCATTTTAACTTTTTTTTTTTTTACAAAACATTGTTAATATTGTTGTCTATGCCGAACGACGAAAGCAGCCTGAAATGAGGGTCCGGGACTTGTTTTTAGCTTCAGGCGTACGGCGTTTCGGCGTGGAGATGTGAACCATCTCCATAGACATCATTGTTAAATCACCCCTCCAGCAGCACGAGCGTCGGGCGTAAATACGTCAAGGTGTGAATGCAGCCTTAAACTATTTTTGAATTATTGCATAGTGACATTGCATTCATGCCTTTGCGCAGCAAAGAGGTGACATGCAGTGCTATGAATTGTGTTGGTGGTGTTTCTGTACCACACATCACACCAGCTTTGTGTTGTGAACAGGACACATAGTGGTGACTTACCGCAGATAATGTGAATTGGGGGGGGACACTTAAAAAATGATTTTGCATTGAGATAAGTGCTCACACTAAAATACAAACGTGATTCCACAGACAAACTATTAACCTCTAAAGTCCCCAGAGCCATTTAAAAACAGCAGCATAGCATCATTATCTACTTATATTGTAAAGAGACTGAAAAGGTACTTAAACACGACAAATCTTGTTTTATTTACATTTTTTTTATTCAATTTAAAAAATGTTGTTTATTTAGTAAAACATTTTCTTTGCTTTAATTCCAAGTAACCCTAATATAAAATTAATAATTACAAATATTTAAATCATTTACAGTTTATTTCTTTATATTTGAAAGATACAGCCCTAGTGTCATAGTGAGGCTGATTTCCTAAAATGGGAGAGTGCAAAATCTGTTGTCAATTAAGCTTTGCAAAGAAAAACCTGGAAGCTGATTGGTTTCAGGCCAGGTTCACACTTGTCTGACAAATGCTCCTACATTGGCAGCTCATGTCGCATGACGTGTGAAAATCAATGTTTCCCTATAAGAGCCGTCTTAACTGGTCCGACACATGTCGGTCCCACTTTGAAAATGCTCCCTGTACTACTTTGGTCCGACTTTGATCCTACTTCAGCCCATTGAATATCATTGATTATTTCTCTTTTTCCAATAGGTGAGTATCTTCCCCCCTCCCTTTCTCTCCCCTCTTTTTCTTTTAATTCATTCTGTTTATTTACTTATTTAACTTAATTTCACCTCAGAATTTAATGGATTGTCACCAAATTGGTCCATGCTTCGGACCATGCGTAGAGTTAAAATGATATCTTTATTCAAAGTTATAACCTTGTAAGTTGACTTTGTGGAAGAACCAAAATAATTAAAAAATGATGGCCCAGATTCAGAGAGCCATTACGCCTGTCTAACTGGTGTTAGACTGGAGTAATTTCAAATTACGCGCGTTTTCTAGCTAGTCGAAAACCTCAAACCATGAATAGACGGCTGCGGGCTTCAAGTCGACTGGATTACGTGTTACTACACCTTCGGATCTACACTGCAATAAAATTGCGGCCACTGGGTGGTCTTCCCGTCGTTTGGGGTATGCAAATGAGCTTTTGCCGGCGATCCCCGAAATTACGATCTTCAATCGCAATCTCTTACGGCACCTTTAGTCATCTTTTATTTGCGTAACACTATACCAGCTTTTTGCTGCTCTAATATTAGACAGCCCATGTTAAGTATGGCCGTCGTTCCCGCATCGAATTTCTACGTTTTCCGACGTCTTTTATTATTTTTAACGTAAAACGTCCGGGAATAGGAATGTTCGTAAACGACGCTACTCAAACAACGAATGACGTAACGATGTGATTTCGCGCAATGCACGGCGGGAAATTTCTGAACGGAGCATGCACAGTTTGATCGCCGCAGGGACGCGCTTAATTTAAATGCTTCACGCCCCCTAATCGCGTATTTCGATTACGCGGCGAGAAATAGACTACGCCGCCGTAGCGTACGGGCAAAAATCTACCAGGATTCGGTGTAGAGCCTGGTAAAATACGGCAGCGTAGAGTATTTCGATTATGCAGCGCAATATTAAGTGTATGAATCTGGCCCATTATGTCCATATGTTTTTTGCTATAATATCTGATGTGATATATTGTATCTTTATACATGTGAAATTTCAATAAAAACATTGAAAATCAAAATCATTGAAGTTGGATCAAAGTAGGATCCTTGTCCTTGCCATCTGAATTTTGACATCCGACATGTGATTACAGCAGCAGTAAAAGGAATTTATCTCACTCTGGGATTGTTTTGATTGGTCAAAGAACAAGTCAGACTATCACAAAGTCGAATCAAAGTAGTATCCTGTTCATGAAAGTCGGATGGATGTAGGACCGATGTCGCAGAGCAAAGTAGGATGAAAGTCGTACTACTGTCTTGTAGTATAGAGTGAACCCAGCCTCTATGCAGAGCTGCACAAGATTTTGCACTCCCTAGTTTTAGTAAATCAACTTGACTGTGAGAAAAAAAAGTTTCATAAATAAAATCTGATATACTGTATTTCTACACCATATATTTCCCCCTAATTTGAAAAAATCTGACACATTTGATATTGTTTGATTCCAGACAAATAAAATAATGTATTTTAGAAAAGAAAACACTAAATCCATCTTTTCCATTTTTCTGATATCATCAGAAAATAATTTTTCTAAATCTTCACAAATTTCTTCTCATATCTAAAAAAAAAAAAAAAAAGTATATCAAAAGATAGTACCACATGTCCCCAAAAGACAATATCAAGACTTGCTTGGTTTATTGCAAAACAAAGCGCCAATTGTAAAATTCAGGGATAGTTTTCTTGGGAGCAGCTACTGATGTGGCTGGTTTGGTGTAACCTGAAAGGCTCTGTAGAAAACTGTCACTGTATAAATTGTTAATGTTAATGAAGTTCCAGCACTGCAAAGTTAAATTTCACCTGGCTAAAACAAATGTTAGCGTTTCTGTATTTGGCAATAGTTTTTTACTAAATATAACCATAACCGATTCATCTTTTTTTTTTTTTTTTTTTTTTTTAAGCTGGTGGGCTGCTAATACACAAATTTGCTGATCCCAATCAGCAGCTAGACTAATTTGTGATCTGTATCCAGTTGTAAATCGAAGCCATGCCTTGTTTGCTCCATCAACTTTACTGCTACCTGACACACATGAAGGAATGCTGCTATTGGTTTGTGGCAACAGTGGGGTTTATTTACTAAAGCTGGAGAGCGCAAAATCGGGCTCACTTCTGCTTAGAAGGTTTTATTGCCAAAGCTTAATTAACCACTTGCTATCTGACCACTGTCAAATGACGGAGGGGCGGTGCGGCTCTTATTGCCGTGTTGCTAGGACATGGCGTGACCCCGATCTCTGTAAAAAAACAATCACAGCTGTGACATGTAAACACGGAAATGCCGGTAATCGGCTCCCATTGCCTCACATCGACAGTATGTGGTGAGGAGAACTGATCAGGGGCATCTCCTCACAGGGGACATCCAGACATGTAATCATGTCATGTAATCAAGTCACTGATCATAGGTGCCCTGATTACAAAAAAGCGCCACCAATCAGTGCCTATTAGTGATACGAGTCAGTGCTGGCTATCATGGCTGCCTATTCGTGCTGCCCATCAATACCTATCATTGCTGCCCATCAATGTCCATCAGTGCCGCCTTTCTGCGCTCCTCAGTGCCCATAAGTGCTGCATATGGGTGCCACCTCATCAGTGCCCATAATTGCCACCTCATCAGTGCCGCTTCCTCAGCACACATCACTGAAGGAGAAAAAAATATTTATTTACAAAATTTACTGACAAAATACAACTTTTTTTTTTTTTTAAATTGTCCTTTTATTTAAAAAAGAAACCCAGCAGTGATTAACCACTTGTCCTCCGCCCACCGTCAAATGACGGTGGGCGGAGGACTCCATTGTCCTGACATCACGTCATATGACGTGATGTCCTTTTAAAGCCACGGGCGCGCGCACCGCCGGCGGCGCGCGCGCGCACCCGCCGCTCTGCTGGGATCCCGGTGCGAGTGCCCGGTGGCAACGTTCGCCGCCGGGCACACGCGATTGCCCAGTAACTGAGCGGGGACGTGGAGCTCTGTATGTAAACACAGAGCTGCACGTCCCTGTCAGGGAGAGAGGAGACAGATTGTGTTCCTTGTACATAGGGACACAATCGGTCATCTCCCCCAGTCACCCCCCTCCCCCTACAGTTAGAACACTCATAGGACACACATTTAACCCCTTCCCCGCCCCCTAGTGGTTAACCCCTTCACTGCCAGTCACATTTATACAGTAATCAATGCATATTTATAGCATTGTTCACTGTATAAATGTAAATGGTCCCAAAAATGTCAGAGAAGTGTCCGCCATAACGTTGCAGTCCCAATAAAAAAATCGCAGATCGCCGCCATTAATAGTAAAAAAAATAAAAATAAAAATAAAAAAAAAATGCCATAAACTATCCCCTATTTTGTAAACGCTATAAATTTTGCGCAAACCAATCGATAAACGCTTATTGCATTTTTTTTTTACCAAAAATATGTAGAAGAATACGTATCGGCCTAAACTGAGGAAAAAAAATGTTTTTTTATATATTTTTTGGGTTATTTATTATAGCAAAAAGTTAAAAATATTGCATTTTTTTTCAAAATGGTCGCTCTATTTTTGTTTATAGCGCAAAAAATAAAAACTGCAGAGGTGATCAAATACCACCAAACGAAAGCTCTATTTGTGGGGAAAAAAAGGACGCCAATTTTGTTTGGGAGCCACGTCGCACGATCGCGCAATTGTCAGTTAAAGCGACGCAGTGCCGGAAGCTTAAATTTTGTCTGGGCAGGAAGGGGGTGTAGGTGCACAGTAGGCAAGTGGTTAAATACCACCAAAAGTAAGCTCTATTTGTGTGAAGAAAATGATAAAAAACATGGTTACAGTATGACCGCACAATTGTCATTCAAAGTGTGACAGTACTGAAAGCTTAAAGGGGGGTGAAAGTGCATGATTAAACATGCTGAGGTTAGAAGCTGATTGGTTTGTGTGTAGTTTGAAGTGAGCTTGATTTTGCACTCTTCAGCTTCAGTAAATAAACTCCAGTGTTTTTTTTTCCTGACTCAGATCAGGGCCTTCTGCTCTGGCATGGCAGACCAGCAAGCCCATTTTGTGAGCTGCCTACCTACCATGTTAGAGCATCATTGTTGTGGAAAAATCTTGCAGTAGAGGAAGCAAATGGCTGCGGAAGGAGCAGAGCCACATAAGCAGATCCTTCCTCTATAGTGCCAGCTCCTGTCCCAGGCAGAGTGATAACAAATGCACTTCGTCTGGTACAGCAACTTTTTCTACAGCCGAGTTCCCTGCAGAAAATGGCGATTCCTGTAGATGCAGGATGTGAAGGAAGGTCAGTTTATAAAAATCAGTTTAGACATTACAGCAATGAGCATAAAATCTGAGTTGCAGAGTTTGGAGCATATATGAGCAATAGTTTTGCAATGGTTATTAGGCTGCTTTCACACTGATTTGCAGAGGCAGGGTAGTGCATCTGCAGCTTTCCTGCAGGTTGGCTGCACTGAGCACTATATTTACATTATATCCTGCTTTTGGTGCACTTTCTGAATGCAGGAGTTTGGGTTCGCTTTCAGAAAGTGCACCACATCTGAAAGATATAATAGAAGTCTATGGCAAACCTCAGCTAACCTGCAGGAGAGCCGCAGGTGCACTGCTCTGTACCTGTAGTGTGGGTAAATCGCAGTGCATCAGTGTGACCGCAGCCTTAGGTCACTTTCACATGATCCGTCTAATTGGGTCTGCCTGTCTATTTTCTTTCTTGCTGTGATTAAACAGTAGGTGAACATCCAAGGGTGATTGGTCCCACGCAAAATGATGATCCTGATTGTGCTATTCAAAATAGAAAATTTGAAATTTGGAAACGTTTCATTTTATTGTGATCCGTGACCGGTTACCAAATTACTTAAGTGGCCCTTGTTCTTCAAAAGGATGAGCACCCCAGTCTTAGGAGGACTAACAACAAACATCCCCAGTTTGTATGGTCTAATTCATACACATAGGGGTAGATTCAGGTAGGAGATAAGCCGTCTTATCTCTGCGTTTTAGGCGTCCAATCTATGCCACTGATTCATAAAATCAGTTTAGCATAGATTTTCCTTAGATCAGACATGCGTAGGTCTCTTACGCTGTCTAATCTTATTTTCATATTTTAGGCTGGCCGCTAGGTGGCGTTCCCGTCTAAAATATGTAAATGAGCCTATACGCCGATTCCCGAATGTACGCCCGGCTAGCGCTATTCTATTACGTTGTTTGCGTTAGCGTAGTAGCGTCGTAATGTTATTCCTGCTATGAGGCGCAGGCAATGTTGAGTATGGACGGTGTGCCGGAGCTTTTTTTCCCGTCGTTCACGTAAAACGTTTGCGAATAGGGCTTTGCGTAAGTGCCGTTCACGTTGTTTACACGTCGTATTGCCATCGAGATTTGGAGCATGCGCACTGGGATCAATTCACGGCTTGCACATGCGCAGTTCCTTCGGGGCGGGGACGCGCTTCATTTAAATAATACACGCCCCCTACCTACCGAATTTGAATTTGGCCGGGTCTTTTACGCTACGCCGCTCAACTTTACAGGCAAGTGCTTTGAGAATAAAGCACTTGCCTGAAAAAGTTGCGGTGGCCTAGTTTAAAAGCCAGACGCTAGGCATGCCTAAAGATAGGCATTTCTACCTGAATCTGCCCCATAGCTGTTAGAGGCTTAAAGGGGTTGTAAGTGTTACAAAAAAAAAAATAACAAACATGTCATACTTACCTCCACTGTGCAGTTCCTTTTGCACAGAGTGGCCCCGATCCTCGTCTTCTGGGGTCCCACGGCGGCTATCTTGGCTTCTCCCCGCAAGAGCTTACCCCCTTCTGGGAAGCGTTCTCTCAAGGGGATTAGCTTGCACGCGCGCTCTTGTGTTATACACTTGGTGGCTATGGCTGCCACTGTATCTGCCCGCCCCCCCAGTGCGCCACGTCATTGGGAGCCAATGGCTGCGCTGCTATCATTCTCCAATGAAGTGCCTCCTCAAGCTGGCGGAAAGCATTGCGGGATCGCGCCCACTGAGTTTCGTGGCTCAGGTAAGTAAAACGGGGGGGGGGGTTGGGAGGCCCGAGAGTGCAGGGTGTTTTTTTACCTTAATGCATAGGTGCATCAAGGTGAAAAAAACACAAATCTTTACAACCCCTTTAAGGACCCAATGCACAAAAAAAACCTAAAACATTTTGTTTGGCTTTCTGCAATTACATTGGTGCTGCACGGGGATTGAAATACAAATTGTGCTTTGCCTTAGCACAGCCTTTTGTTTTGACTGACTTTGGTGGCTTTATTTGATTTATGCTAAGTTGAGTTCTCGGAGAGGTAATTTTGTGAATTGGATTGTCCAGGCCAAACAGCCATTATTGAATATGAGGAAGAGCTGCCTTAGCAGTTCTTAGCCTTTCAATGCTTATAGAACCTTTATAGAAATGAATTTTGCTGGTTTTCATTGCACAGCCCCGGAGTTTACGGATTTATGGTTTTAAGGTTTTTAATCTTTTTTCCCCAGAGAATTTAGCTTAGAGGAAACTCTTAGGAAATTGTCAAATTATTTTCTTCATAATTGTCTTCTTTTCAGAACTCCAGTTAATCAGTTCCCAAGTAAACAGATGAATAAAATGATATATTCGCCCACAGTATCTGAGAATGAACTGGATGTGTGCAATGATTTGACAGGTTAGTATGCCCCTGCTGCATCATTATTGACTTCACTTAAGTGACTGAATGAAACGTTAATGCCATTGACTTTGCACTAATTCTTACCTGGCTGTTACTCTTTCAAGCTGAAGAAATGGAAGCTCATGAAAATTATGTGGCTTTGTTCAGAGCAGAAGAACATGTCAGGAACGACGTGATGCATGAACCTGCTTTAAAGATTGCAGAGCTGGATAAGGTATAGTGGGACCATTTAAACTTTGATTAAAGGATGACAGAAGTAGATTGCTACTTGCAGTGTTTTGAGAAAGGATTTGGCCATTTCACCAATTTATAAAGGAAAAAACTTCATCACTTCATCTCTCACCTTTAATTCTGATGGAATAAAGTACAGATGGACCATCTCAGCACTTATCCCTTGATGTGTTGTGTCATAGCTGTGTTCTCTATGTGGATATATTCACGTCTGTATTCTGACTGCAGTCCCAGAACAATAATGTAGCTATAGTTATTTATTGCAGTGATAGAGAAATACATCAGAAGCAGTTATACCACTGGCTTAGAGGGTGTCATAGCTAGTTGGGAGCCTGAACTATAACCACTAAAAGAGATATAAGAGCCTTTACATATTGACCACTGAAAAAAGTCTTTCCTTTAGGCCGCGTACAGACGATGAGACATGTCCGAGGAAACCTGTCCGACGGACCGTTTTCATCGGACCAGGCTGAAGTGGTCTGTTGGTCTGAAGTGCGTACACACCATCGGACAAAAATCCCCTCGGACCAGAGCGTGGTGACGTAGAACACAATGACGTGATGAAAAAACAAAGTTCAATGCTTCCAAGCATGCGTCGACTTGATTCTGACCATGCGTGGGATTTTGGTCCGCTGATTTCGTGTACTAACCATCGAACATGTCCGACGGGCAGGTTTCCAGCGGACAGGTTTCTAAGCATGTTTAGAAACTTTTGTTCGCTGGAAAACGGTCCGATAGGCGATACACACGATCGAACATGTCTGCTGAAACTGGTCCGCGGACCAGTTTCAGCGGACATGTTTGATCGTGTGTATGCGGCCTTACACACAATTCACATAATCATTGAAGCAATATGGAGTATATATCATGAAGAAGAGTGCATAGAGTGATGTAGTGTGATATTTAGTATAATCCACAGCACATTGTACAGGGTGAAGGGGTATGGGGACCCAGACCCTACTGGATGATTACCGAGCTAGCTTGGAAAATTATGGAATATGATATTTGGGCTCTGCATTATGGTGCTTTCCAGACTTGATTGTACTATGTTAGATAGCTGCTATTTTCTAAATTCAGAGCCCCAGTTGATCCTGTCTCTAAGCAAACTTTAATTTCTGAAAAAAAAAAGTTAAAGAAATGGGGCAATGTGTACAGACAGCTTTGGAGCACAACATAAGCTCCATGTTAAACAAAGTACAGTATTAACAAAAGAATATAAGCATTTATAATGTATATATTAGAGCAGATCTCAGTGGTTCATAAGTGAGCAGTGAGAACATACCGCATTATGCCATAGCTAGGTCAAAGGTAGAAGAATTCCATGCAACTGTTAATGTATGCAAGAGGGATGCGTGTAGGGATGCATGTATATATCTGTAAGGGCTTGATAAGACGGCTTATCAGGGCTTGCATATATTTCCAATAACCATGATCAATCACGTCCAATATCCTGCTCTTTAGATGTGGAGGCCAGATCCAACCAGCGGTTGCAAATTTTGTGGTATTTCGCTGGGCAGTATCTGTGTGTATGTATGTATATACCGTGTTTATCGGCGTATAACACGCACCAGCGTATGACACGCACCCTAACTTTCAGAGGGAAGTTTTAGAAAAAAAAAACATTCTACGCTCCCCTGCGTATAACACGCATGCACAGTTTACACTCTATTTTCAGGGTAAAAAAGTGAGTGTTATACGCCAATAAATACAGTATATATAATCTCATTTTATATGGTAGGGAATGATTAACAGTGACCATCCATTCCTGGAGTGTTGATACATTGGCTTTATGAAAACCATTAGTAGAACAGTAGAGAATGGGGTGTTGTGTTGGTGTCACCATTCATCCAGAAGAATCTTTAAGGGTACATTCACACCTGCAAATACACCCAACAACAATTGAAAGCAATGGGAGGCTCCTGGCTCCCAGAGGTAATTGTGGGCGATCACTGCGTAATTGCTTATGCAGCTGAGGTTCTCGCAAGTAATTGGTGTTTGGTGCATTCGCATCCTCAGCTGTGAAAATATACATTGCCCATTTTATGTATTAGGCTGCGTACACACGATAGGTTAACCAAAGAACAACGGTCTGATGGACCTTTTTGATCGGTCAAAACCGATCGTGTGTAGGCCCCATCGGTTAAAAAAAAAGACAACTTGCTTTAAAATTTTACCGATAAAAATCTATGCATGCTCAGAATCAAGTCGACGCATGCTTGGAAGCATTGAACTTCATTTTTCTCAGCACGTCGTTGTGTTTTACGTCACCACATTCTGATGCAATAATTTTTTTTGGTGTGTAGGCACATCAGACCATCAGTCAGCTTCATCGGCTTCATCGGTTAAACAATGAGAACGGTCCTTCGGACCGTTCTTATCGGATGGACTGATCGTGTGTACGAGGCTTTAGTTGGTTATTGCCCGACGTGGGACTTTCGAGGGCTCAGGTAAGTAAACGGGGGGGGGGGGGGCTTGTAAGCATTGGATGTTTTTTTCACCTTAATGCATAGGATGCATTAAGGTGAAAACACATAGCGTTTCTACCCCTTTAATGAAATGTTAGCATCATGGAGTGTACAACCAGTATATACCCTGCCATCCTCTCCTACATTTGGAGAACATGTCCCACTGGGTACTGCTGATTGGAGCTGGATATTGCAGGCTGTACTGTGCAGAAATCACAAATGCTTGAATCATTTAATGTGATGTTTGGTGTTAATGTGGAAAGTTGTCTCACAGTGTGCTGGATTGCTCCATACCAAGGTTGTGTATAAGAGGCACTCTGGAGCCCTGTTGGACAAGTCAGATGTATTGAAAAAATGTGTTGGCAAATATGTGTTGCAAGAACAGTTGCTGTTGGGGTGTTGGACAACAGGGTGCTATGCAAAAATGCTTCCCTGTGTGTGGTCCCTCCTCAGACACTCCCCTAGCAAGCGATGGGACCAGAGTTCCTGGTGGTTTTGAACTAGGTAATTTTGAGAAAGTGGTTGCCAGGGGTAACCACACAGGGATCAGCGAACCTGAAATTTACTACAAAATTCTGCGCTTTATATGAAGTGCTGCCTCTCTATAGTAAACTTCACAATGGTGAAATCCAGAAAAGAAATAAAACTCTGCGAGGGAGTGTGGCGCTGTTCTATGAGACCCCACTATAATGAAATATTGATGTGGGGCTGAGGGAATAATAATACCTAGGGGGTATAGTTCACTACCATAGATATGAATACTGTGTAAAATTAATAAATGCCCTAAATGGGAAGGTGAAACCTTGGGGTGTGACGTATCCAGCAAAAAACTGAGAAAAATATATACAGTGCAGAAAATAAGTATTTGAACACCCTGCTATTTTGCAAGTTCTCCCACTTGGAAATCATGGAGGGGTCTGAAATTGTTATCGTAGGTGCATGTCCACTGTGAGAGACGTTATCAAAAAAAAAAAATCCAGAAATCACAATGTATGATTTTTTTAACTATTTATTTGTATGATACAACTGCAAATAAGTATTTGAACACCTGAGAAAATCAATGTTAATATTTGGTACAGTAGCTTTTGTTTGCAATTACAGAGGTCAAACGTTTTTTTGTAGTTTTTCACCAGGTTTGCACACACTGGAGGAGGGATTTTGGCCCACTCCTCCACACAGATCTTCTCTAGATCAGTCAGGTTTCTGGGCTGTCGCTGAGAAACACGGAGTTTGCGCTCCCTCCAAAGATTCTCTATTGGGTTTAGGTCAGGAGACTGGCTAGGCCACGCCAGAACTTTGATATGCTTCTTACAGAGCCACTCCTTGGTTATCCTGGCTGTGTGCTTCGGGTCATTGTCATGTTGGAAGACCCAGCCTCGACCCATCTTCAAAGCTCTAACTGAGGGAAAATCTCGCAATACATGGCCCCGGTCATCCTCTCCTTAATACAGTGCAGTCGCCCTGTCCCATGTGCAGAAAAACACCCCCAAAGCATGATGCTACCACCCCCATGCTTCACAGTAGGGATGGTGTTCTTGGGATGGTACTCATCATTCTTCTTCCTCCAAACACGGTTAGTGGAATTATGACCAAAAAGTTATTTAAAAGCTATTTTGGTCTCATCTGACCACATGACTTTCTCCCATGACTCCTCTGGATCATCCAAATGGTCATTGGCAAACTTAAGACGGGCCTTGACATGTGCTGGTTTAAGCAGGGGAACCTTCCGTGCCATGCATGATTTCAAACCATGACATCTTAGTGTATTACCAACAGTAACCTTGGAAACGGTGGTCCCAGCTCTTTTCAGGTCATTGACCAGCTCCTCCCGTGTAGTCCTGGGCTGATTTCTCACCTTTCTTAGGATCATTGAGACCCCACGAGGTGAGATTTTGCATGGAGCCCCAGTCCGAGGGAGATTGACAGTCATGTTTAGCTTCTTCCATTTTCTAATGATTGCTCCAACAGTGGACCTTTTTTCACCAAGCTGCTTGGCAATTTCCCCATAGCCCTTTCCAGCCTTGTGGAGGTGTACAATTTTGTCTCTAGTGTCTTTGGACAGCTCTTTGGTCTTGGCCATGTTAGTAGTTGGATTCTTACTGATTGTATGGGGTGGATAGGTGTCTTTATGCAGCTAATGACCTCAAACAGGTGCATCTAATTTAGGATAATAAATGGAGTGGAGGTGGACATTTTAGCCCAGGTTCACACTGGGTACGATTTGCTTCGATTTGAGATGCGATTTCACATGTGAAATCGCATCTCAAATCGGCGGCATTTGCCGGCAATTGTCGGCAATGACACCGTCCTAATCGGTGCGACGCCGCATCTGCGGCGCTGCACCGATTTCAAAAAGTAGTTCCTGTACTACTTTTTGCGATTTTGGGCCGCGATTTACATTGACATCTGTGCAGAACCTTGCACAGATGTCTCTTAAATCGCGGCCGAAAACGGGACTGCCAGCGGGAGTGAAATCGGGCGAGTTCAGGTGAACTCGCACGGCTTCACTCCCGCAGCCCAGTGTGAACCAGGGCTTAAAGGCAGACTAACAGGTCTTTGAGGGTCAGAATTCTAGCTGATAGACAGGTGTTCAAATACTTCTTTGCAGCTGTATCATACAAATAAATAGTTAAAAAATCATAAATTGTTATTTCTGGAATATTTTTTTTTGGATTAGGTCTCTCACAGTGGACATGCACCTACGATGACAATTTCAGACCCCTCCATGATTTCCAAGTGCCAGAACTTGCAAAATAGCAGGGTGTTCAAATACTTATTTTCTGCACTGTAAATATAATAGTACGTATGTGTGTGTGTGTATATATATATATATATATATATATATATATATATATATATATATATATAATGATTAGATGCTTATAAGTGCAAAAAGTCCTAATATATATATATATATATATATATATATATATATATATATATTATAATTTGGGATGCAATTCATAAAAGTAAGGGGAAATTTTATTCACTTTTAATTTTTTTGAAAGCTGATTTTTTTCCACCCGGTAAAAAAGAAATAGGTGGAAATTGGATAATAAGCAAAAATGAACAACTAAGACAAAACTAGTAGGGGGAAAATTATACCATTTTATGAGTTGAAACACAAACCAGAATTTAGGTTGATAAATGAATGGCGGTATCTCCAGCTGAGGCACTTTGTTGCAACTACCCCAGCCAATAAGAGCTGTGACAGATTTAATGCCGCTAGAGCGGCTCTGTTTTTGCAGAAAACACAAGAGTTGATATTTCTCGAATCTATAAAATATTGTTGGCTGTGGAGCAGCTGGAGACCCCACCATTTATAATTAAATGGAAAAGGGAACTGGGGTCACACATAGATAAAGTCACCATTGGTAAAATCCCAAATCGAACCCACAGCTCGGCTGTAGACACCAGAACAGCCAACATTATAAATGCTTAACAAGATGGTACTCAATGCCCGATAAAATCAGTACGTACCAACCCGGAAAATCCGCGGAGTGTTGGCGAGGATGTAAAACTTTAGGAACGATGGCTCATTTATGGTGGGACTGCCCAAAATTCAAAAAGTACTGAAGAGGGATCTTGCAGATAATAAAATAAATTACTAAAAAATAAATACCAGAAGATCCGTGGATAGTCCTTCTACATGGGGTGGAAGGACCAGTAAAACAATATAAAGACTCAGTAGTACCACATATGTTAAATGCAGCGAAAATACTTATTCCTAAAAAGTGGCAAGAAGCGGAAGCCCCCTCTATTCGAGAGTGGTTGACTACAGTGGAGGAGGCGGTTAGCATGAAGGGTCTGAGGCAGAGTCTAGAAGAAGAAAGCGTAGAGTCAACAGATAAATGGGAGAGATGGAAAGTGTTTAAAAAGACAAGTAGGTATGTAGAGGTGTCTAGTCCCTAAACCCCTCTGCAATGAGAGTAAATATTAAAAAAATATTGAGGAGATACATTTATTAGGTTTAAGAGGTAGGTGGGGGGCAGGACGGAGGGAGCGGGGGGGCATCTTCGGATGGATAATTAGAAGTATATTAGGATACAATGGCCTAGATTCACAAAGCGATTACGCCTGTGTAAATGTTGTTAGACTGGAGTAATTTCGACTTACGGGCGTTTTTACGCTAGTCGAAATCCTCAAACCATGAAAAGACACCTGCGGGCTTCATTTCGACTGTATTACGTGTTAGTACGCCTTCAGATCTACGCTGCCAGAAAATTGCGGCCACTGGGCGGACTTCCTGTTGTTTTTCGCCGTCAGGGTATGCTAATGAGCTTTTGCCTGCAATCCACAAAATTTCGCACTTTCAACGCAATCTCTTACGGCACCTTTAGTCATCTTTTTTTTCCGTTTCACTATACCTGCTTTTTGCTGGTCTAATATTAGACAGCCCATGTTAAGTATGGCCGTCGTTCCCGCGTCGAATTTCAACGTTTTCCGATGTCTTTTATTATTTTTAACGTAAGTCGTCCGGGAATAGGAATGTTCGTAAACGCCGCTACTCAAACAACGAATGACGTCACGACGTGATTTCGCGCAATGCACGGCGGGAAATTCCTGAACAGAGCATGCGCAGTTCGATCGTCGCGGGGACGCGCTTAATTTAAATGCTTCACGCCCCCTAATCACGTATTTCGATTGCGCGGCGGAAAAAAAATACGACACAATAGCGTACGCGCAAAAAAACTACCTGAATTCGGTGTAGAGTCTGGTGAAATACGGCAGCGTAACGTATTTCGATTACGCAGCGGAATATTACGTCTTTGTGAATCTGCCCCAATGTCTGTAGGAGGGTGTAGGGTATTCTACTTATGCAATTTTATATTTTGTGTATTTTTGATTAAAAAAAAAATCTGATTTGTCGTAATTGACTTTAAAGTTTACTTATTCTTCCGAATGTTTTGAACTCTTGAATTCAATCTGGTATTGTTACAATTGAGTTTGTAATATATAATAGATCATCCGCATAGAATACAATTTTTATACATATACAATATAAACTGATGTTTATTTTTGAACTTTGTTTAGTTTAAATAAAATTGGGCTGCCACGCCCTTAAAAATACAGTCTGGACTGACCAGTGTTCCTTACACCACTTGAGCATAATCTCCCCAGATCATTACACCAGATGTACAAAAATAAATGCAGTGTCATAAAAAAATATAAATAAAAAAATATTGCGTTTACAACAAAAAACTTTCAAGAGACAGAGCTGCATGCCATGTGTTCTGATAGACAACATAGAGATCTAACACACAAATTAAGAGGCAGTACTAAATCTTTAACTGAAACTAAATTATATAAATCAAATGTGTCATAAACACTGTGCATTTAGTGTAATGCATGTGCAACCATATGCATTACTCAGAAGTGCATTAAGCGTACTGAACAATAATAATAACGAACTACACAAATGCACAACTGTAGTTTAAGATCATACAAAAGTGATCAAATGTAAGTCCAATTAGTGCATTAACCACTTAAGACCCGGACCATTGTGCAGGTTAAGGACCGTGCCCCCTTTTGCGATTCGGCACTCTGTTGCTTTAACTGCGACATGACTTCCAAACAAAATTGGTGTCTATTTTTTTTTTCCCCACAAATAGAGATTTCTTTTGGTGGTATGTGATCACCTCTGCTGTTTTTATTTTTTGTGCTATAAACAAAAATAGAATTCAAATAAAAAAAAAAAATGCACTATTTTTTACTTTTTGCTATAATAAATATCCTCGTTTTTCCCTCAGTTTAGGCTGATACGTATTCTTCTTCCTATTTTTGGTAAAAAGAAAATCGCAATAAGCGTTTATCGATTGGTTTGTGCAAAATGTATAGCGTTTACAAAATAGGGTATCGTTTTATGGCATTTTTATTAACCACTTGCCCTTGGACTCATTGTAAAAAGACATCATGTTTTGAAAGATGGATATCTCGGTAACGGCAGCAGCTGCTGCCACAACCGAGATATCCATCTCTTTTGTGTTAATGATAACGGCGGTCTCTGCGGCGGATTCGCCGCAAGATCGCCGTTATTGGTGGCGGGAGAGGGCCCCCCCTCGCCGCTCTCCCGTGCCCTCCGCCGCTTACCGTTGCCGTCGGTAGCAGCGGAGGCGATCGGGTCCGTTCGGCTCCTCAGCGGGGATACGAGTGAGGGAAAAATCGCCCCACCTGTCCCCAGAGCTCTGCTGGGCGGAAGTGACGTCAAAATGTCAGTCCCGCCCAGCGTCTTAAAGAGACATTTTTTTTTATGTTATTTGAAAAAATTACTTTTTTTTTTTTTTTTTGCATTTAAGCCTAAATATGAGATCTGAGGTCTTTTTGACCCCAGATCTCATATTTAAGAGGACCTGTCATGCTTTTTTCTATTACAAGGGATGTTTACATTCCTTGTAATAGGAATCAAAGTGATAATTTATTTATTTTTATTTATTTCGGTGTATAAAATTATAAACTAATTTAAAATAAATAAGAAAACAAAAAAAAAAATTAAAACGCCCCATCCCGACTAGCTCGCGCACAGAATCGAACGCATACGCGAGTAGCGCCCGCATATGAAAACGGTGTTCAAACCACACAAGTAAGGTATCGCCGCGATCGTTAGAGCGAGAGCAATAATTCTAGCCCTAGACCTCCTCTGTATCTCAAAAAATGCAACCTGTAGAATTTTTTAAACATCGCCTATCGAGATTTTTAAGGGTAAAAGTTTGACGCCATGCCACGAGCGGGCGCAGTTTTTAAGCGTGACATGTGGGGTATCATTTTACTCGGCATAACATTATCTTTTACAATATATAAAAAAATTGGGCCAAATTTATTGTTGTCTTATTTTTTTATTCAAAAAAGTGAATTTTTTCCAAAAAAAGTGCGCTTGTAAGACCACTGCGCAAATACGGTGTGACAAAAAGTATTGCAATGACTGCCATTTTATTCTCTAGGGTGTTAGAAAAAAAAATTATAATGTTTGGGGGGTTTAAGTAATTTTCTAGCAAAAAAAACTGTTTTAGTCTCGTAAACACCGAATCTGAAAAACAGGCTTGGTGGGCAAGTGGTTAATATTTATTTTTTCTACTACTAATGGCGGCGATCAGCATTTTTTCATGACTGCGACATTATGGCGGACACATCGGACACTTTTAAAAAAAAATTGGGACCATTGTCAATTTCACAGCTATAAAAATGCACTGATAACTGTGAAAATGACAATGGCAGTGAAAGGGGTTAACCACTAGGTGGCGCTAAGGGGTTAAGTGTGCCCTAAGGGAGTGATTATTATTGTAGGGGGGTGTGGCTGTAGGCATGACGTCACTGATCGTTGTTCCCTATAACAAGGAACAGGCGATCAGTGTCACTGCCACAGTGAAGAACGGGAAGATGTGTTTACACACACCTCTCCCTGTTCTTCAACTCCTGTGAGTATTCCCAAACACTTCATATTTTTTACAAGTCAATTGCGGTTCAGATTGGCAGAGCAAACATGTGTAATGTTGTCACCGTGTCCTGGCCCCACCCTACTCATTTCATCAGAAGTTGGATCCCTTGAGGTTGTCAATTTCTGATGAAATGCGTTGGTCCGAGAGGACACGTCATCATGCTTGTCGGCTTTGCCCACCCGAACCACATTTCACTTGTATGCATTGTGCAGCGATTGGGAATACTTTTTACACTTGAGTGGTTTTATTGCTTTTACAAATAAAGTAATTTTTTAAATGGAATTATACTATTGTAGATATGCTTCCTATATATACAGTTACAATGGGCTTTTTCATGCCAGCAATAAACAATGCTTTTTAAAATTTCCTTTTAAACATGTAAAACTTTATGTTGTCAATAGTTTGACACAGTGATTTATTTAAAAATTCATTTCAGACACAGTTGAAGAATTAGCATCTAGTTAATGTGAAAGCGATTTCCTTGCTCTCATTTTCTATAATGTAATTTGTTCATTTACTATGTATTCATCAATCATTGTATGTTGAAAACAAAGTTATAATGTCAATTTCACATGCCAGTTAAAAATGTGAGTAGCGTTTGGGACCTCAGATGGAATCCCTTTATTGTGTATAGAGATGGTCTATTTACTTCTAATTTTCTCATTAAACAATTAGTATTTCATGTACAAATCAGAGAGCCCAAGACTCGGAAATCTTCATTTAACATTTGATTTCCATAAAGCAAAGAGTTGCTGTTTGAAATTCATCTAACAGTATCTCCACTCTGCAGGGGACCAGGGCCTATTTGAATGTACACATAATACTTTATGGCAAGGGTAGCCATCTGGGGCCCTCCAACTGTTGTGGAACTACATTTCCCATGAGGCAGTTCAAGGCTGGATGTTACAATTACTCCCAGATGCATGATGGGACTTGTAGTTCTGCAACAGCTGGAGGGCCCCAGGTTTTCTACCCATGCTTTAGGGGCTTACTTATGTGTGGCATCTACATGCCTTGTTTGTGCTGGCACAGCAGCCCATTCATTTGAATGGACTGCTGTACATTTCAGAAATGCAGGAGAAAGGTCCCTGCACCCCTTTTAAATTGAAGCCAAAGGAAAATCACATGGTGCTGTTACAAGGTCTGTTTGAGTGTACTTTAGAGGTTTCCATATTGGGCTAGGTTCACATATGTGCACTTTCTGGCCCAGATTCACAAAGCACTTGCGCCAACGTAAAACAAGTTACGCCGACGTAAGTGCAAATGTGCACCGGCGTATGTGTGCGCTAGAGTCACAAAACAATATACGCCTAAAAACTGGCCACCCTACGCCGACGTATCTTACTTACCCCGGTGTAGCGTGGGCGTACTTTTCGTCTGGACGCATTTTGCTGCTCCCATTGATTAGGCATTTAAACATGCAAATGAGGGAAATACGGCGATTCACGAACGTACGTGCGCCCGACGCATGCCGCGCGTAAATTGTACGTCCGGTGTAAAGTTATTCCCCATAGATGAGGCGCAACCCGGCAACACACATGCCAAGGTCTGTCCCAGAGAACACAGGCCGGCATATTGGGCGTACGTTCCGTTCCATTCCCGGCGTACCTGGTGATCCGGTGTAGCTTAGGCAGTTGTGTCGGCATAGTTGTGAGCATGCGCATAAGTGTGCAGTTTCATGCGTCCACGTCACGACAACGTCACGGCGCATGTGCAGTTTGTGATACGCCGGGCGTAAAACATTGCACCATGCTCGGTCAATCATTTGCATGGGGTCACGCCCACTTCCACTTACGCCGGCCTGCGCCTTTGAAAATACGCTACGCTGGCACATCTTGGTGAGCAATGGCTTGCTGAATACAGTGCATGCCTCTCCACGCTGCGGCGTGTAGCGTACTGTGTGTGCCAACTCTCTGTGAATCTAGGCCTCTGTGTGCTGCATTTGAATGGGCTGCTGTGCTTGCAGAATAAAGGTCTCTGCAACCTTTTCAAATTGCAGCTGCAGGAAACTGCATGGTGCTTTTCCAGGATAGTGTACAACAGTGGTGGCCTATCCATACAGGGCACAGGGGCGCTGCCCACCCTATCCTTCTTCTTTTTTTTTTTAAGCATGTGATTAGAGCCAGAGGCTCCAATAGGCTTCAAAAACCACCCACTTGTTTGACAAAAGCGCATGAATATTCACTATTGTCACACTGATTCTCCTCCTGGTAAATCAGGAAGTGGGTCATGAGATCCGTCACCTGATTGGCCGAAAGGAGAGGTGATCTGATTGGCCGCCTAGGAGGAGGAGAAGCACAGAGCAGAGGAGGAAGTAGACGCATGGTGTGATACAGAGGAAGCTGCCACCCGGAGTCGGCGCAACCTAGATGGGGTAAGTGTGGGGTTGGTGACCCGACCGACTGGTGGGAGTGGGGGTGCCGGTTTCTGGGTGCATTGTTTGCTGCCAACCCCCCCCCCCCCAAAAAATATATATATACCACCTGCCACCACTGGTGTACACATAAGTAATTTAGGGGCTAATGTAGGGGCTATATATGTGTATTATTTCAAGGTGGGATTTAAGTGTGTTTTTTATTGTGTTATGCTAAATAGAAAAATTATGCACACTGTTGGATTTATTTCATTCCTATGAGTTTGCTGGGGGTGCTGGAATGGCAGCGAGGTTTTGTAAAATCTAAAGATGGCTCAAAGAAATAGGAGAGGGCTAGACATATTTTAAATACAATGTGATTTTACGTTTTGACCATAGATACACTTTAAGAATATTTGTGCAGACCCACCCGCACAACTTTATGAACCGCTGTGTATAACTATTAATTTATCATTCATAAAGTTCTATAGTCCTTTAAAGGTTTTTCAGGGATATCTGAAACAACGACTAAGCTAACATTAAAATGTGCGACATTTATGATTCCTTGCTAATTTAGTTAAAATGTGCCCGAATCACTTTGTATTACATGAGTAAAATTTAACTTTAAATGGGTCAGAGACTAAGAGGATAAATGCATGACCAAGCAAGTATAATTCCTGAACGTACTATCTGGAAACTGCTGCAGTTGCTAGGCTGCATTTGATGTATTAGTTTTAAAATGGAAAATCTTCTCCCTCTCCTGTGTGCCCCTTCTCCCAGTTATATCATATTAGCTTTTGTTCATATCTTAAATGAGCTGTTTTTCTCCTGGATACTTTTCATTTCATGGATAATGAGTAATTATGAAAAATAAGTCATTTTATCCTGCTGAAATTGGCACCCAACCTTTTGACGCAAGAATGCTAAAATGCATGTGATTAATTCACAATTTTTTTATATTCAGTGTTGACTCTATATAAAATGTTGTTTTCTCCAATGAATGCTGATTAAGATTTAAAATTGTTTAACTTTTTGTTGTATGTTCGTATACACACTATCAATGTATGTAGTGTCTCACAAAAGTGAGTACACCCCTCACATTTTTGTAAATATTTTATTATATCTTTTCATGTGACAACACTGAAGAAATAATACTTTGCTACAATGTAAAGTACTGAGTGTACAGCTTGTATAACTGTGTAAATTTGATGTCCCCAATTTTTGTTGCCAGTGGTTTAGACATTAATAGCTATGCGCAACGCCGGCCATTGGGGTGTGCGAGCTGTGCGGCCGCACAGGTGACATGGGCAACAGGGGCGCCATGCGGCCATCACAGCTCGCAGAATGTGAGTCGCAGTCAGTTACTCACATGATTATCACAGGAATTCGACTCCTACGAGTCACAGCAGCAGGCGCTGCCAGATCTCCCTGCACACTGCCAGGTCCCCCTGCCCTAGGACTGGGTGAAGAGCAACGCATCGGCTGTGGCACCTGAAAAAAAATGGCTGCTGCCGGCCCCGACAGGCACATTGCGCATGCGCCCTGCCAAGAAACGCTTGGCTATTCTCGGACAGATGGCACATGAGCAGTGACATCTAAGTGCCGAGCGGTGCCATTTTTAAATGCAATGCCGCACCGTCCACCGAAAGGTAAGTCCCACTGAGTCCCTGGCCCTGCATGCATCTACTTTTACAGATAAAAATAAAAAGTATTTACTTTTTATAGCCAGCCTACACACAGTTTAGGTGACCAGGGGGTGAGGGGTGAAGATGGGGGGGGGCGCCACAGGATTAGTTTGCACAGGGCGCCTGAACACCTAAGGACGGCCCTGGCTATGCGTGGACTTATTTTGTGGGGACAGCAAATTTACACTGTTATACAAGCTGTACACTCACTACTTTACATTGGAGAAAAGTGTGATTTCTTCAGTGTTGTCATAAAAAGATATAAAAACATATTTACAAAAATGTGAGGGGTGTACTCACTTTTGTGAGATACTGTATGGGCCAGATTCAGGTAGAGTTAGGCTGGAGTATCAGTGATACTCCAGCCTAACTGTCACTTTAAGCCGGTGTTTCTGTTTTCTGTAACCAGAAAACAATAAACGCCGGGTTGGAGTTCCGATGCGATCGGCGTAATTGAATTTCGCCATCGCATCACAACTTTAATTTAAAAATGGCGCCGGGGGCGTTCCCGCTGATTTACGCTGAAAAAATATGTTAATCAGCGGGAATCGGCAATTCACGATCGTATTCGGGCGCGACGCAGTGACTTTCCGACGTTTCCGTAAGCGATACGCGGCGTAAAGATAAAGCAGCCCCCTAGTGGAGTATCCTATGTTAAGTATAGCCGTCGTCATCGCGTTGAAAAAAAAAATCGCGTCGCTTGCGGAAAACGTCCATGAATGGGTATTTGACGTCATTGACGTTCACTGACAGAATTTGGAGCATGCGCACTGGGATGCATTGACAGTCGACGCATGCGCAGTACATTCGCCGCGGGATTGCGCTTAGTTTAAATAATACACGCCCCGTACCCGCCCAATTTGAATTCCGCCGGCTCATTTACGATACGCTGCCGCAACTTTAGGAGCAAGTGCTTCATGAATAACAGCACTTGCTCCTAAAATTTTGCCAGAGTAACGTAAATGAGAAACGTTACTCCAGAGCAAAGATGCTCCCATCTACCTGAATCTGGCCCTATGTGTTTATGTAATAACACCATAACAATGGCTATGGTTATAAGTAGGGTTTTTAGGACCGAGTACAAGTACCGATACTTTTTTTCAAGTACTCGTCGATACCAAATACCGATACTTTTTTTCAAATGTGTCCCCAAATGCAGCCATGTCCCCCCACATATGCAGCCATGTCCCCCCACATATGCAGCCATGTCCCCCCACATATGCAGCCATGTCCCCCATACCTAGATGCCGCTGCCGCGTTAATCAGCGTACAGGGAACATTACAGCTTTCATTTGAATAGCTGTAGTGTTCCCCGCCGCGCCGCATATAGACACTCCCCCTTTGCTCGGGATTGGACAGATCACCCATCCAATCCCGAGCAAGGGGGAGTGTCTATACGCGGTGCGGCGGGAAACACTTCAGCTATTTAAACGAAAGTTGTAATGTTCCCTGCACTGATTAACTCGGCGGCGTTGCAATATGCGGCGGCGGTGTTGCGGTGGGGGGGGGGGGGTTAGTATCGGATCTGGCATCGGGGGCATTTGCGGGAGTACAAGTACTCCCGCAAATGCTCAGTATCGCTCCCGATGCCGATACTGGTATCGGTATCGGGACAACCCTACTTATAAGCGCAAAGTGCAGCAAACCATACTGACCAATAAGATTTTAATTTTGTCAAACCAGTAAATGATTAAGTCTGACTTGTTGCTCTGTTGCTTCTTACGTGCCTAAGACTGTATAACTTTCACTAGCAGATCTGCAGGATGTTATTAGGATTGAGTCGCTCTCTGCCAGCGCTGCTGAGATTGTGAGTGATGACTATATTGCCAAAACTAGATAAAGTATAGAGATCATACTTTCAGCACTGTTAGTAAATTCAGGCTATACAACAAGAATTTTATTGATTCCTTCTGATCGATCAAGCAAATATCTTCAGGTATGTCAGAGAATCATTCCTAAATCAGATCGATTTCACCACTTGTTAACATATATATATATATATATATATATTTCCTTTCAACAAGTAGTAAATACCATGATTATGGCTGCAGCCATGATCTTGAACACTTCTTTTTTTTTTTTTTTTCAGCCGCCACTGGACCTTTCAGTGCTCAGAATCCCCCTTTTTGCTGCCACCCACAGTAGTTCATGAGCTCTCCCATGTCTTCGGGGAGCCCAGGACCACAGTAAGCAGCTAGGAAACTGGCCTACAGAGGCAATAGAGCAGGGATATGCAATTAGCAGACCTCCAGCTGTTGCAAAACTACAAGTCTCATCATGTCATGCCCCTGCCCCTTGGTGTCATGCTTGTGGCTGTTAGGTCGCGTACACACGTTAGGTTAACCAGAGGACAACGGTCTGATGGACCGTTTTTATCGGTCAAAACCGATCGTGTGAGGGCCCCATCGGTTACTTAACCTTCGGTTAAAAAAAAAAAGCCAACTTGCTTTAAAATGGATGCCTAACCGATAGGTCAAACCGATCGTTAGTAGGCACGACCATCGGTTTAAAATCCACACATGCTCATAATCAAGTCGACGCATGCTTGGAAGCATTGAACTTCATTTTTTTCAGCACGTCATTTTGTTTTACGTCACCGCGTTCTGACACGATCGGTTATTTAACTGATGGTGTGTAGGCACATCAGACGATCAGTCCGTTTCATCGGTTGGACTGATCGTGTGTATGAGGCTTTAGAGTCTTGCTATGCCTCATGGGACTTGTAGTTCTGCAACAGCTGGAGGTCTGCTAATTGCATATCTCTGCGATGAATCTTTGTGATGAATGATCCAGGAAACGGCAAGGATTTCATCACTTCCGGTTTCAGATGTAATTTCCTGGCTGTTACAACCAGGGAAGCATCTAACCAGGTATGATCTGTGCTTCGGTAATTGCTTTGTTGGGCAGAGAAGAGCATCAGGGGTCTAACAGATCCCTGCTGTCTCCACAAAGAGTACCTGTCACCTCCCTGAAACACTCACAAAGGGGCTTGTTAACAAGTGGTTAAATTATATATATATATTTTAATGAATTATTTTCATTTATAACAGGTCTGTTATTTGTGATTGATATTTTCATTCAATGTCAAAAGTGCAGGATAGTACCTCGTGGGTTTAACTATGTGATAGTTTAAGCAATGTTATATTGCTTGTTTATTATTGTTAATACCTTACAAATCACTTTGTGTGTATACTGTTTAGGGAATAGTAGTTTGACCTTTAACATCTGTTTTATTTAACCTAGACAAAGATTATTCTGTGTAATTGTTACTTTATCCAGACTATATTTATCTTTCACTGACTGCTATTGAGTCCATAATAGAACCTACAGTATATCTCATATTGGGGCTGATTTATAAAAAATAGAGTTTGTGTGTGTCTTTGCATTTCTTTTAGCAATTAGTCATTGTATATTTTTCATTTTGACAGGGCAGATTAAATTTTGATTAGGTGGTATTGGTGGTACAGACATGTTCCTCTAATTTATAGAAACTGGAATAATTTGTGGGATCAGTTGCCCTAAGAATGCCATTTATTTTTTGTAACTCAAGGGTGTTTTATGTTTATATAGGAACCAGAAGGAGGTCTTGAAGAGACCAGACATTTCTTGGTGACATATGTAGAAACCAGCGAAAGGTATGTATAGTGTATTGTTAAGCTGCCCTCCAGGTAGGTATACAACACAACTGAATTCAGCTCTTTAATACATCTTTAAATGTATTTTCTTCTAAATGCAAGCAGTGTAAGTACCTACGTTTAACTTAGTTTTGGCCTCTTGCAATCCCCTGTACATAGCATGAAAATTACCTCCAAACCAACCAATTAATGTAAACGGAGCCCCTTATATAATAATACTGTCATTCACAATCTCCATTCCAAAGAAACTGCTAATATGGGGCTATCCAGGGTATTCAGTAATATTGTATTAAAAACAATTTGAAGAAAAACAATCCATTTATTGATAAATTATACTAAAAACGCCGCACACTAATAGTAATAAAAAAAATGTATGTGTATCTCTAGGTGCCAAAAGCAAACCAAAACTCAATCAAAAAACATCTAAACACTACCAGCTGTTAGCTAAAACCAAGGGGTCTGTATGGCATGGTGAAGGAAAAAGAAAAACGGCAAGCATACATAGACTGATCATGTACAGCCATACAAAGTCTCACATCTGGTACAGTTAACAGAGCATAGATGCAATATTCCAGACCAACCATTGGACCAAGTCTAGTAATGACGATGCAAAATAGGGGAGCTGGGTGCTGGTCCAGGCTTCTGGGTGGATCCAGACCATATGGTTGGGATTTTTTCAGAGCCTAAACTGACTCAGTGATGTCAACCAACAGTGGACGTAAGCCCGCTGTCAGCTGAAAATGGGTCACAGGAGTGCAGAAGGAAGTACACCCCTGTAATCCATAGACAAAGTTTAGCCAAAAAAGCTTTGGCTATACTTCTCCTTTAATATGAAGGAAGGGAACATCCCATTACATTTTAAGGGGAAATCAGTTAGGAAATATATGGGATGTTCCTTTTTATACACCGCTTATTGAAGCTGGGCCTCCTAAAATAGATATAATTTCAAGGAAGATATAACAATTCACTGTAACACCATTTCATTCATTAACCTCCCTGGCGGTATGATTATTTCAGATTTTAGGTGCTGAAAGTGGTACCATTATTTTACATGGAAATTTGGTGTTTTATATTGTAGGCCTGTAATTCTTGGGAATAACTCACTTAAATCTGTCCAAACAAGAGTCTAGTAGACATCCCGGGTATAATAAATTATTATATAATAAATAACTATAAATAATTATTACAAATAATAATATAATTATATTAAAAATTATTCAATAATGTAATCAAATCAAAAACACTGAAATTTGCTCATTTGCAGAATTAATGCTGTCATTTTATTTTTTGATGACGAATTTCCCCACAAATTGCTCAATTCTGCAAGTGATTATAATTTATTATCGCTGTTTTTAGCTGGTCTAAAACCACTTTTGACATAAAGGGACACTTTTTGGTTGCTATGGACAATCTCCAGTTTCCAGGCAGAAAGAACAGTTTTTATTATATAAAAGTGCACGCAGGACACGAGGCAGACCACTAGGGACAAAGGGGTGTGTATTTTTTTCATACAGTATTGTAATCTATAAGATTACAGTATACTGTATGTAATGTGTTTAGGTACTTTTTTGAATTTGTGAATTTGGCGCCGATCTCCACCCCCCTGCGTCGTAATGTTGCAGGGAATGGAGCTCGGCGGCACACAGGCACTGTGTGAATCGAGCGAGGACACTGCTCGATCACACAGCTAAGAGTCATCACAGGATCCAGGGACAAGGTAAGTTATTTCCTGTCTGTGGATGCTGCGAGACGATCGCGAGTCTGGCTTGGGGTTAGCGCTTTTGGTTCTGAAATTCCAGTCCAAGCCAGACTCTGGAATACCGCCGGGGGGGTTTAGGCTTTGTTATAAGCAGAATCATTCCTACTCATAATATAAATGACTGCAGGATGACCACGTTATAATGCATTATATAAACACAGATTTCCTGAGCAAACTTATTCCAAGACTGTAGGCAATCCAATCTTTCCCGGTGCCTTCATCCTTCAAGAAAAGTTGTTTTTTGATATTCACTGAGGTCCACCAAGTGCTTTATAGTAACATGCTACGTGTTACACCCTCAATACCAGGTGTAACATGTAGTGTGTTACTACAGGTGAATTTATCCTTTAATTTCAAGTACGTGGTTTACTGCCCTAGCACTTCAAATTTGTCTTGAACCCTATGATGATCTGCCTCTGGGATAATACCCTATAGGGTTGATTTATTAAAACTGGAGAATGCTAAATCTGGTGCAGCTCTGCATAGAAACCAAAAGGCTTTTAGTTTTTCTTTTTGTGAATGCTTAATTGAAGAAGCTAAAGTTAGAAGTCTTCTCTTTTCTACAGTGCCACTAGATATGTGACTTCATGATGTGTCGATTGGTGGTTCCCAGTGAATTCCAAGGAATATATTTTAATAAAGAACTTTTCTTGTGTGATAAAGCCAACAGAATAGTTTGGGTTGCCTACAGTCTTGGCAAATACACTTTGTATGGATTAATAGTGCCTTGAACTTAATATACTGTATTTGCTGGTGTATAAGACTACCTTTTACACTTAAAAAAAATGGCCAAAAAGCAGGGGTCGTCTTATACGCCGGGTCAGCTGCTCGGATGCCTGCTGGATGTGCGGTAATACTGTATGTAGCTTCGGCTACATACAGTATATACCGCTTAGCCAATCCCGATGAGCGATGTATTCAAATGAATACAGAGCCGGCTCGGATTGGAGTAACAACTTCTGCCAATTCGAGCAGGCTACATAGAGTAGCCTGCTCGGATTGGCTTTGAGAGTCAGAGAGGTGTGGGCTGATGATGTAACAGCCTCTGCCAATCCAAGCAGGCTTGTCGTGATTTTCTCCAGCTCCAGCAAGAATGAAGAAGAATATGGCTCCAGAAGGAAGAAATATGAAGCGTCGGAAGCCTCCGAAGGGGGGTCGTCTTATACAGTGAGTACAGGCAAAAAATCTGAAAGAAATTGTAAAATTAGGGGGTCGTCTTATACGCCCGGTCGCCTTATAAACCGGCAAATATGGTAAGTTTGCCTGGGAAATCTGGGTTTATACATGTTTATCCCTGCCTGTTAGCGTTTGTGTACACTAAACTGTGCATGTACAGCTTAGTGTACATTTACAGCATGGCTCTGTTCTGTGATGATGTGACTCTCATGCGCATGCATTGGAGTGACCTCATTGTGGCCTGGCCAATCAATCAGCTGAACAGAAGGAACACTGGAAGAAGGTGGCAGCACCCATGAAATGACGGTAGTACTGACAGTGCAGCACTGTAGGGGATCCTTTGACAGGTAAGTCTGCCATACTGTGCTGTGCATAACACATTATGGTTAAAAGGTCCTAAAGCCCACTTTATTAATTTTTTGTAGAGGTTTAATTCCACTTGGATATAATTGTCATGCAGATGCTGTGTCACCGACTGATACAAGTAAAGAGATAACAAAAGTATAGATGCCAGGCATGCCAGATAACTAGTGTTTTTCAATAGGCTTGGAATGGCAGCCCTCACATTACTATGATATGTGTCTTTTAAAGGGGATGTGTCGTGGTTTTGTAAATACTTTATTTATTGTATCTGATGCTACATCTGTCCCCCGCCAGCTTTGCTGTAAGAACTGGGCAGTAAAACACTGCTGATTGCTCATTTATCCCCTCCACTGTGAGATGAGAGCTGTGATTGTCACTGGAGTGCTGGGCTGTAGAGGCAGCGGCAGGAGCTGGCTCAGGCTCTCAATGGATTGGCTTAAAGGCTGAGCCAGGTGTCGATGCAGGCATCTGGATGGCTTCCTGACCATATGGTTGGGATCTTTCCCAAGCCTGGACTGGCTGAGTGATGTCAATACACAGCGGATTTTAGCTCAATATCCGCTGAAAATGGGTCACAGGAGTGCAGTGTGAACTGCATTACTGTGACCTACAGGAGAAGTATAGCTAAAATTGCTTTGGCAATACTTCTCCTTTAAGGCATCCTGCACCTCCTGTTTGTAAATATTACATACAGATCTTAATTGAAGTGCGGATTATCACTTTAAACAAGCTGCTAGCAGGCCACTTCTGGCTCCCAACAAGCTTTAAGTAGTCCTGCAGCCTGCTAACAGCTTGTTTAAAGTGGCAATCAGCACTCTTATTTTGATCTGTATTCAACATTTACAAACTTGAGTCGAAGAACATTTTAAAAGCTTCGACACAGCTTGCTAAAAGCTCTGCAAATGCTGTGCAAACACTGTTCACATAGCTCCTATAAAAGCTGAAGCCTGTGACCTTAGTTTGTGAGGAGGCTGCTGTGTTTTCCACAAATAACGCTGTTTGTATTGTGCAGACAAATTATCAATTGTAACTAGATTTGAACACTGTCTGTCCTAATAAAGTGTTAAAGCTTTAGTGGCTGGGTTTCTTACATTGTATGTTAATTGATTGATTGATTTAATGGATTTATAATGCGCCAAATACTGGCCCGTCAGGGCAGTGCCTAAGCGCAAGAAGCATAACTGGAGATAGATAAATCAAATCAGGGAGTGAAGGAAAGAAAAAGGAAAGAAAAGAGTAGCAAAAAAGACTAAGAAACAGATCGACAGGGAAAACAACAGAGCGAACTACCATAGCTCGGCATGCTTTTTCTTAAAAAGCCAAGTTTTTAGCCTTTTTCGAAAGGCCATAATAGAAGGGAGTGACCGAATGGAAGCAGGGAGACTATTTCATAGAGCCGTAGATCTCACAGAGAAGCCTCTGCCCCCAAAAGTAAGCAAACGGGCAGAAGGACAAGTGACAAGACCAGCACAGTTAATGAGCACATGCTAGGGACCAACTCAGTACTCATTGTTTAAAAAACCTTGCAGTCAGCCATGACACCTTGTCTGGATCATCTTAGTGGCTTTAGGGAAGGGCAGGAGTAGTGAATTTTGGGATACCTTTTATGTATGGAAATTGTTTTTGTGTTGTTGGGGGACCAGGGTATTGATGTTATTAAAATATATGTATGTGCTCTTTTCGCTCTGAGCTCTGATCGGTTAGGACGTAAGCCAGCAGACACGATGGCAGAATGGGAATCTGTTCCTGTTGGGGCCGAGGTCCCTGAAATTAAACTGTTCGGGAAATGGAGTACTGATGATGTTCAGATCAGTGACATCTCACTGCAGAATTACATTGCCATTAAGGAGACGTACCTTCCACACAGCAGAGGACGTTATGCCGCCAAGCGCTTCCGTAAGGCCCAGTGCCCCATTGTGGAGCGTCTGACAAACTCCCTCATGATGCACGGCAGGAACAACAGCAAGAAGCTGATGACAGTCAGGATTACAAAGCACGCCTTTGAGATCATCCACCTGCTGACTGGTGAGAACCCCCTGCAAGTGTTGGTAAATGCCATAATTAACAGCGGTCCTCGTGAAGACTCCACCAGTATCGGTAGAGCCGGTACAGTAAGAAGACAAGCTGTGGACGTGTCCCCACTGAGAAGAGTCAATCAGGCTATCTGGCTGTTGTGCACCGGAGCTCGTGAAGCTGCCTTCAGGAACATTAAGACCATTGCAGAATGTGTAGCCGATGAGCTCATCAACGCAGCAAAGGGCTCCTCTAACTCCTACGCCATCAAGAAGAAAGATGAACTGGAGAGAGTTGCCAAGTCCAACCGTTAAAGTTGTCAATAGCCTCCTGTTGCTAATCTTGCAATAAAATCTAACAATTGAAAAATATATGTTTGTTATATTGTAGAAAATAATAGAGAGAATAAAAAAAAATAGGGACAATTAACACACATATAGTGGGGGTTTCTTAAATTTGACTGCAAAAGAAGTACGTTTTTACGAAACGGACATAGGGCGGAGCGTCGCGCTGTCGTCACCCAAGAAGCTCCAAACAATCCCCCAGTGGACGGGTGCCTGAGAATTTTTGGACCGGCCGGCACATAGATTTAAGGCCATCTTTTAACTGCATGATTGTAAATGCAATACTTTCTTTTAATAAAAAATTGTACTCATTTATTTAACTGCAATAATATCTTTTAATAAAATGTTTTACTCATTTAATACACTATGTGGAGCTATCATTGTTTCTTACATGGTGGGCATTGATGCTGGTGAGACTACTTGTGAATGAGATCCAGTAGGACCGTATATGTCTGAACTGCGAGATTGGGAGTGATTACCTAATACATGCTGTTTATGATCCCCTGTCATATTGGATTGTGGAAATCTGGTAAGGAGCCAATCCATAGTCTGGTGGAGGATATATCACGGTTTTCTTTTGGATACGTTTTTCAACTAATCTGAAATGTGGCACAAATACACATGTGTTTGACATCTCATCTGATACATATTTATGGACTTTTATTGTCACAATTTCAACAATTTTATTTTATTTCATTTCTAAATCTATTTAATTTGTTTTCAGTTTTTGTACATATACTGTATGTTTCTTGATCGAAATGTAATGTTTTTCTTGCATTAGTGATTATTGTATCACTTTTATTATTGAGGGGTATTGAGATGGCTGTATAGTGCACTCTAGTGGGCATTATACTCCAAGGCTTCTGACTTAGCAGTGAGCCTCATATATCACTATATATCACTTATTTGTAAATTCATAATTTTGTTTTTCAATAAGTGTTTTGCTTTAGAGTTGGTGCGATTTTTATATATTTTTTTTCTCACATTCTTCTTCTTGAATCTATTGTTTACATGGGAATCACAGCTCTCGGGGGGGAATAGACTGTGACTTCGTTGCAGGTCTTTTTCTCTTTTTTTTTTTTTTTTTTTTTGTTTTAGCGCAGTTTCTTTCCATTTTTTCCAAAAGTGGCTTTAAACCTTGTATTGTGGACTGGTTGTTCCTTTCTCTGGGCATGCTATGTCTGTCAGCTTATTTCTGGCAGCTTCAAGCTATGTCTGTAGAAATGTACTTCCCTAAAGTTTAGGGTTATGTATGCTAGACTTGATTTTTTTTCTTGCTGTAATTTTTATTTTATTTGACATGTTGACATTATTTCTGTATGTTTAAACTTCCCTTTAGGGACCGTTTTTTTCTTTGGTCCAGTACATATTTATTTCATGTTGATCGCCTTAGTTAGTTCAGTTTCCTTGTTACACCTGTTTTTTGTGGGTTAATTGGTTAGTCCTCTACTAAAGCTGGCCATAGATGGATCAAAATTTGGCCAGTTCATCAAGGACTGATCAGAGTATCACTGATAGAAGGGACTTATCAGTGTATTCTGATAGCTGAGATTTTCGCTTTCAGAATACAATGTCATAGTGGGGATGGATTCCCTGATCCACCTTGGTTATGTAGATGTAGAAGGCCATCGTTTTTTTTTTTCAATCAGGCCATTTGCTGAGAAAAATTAGTAATCTATGGCCAACTTGGGTCCTCTCTGATTGAGGCACATTGTATCCTCATATAGAAGTTTCCCTCAAATGGTGATTATCTGTCCTGATCTGTCGCCTCAGGTTGATTCTTGTGCCCTCCATTTGGTTGTGGCAAATTCCATAATTATTTCAGCTTTTGATTCTTTTCGATACTCTTTTGTATTATGATCGCCACATCTGCTGGATCTGTCATTGTCTGTTGCATACCTCTCAGTTGGACTACTTTTGGATGTCCCAACTATGTAAGATTTTACATGTCCCTCAATGGACGATAAAGAAAAGAAGAATTTTGAATTTACAGAAAAATATTTTTCATGAAGTTTGAGGGATACAGGTCCAGCCCTTCTGTGTTATTGGCTATTTTACTACTTTCTAAAAAAAACGGAGGCATACCAGTTAGAGGATTATATGGGGGGAGGTTAGATTCACAACTTGTTTTGTTTGCCAGTGTCCCAGCCTCCCGTAGATTGCAGTATAACTCAATTCTTTAAAGGGGTTGTAAAGGTAAAATTTTTTTACCTTCATGCATCCTATGCACGAAGGTAAAAAAACATCTGACAGCACCGCCCCCCCTGAGCCCCCTTTTTACTTACCTGACCGTTCGAAATTCCCGGGGGGGCGTCCATGTCATCCTGTTCGGTTCCCAGCCTGGCCGTTGATTGGCTAGGCTGGGCGGATTGATAGCAGCGCAGCCATTGGCTGTGGGGGGCGGGACAAGTGATACAGTCAGGAGCTACGGCTGCCGCTGTATCACGGGAACGCGCACGCAAAAGCTTTCCACCATGCGAGCTCGCTCGCATGAAGGTAGAAAGCTTTTGCGAGGAGGAGCCGAGACAGCCGCCATGGGACCCCAGAAGACAGCGTTCGGGGACACTGTGTGCAAAACGAGCTGCACAGTGGAGGTAAGTATAACATGTTTGTTATTTAAAAAAAAAAAAAATCCTGACTTTAGTGTTCCTTTAAGAATTGACCTATAGCAGTGACAGCGAACCTTTTTAAGCCCGAGTGCCCAAACTGCAACGCAAAATCAATGTATCCATTCCAAAGTGCCATACATAACTTGATGAGCGTATGCTGTGATGTTTGGGGGTGAACATGGGACACATCAGAAATCATTGTGTATTCACCATGTAGTCAGTGTTTTGTACAAGAAGATCTAAAACTAGAACACATTTTGACAAAAGTTAAATTTTTTGAAAGCTGTCCTAGCATTGTGCAATCAAATTCCAGTATCACTATTCTAACTATACATTAATATTCAATACACTCAAGTTGCATGACAGGTGTACTTTAAATTACTAGTTGTTCAGTACAAGCACTGGCTGGATGATAAACAAATCCTGTTACAGGGGGTGACATGCAACCAGCAACTCTCCAGCTGCAGCAGAACTTTCCAGTCCCCTCATTCCCTGCTGGCACACATTATGCTCTCTTTGGTTGTTAAGGCATGTTGAGATCTGTAGTTCTACTCCAGCTGAAGACATACTGGTTGCCCTGCATTGCTGTAGCAGAAGACTACTTAGAAAATCTCTCATTCCTGACTACCCTCATAGTCCTCGATGTCCAGGAAACATCTTTCTGAAAGTGAATATTCAAAGACAACTGTAGCAATGCTTTACCAATGGTTCACTAACAATGCCTGTACAGTTCAATGCACTCTAATGCAAACCCCAAGCAACATCTCTACGCCTCTCTGTATAATACCAGTGATTCTGGACTGTCTGTCATGTGATTCTGGTATCATGAAATACAGGGGAGTGACAGGGGCAAAAACTATTTGTATTTACATCTCACACTGTACTGCAGTGATCTCTGCAAAATCTAGCAGGCAGTCCCAGCTAGACAAACCTGAATAGCCAACAGAAAGCATGAGACATCTGCTGTAACACGGACAGCATATAAGACAGACCGCATATAACACAGACAGCAAATAAACAACATTATTCTGACCATACAATTTCATATTTTGTGGCAATGTTGGGAACAAGAAGAAAAAAAAAGTCCCCAAGATTCTATTTGAAGAGGCACATAAACAGTGTACACAGCTAAACACATTTATTCTCCACACAGCATGTACACTTACTTTAACGATTGCCTAAGCACTCCAATGCATCAGCCGACTCAGTCAGTTCCCGGCCTTTAAGAACGGCCTGTGATTGGGCAGCTTCAGTAGGCACCATCACGGCCCCCCATTGGCTCAATCCCCACCACATGTTCTGCCTGCCATCCAACCCGGAGCAACTCTTCATCTCGTCCACGCCCCATCCTAGACACTGCCCCCCATTGGCTCAATCCCCACCACATGTTCCGCCTGTCATCCAACCCGGAGCAACCCTTCATCTCGTCCACACCCCCCTTACTAGACACATCATCCCTGGCTCCAGAGACTTATGGGAGATGTAGTTCTATGTGAAGGGGAGCTGTGGACGCGATATACCTCAGTATACAGGATTTTCTCACGTGCCCACAGAGATGGCTTAGCATGCCGGCTGTGGCACGCGTGCCACAGGTTCACCATCACTGACCTATAGGAAACATTTTAAAACGTTAGTTCACCTTTACAGAAAAATCTGTAAGGTGGATTTACAAGGACACCGACCAATTAGAATGCTCCGAAACATATCTCCTGACAGGGGATGTTTTGGAAACGCCTATGGCATATGTATCCAGCATTAACCCAAGACAAAAGGATGTAACTAATGGCGTAATTCAGCCAGACTGCACAGGGACAGGAATAGACTACAGGTATGGCATCTGCATCAAACTATATTTTAACAAACTGCACAGTGGGGTTGATTTACTAAAACTGGAGAGTGCAAAATCTGGTGCAGCTCTTCATGGTAGCCAACTAGCTTCTAACTTCAGCTTGTTCAATTAAGTTTTGATGAAAAACATGGAAGCTGATTCGTTTCTATGCAAAACTGCACCAGATCTTGGACTCTCCAGCTTTGGTAAATCAACCATAGGGTGTCTGAAACTGCTTTTCTGCATGGGCTAGTTTCTGTAAAAGGTGAACCCAGCCTTTAAAATAAAAATGCAAAATTGGAAAAAAACTTTGCAATCCTTGCACCAGAACCATAATATCGGTGTCCTTTAAATAGACAAATGATCAAAAACATTTATATTTTTAGTCTAAAGTAACACTATTACACGTAACAAAAAAAATGTTTGTTTTGGTTTGATTACATTTTCGTCTATAAACCTCATGGAGAAAAAAAATCATTGGTTTTTGATTGGCAAAAGAAAGCCTGTGTTCTTAAAAAATTTGATGTGTATTACTATAATCTTATTCCATATACACACGATCAGAATTTCATATGAAAAAAGTCAGACAGAATTTTTTCATCGGATATTCTGACCGTGTGTGGGCCCCATAGGACTTTTTTTGTTGGAGTTTAGAAATAGAACATGTTTTATTTTCTTCCGATGGAAAAAATCCTATCGGAAATTCCGACCGCCTGTGTGGAACTCCGACTGAGAAAAAAACTACGCATGCTCAGAATCAAGTCGACGCATGCTCGGAAGCATTGAATTAAATTTTTCTCGGTTTGTCGTAGTCTTTTACATCACTGCGTTTTGGACGGTCGGAATTTGGTCTGACAGTGTGTTTGCAAGACAGCTTGAACAGAGGGCACCCGAGCCAAGCCACAGCTCTGTGTCATTTCAGACACAGCCCCACTCCTCTCATTGGCTCGATTACAATGTCGCTCTGCTGCTGTCTCAGCCAAAGAGAAGGGGAGTACCGGGCAGCCAAGTCTCTCTTGCAACATCGCTGAATAGAGATGGGCTCAGGTAAGTATTAGGGGGGAAACAAATAGAAAAACAAAAAGTGTAGCGCTAAAATTATGTAAGCAATAACCATATAACACTGCAAAGCATCATATAGAATAAAATAATATGTATAATACGTGAAACACATAAACTAATCACCAAGTGTTCAAAATGATCATATCAATTAGATATGAATAAGAGATAAGTCTAAAAATGATTTGATTCAAAGTGTCCAAAAAACGTGACAATAGGTGAAGAAGATTTTGATAGTAGATCCACCACCAGAGAAAATGGGAGGCTTACCAGAAAGCATGTACTCAACTAAGTGTACACTTAATGAGTCACTTAGGCTTATTATGATGATATCCGGACATCAACCTTCCATTGGGAAACAGGGAAGCGTTTCGATCAAACGATTATCACCCCAGATGATGATCGTTTGATCGAAACGCGTTGGGTCTTCTGCTGACGTTTTTACATGCTTTTGATATGTCTGCTGAAATGTGAGTGCAACCAACTGTATTTTGTGTATTACAGTAAAAGTATCTATCATACGTTATTACACTATGTGTGCATCCATTTCTTTCCTCCCCTAACTGTTGCATCTGAGCATTCTGGATCCTCTGTAAAGAACCTACGAGTCTCATATATCGGTCCTGGTATTATTACACCTTTTTTGGTCTCTCATCTATCGTATGAGGAGTTGATTTATATTCAAAACCCATCCCTGTTTCCCAATGGAAGGTTGATGTCCGGATTAGTGTTGCTCACGAATATTCGCATTGCGAATATTCGCTACGAATATTGCATATTCGAGTATTCGCGAATATCTCGAATATCGCGGCGAATATTCGCTATTTAGAATATTCGCTATTTTTCAAATTTCGCAAAAAAATTCGCAATAAAATTCGCAATAGCGAAAATTCGCAATTTATTTTTTATTTTTTTATCAAATATCACGAATATTCGATATTAACGAATATTCGCAACCGCATATGTGAAATTTCGCTTTTTTTTAATATAAAATATACCGAATATTCGTAAATATCGAATATTCGTGATATTTTATAAAAAAAAAAAAAAAAATCGCGAAAATTCGCATTAGCGAAAATTCGCATTAGCGAAAATTCGCAATTTTTTTTTTTTTTATAAAATATCACGAATATTCGATATTAACGAATATTCGCGAATATTCTTCGAAATATTCGCGAAATATCGCGAAATCGAATATGGCGTATTCCGCTCATCACTAGTCCGGATATCATCATAATAAGCCTGAGTGACTCATTAAGTGTACACTTAGTTGAGTCCACGCTTTCTGGTAAGCCTCCCATTTTCTCTGGTGGTGGATCTACTATCAAAATCTTCTTCACATATTGTCACGTTTTTTGGACACTTTGAATCAAATCATTTTTAGACTTATCTCTTATTCATATCTAATTGATATGATCATTTTGAACACTTGGTGATTAGTTTATGTGTTGTTTCAAGTATTATACATATTATTTTATTCCAAGTCTATATGATGCTTTGCAGTGTTATATGGTTATTTCTTACATAATTTTAGCGCTACACTTTTTGTTTTTCTATTTGTTTCCTGTTGCAGAATTAATCCAATTCTGTGGTGTTGGCAGCTAATTTATGTTTAGTTAGGTAGCGCGGTGGTATATGCACTTTTGTATATATATTTTCACTAAGTATTAGGGGGACTGTTGCACACTTGAAGGTGTTTTATCTTTAATGCATAAAATGCAGTAAGATTGAAGAAAAAAACTTCTGCATTTACAATCACTTTAAGTAATGAAAACATTATTGCCAAATCAGTAGACCCATAGCAGAATTGTAAAAATTGCTCTAGTCTATAGGTGGTATACAGATGTGAGAGTGGAGTACAGGTTCACTTTAAAGTTGACAGCAGAAAAGAAAACAGAATAACATATTTGTTAAAAAAAAAAAAAAAAAAAACATGGCTTTTCTCAGTTGCCCATTTTACCTTTTAGTCCTGTACAATTATGAGGGTGATATTGTACATAATGCATTTTACAAACTGAAAACGGCTGAAGCAATTGCTACCATTTTAGGTCTTTTGTGACATTAGCTTTTTCATACCTTTTTATAATGTATGGTAGACAAAAAAAACTTACACACTGGAAACAAATATTATATATTTAGAAAAAAATAAGTACTTCTAATGCAGGCTTGTAGGTTGCAAATACATTTTTAATTTGAAAACAGTCATATTTAATGACTGTGTACCTCATTTTAGAGGGCCCAGGATTGTCCCCTGTTTGGAATTTGATTCTTTTCTGCTGTATGGATTGTCTGTCAAACTAATTGGAATGCATTAGATGAGTTGAGTTCCCGTCTAAGGTCATACAAAATGAAGCCTATCATTCCCACCGCGCCAGCAGCATAATTTAAATATGCAAAATTCTCTACCAGCAAAACAAATACATTACTGTAATGTTAACATTATGTCTTCAGGTTGTTTAAACCTTTGGCAGCTTCAAGCATGTTACAATGACTAAGCTCACCTCATGTGATCTTAGCGGCAAACTTTTTTAACACTGTCTTTGGTATTTGGCTCTTAAGTTCCTCTCTGCACTCAAGCAAATCAGAGAATGTGTTTTTTCAGTCAAAAACACATAAATCGAAATATCACATTGCTATGAAAAAAATGGTGACACTTTTCTGTTTCTTTTCTTTATTTCAATGCTACTTTAGTCACTTTAATATATTTCATGTTTTATTACATTTGGAACTGTACCTGTAAAACAGTAGTTCCTGGTCGCTAAAAGTCTGTGAGCCACATTCCAATCATTCTTAGTATAAGATTGAAAAAATATTGCGCAAACAGTACTAATGAAAAAGTGCAAGGGTGGGTTGTGTGTAAAGAGCTGCTACATATGAATGTGACAAATGTTTAAAATGCGATGATGGAAGGAATGTAGCGCTAAAACTCTATGTGGAAATAGGGGTACACATATACAAAAAAAATTGAATAACCAGTGAAGATGAACAATCAAATATGAAGTCCAATGTGTCAATTATCCTTCAGTGAAAAAAGTATAAAGACAGTCTGATGTGATATAAAAGGAATCTAATCCAATAGCCAAGTCTTAAAAGTATTAATGGATGGTGAGTCCACTGCATGGAAGTAATATTCCTCAAGTAAAAAACTGGTGTAAGGATATCCTGAAGTGAATCTTCTCTAATCGCATAGAAATGGGTACCCTTACCGCAACTCGTGGACCCATATGCCAGCAACAACGGATCGTATGAGCATAGATATCCGAATTGGTATATAACTCAGATGGTAGCCAGGACCCGAAATCTCCAATGGAAACTGCCAATCGACCTCATAGCACTCGGACCGCACTGTAACCGCAACAGTAAAAGGGACCCAGGATCTCCAGTAGAAACCTTCAGATAGACCTTGTGGTACCCCAACTGGACTGGAATGGTGAAATGCTGGATGAAATTGTCACGCTGGCTGTGACCCCCATCATGTATGGTATGTGGAGAAAAAAAGGGAGAGGGGGGCCCCAATGGTGTAGCTCAAAAAACTAGTGGGTTTATTAAAACCTACATACAAATGATAAAAGTGATCACATAAAAATTAGGCAATGGGGGGAGCAATGCACCTTTGCCTTTTGGGCAAAGGTTCATCGCTCCCCCATTGCCTAATTTTTATGTGATCACTTTTTATCACTTATATGTTGGTTTTAATAAACCCACTCGTTGTAAAAAACACAAAATAAAAATATTCCACTTAGGAATCATAATTTGAGATCATACCACAGTAATACGGTTGAAATCTTTATTAGCAGATCTGCCTAAATAAACCTAGGACTGATGCTAAAAGGAGACCCCCCCCCTCCCCCATGGTATGATAAAAAATCATTCTGGGCAGGAGGAGAACCCGGGGAGGGCAATTATTTTGGAGGTGTTTGATAAAAATTTAAGAAATGAGTTGCTCTAATAAAATGAATTCACTTAAAAACAGTTATATGACCCCTGTTCCTGTCCAATGGGATGCTCAGGGATGAAAGATCAAAACTGACCCTGGCTACGCCATCCGCCAACACCAATAACTACTCTGTTATATCTTCTGGTTTCCATGTGGATAATCTCCTATCCTTGGTTGGCTTCTGTTGTATCTCCTGTACATCATCTTATGCCCCATGTACACTGCTGCTGCTGAACGGACATTCAGAGGCAGTTGGACGCTTTTTTTTTTAACTGCCCCTGAACTCATTCAATGTTATCTTATGTGCACATGTACACAGATTCGTATACCGTTGTTTTTAGGCAGTTGCGTTTTATAGGCCTTTTTTTGAAGACAAAAAATTAGTTCAGATGCCAACGTTTCCGACACCAAATGCATTTTTTGTTTCTAAATGCAAACGCAGCTAATTGCGGCTCAACACGGCATGTAAATGTGGCAAAACGGACGTTTTACACATGGGTTACTATCTGTCAAGTTAAATCGTTTAGGAGCAGTTGTAAAAATGTCTTGTATACATGAAGCCTTAGGCTCCATGCACACTGGGCTTAAAAGAAACTCCAGTGCCCTTGGCAAAAAAAAAAAAACTCGTATAGAGTGTTTTTGTACAGAGTTTAGACGTGTTTACAAGAGTTTAGCATTTTCTTTATCGTACATCACGGGACACAGAGCAGCATAGGATGAAGGAAAAAAATCCTGGATCGCCGCACTCCTCGGAAAACTATGGGCCAGATTCAGCAACACTTGCGCTGGAGTATTTCGATATGCGCCGCGTAACTGTGAAGATGCGCCGTCGTTTCTATGTGCCCGTACCCACCAAACTAGATGTGCCCAATAACGGGCCATTTGCGACCGGCGGAACGTTTCGACGCCAGAGTATCGTCAGCGGACAAAAATGATGGTTAGTACACAAAAGCATCGGACCAAAAACCCGCGCATGCTCAGAATCAAGTCGACGCATGTTTGGAAGCATTGAACTTCGTTTTTTCAGCATGTCGTTGTGTTCTACGTCACCGTGTTCTGGTCTGATCGGATTTTTGGTCCGATGGTGTGTAAGCACATCAGACAATCAGACCACTTCAGCGTGGTCCGATGAAAACGGTGCGTCGGACCAGTTTCATCGGACCGGTCTGATCGTGTGTACGTGACCTAAGAGATTTTCGGTTCTCTACCCAATGGAAGAGAAGTTCACAAGGAAGTGGTCTATTCCCGCGGTAGATGCGACTGTTTCATGTGTTAATAAAAGCCTTACTTGCCCTGTTGATAATGTTCAAATGTTTAAGGACTCTGCCGACAAGCGGTTGGAGACTTTGCTGAAAGCATCTTTTACCACGGCAGGGGCAGTGATTCAGCTGGCCATAGCGGCTATTGGGGTCTGCCAGGCATTAAAAGATTAGGCAAAGCAGATCCTAAGGGATATTCCTGCCCAGCAGGCTCAGGAGTTGGCTGACCTACCAAGAGCCCTGTGCTTTGCTGTTGCCATCAAAGACTATCCAGCAGGCTTCTCGTCTCTCGCTATGTTTAGTTCATATGCAGAGACTCCTATGGCTGAAGAATTGGTCAGCCGAGACCCCTTGCAAAAAACTTTTGGCAGGTTTTCCTTTTCATGGCTAAAGGTTGTTTGGAGAACAATATATTCAGAAGATCTCAAATGGAAAAAGTACCCTTTTGCCGGTTAAGAAGGGGACCTGGGGTCCCACGTTTAAACGTCCTACCTCTCCAGTCCCAGGGACCTCGGCCTCCCGGCATTATCAACGGCCTCCAGGTCGACCGGGCATCGGGAATAAGCCACAGGGTCAGGCTCCAGGTAACAGGAGACCCTGGACCCGTAAGCCAGGCAAGCCGGCCCCAAAGGCCCCTCTATTAATGGGCACCCCCACTCTCTCGGGTGGGGGGGAAGGCTCCTGTTCTTTTCAGAGGTCTGGCAGGAGAAAGTTCCCGACAGATGGGTCCTCTCCACAGTCTCTTCAGGCTACCAACTGGAGTTTTGGTGCTTCCCCCCCTCCTCGCTTTCTTATTTCAAACATGCTAAAGGACCTGGGTAAGAGGCATTCCCTCTTGGCAGCCTTGGATTGACTCCTGTCTCAGAGGCTAATCGTAGAGGTGCCAGTTCAAGAACAGGGCCGGGGATACAATTCAAACCTTTTCATTATCCCGAAGCCAAATGGCAACGTCAGGCCGATATTAGACCTGAAGGGCCTGAATCGGTATTTAAACATCCAGACTTTTCGGATGGATTCTATCCGGTCCATAGCCGCCACTTTACATGGCGAAGATTTCCTGGCATCAATTGACATAAAGAATGCATACCTCCACGTTCCGATATTTCCAGGCCATCACAAGTACCTACGATTTTCGGTAGGCCAGCGCCATTTCCAAATTGTGGCCCTCCCCTTCGGTTGGCCACGGCTCCCAGAGTTTTCACAAAGATCTTGGCACCCCTGTTGGCCAATTTAAGAGCCAAGGGGATCTCAGTGATAGCATATTTAGACGATCTCTTGTTGATAGATCACTCGGCCCTCCTCTTAAAACGAGCAGTTCGCGTGACGGTTCAGTATCTCCAGTCACTCGGCTGGATCATAAACGAGGAGAACGGCTGGAATATTTCGGCATGTTTTTCAATGGGGAACACCAAAAGATCTTCTTGCCTCAACCAAAGATCAACTATATAAGAGTATTAATTCGGTCAGTCCTGAGCAAGGAAAGACCATCCATTCGCCTCTGTATGCGACTATTGGGGAAACTGGTGGCCGTGTTCGAGGCAGTACCTTACACTCAATTCCATTCAAGGAAATTGCAGGCAGCCATGCTTTCTGCCTGGAACAGGAAGTTTCAAACGTTGGACTACCCCATGTCTCTCTCTCCTCTAGTCCAGCAGAGTCTGTTGGTGGTTGACCCCCCGGAATCTGCAGAAGGGGAGATCCTTCAGCCCGGTCTCTTGGAAGATAGTGACGATGGACGCCAGCCTGACGGGCTGGGAAGCAGTGCTAGGGAAGCTGACCCAGCAGGGAAGGTGGTCAGTTTCGGAAAGGTCTCTGCCCATCAATCTGCTGGAGATCCGGGCAGTTCGGCTAGCCCTAAGGGCATGGACGGCAGAGCTGCGGGGGTTCCCAGTCAGGATACAGTCAGACAACGCCACAGCGGTGGCATATATAAACCACCAGGGGGGCACAAGGAGCTGGTCAGCCCAAAAAGAGGCCGATCAGGTCCTCACATGGGCAGAAGCGCACGTGCCCTGCATTTTGGCAGTGTTTATCCCTGTGATAGAGAATTGGCAGGCGGATTACCTCAGCCGGCAACAGATCTCTCCAGGGGAGTGGTGTCTCTATCCCCAGGTATTCAGAGAAATTTGCAGGAGGCGGGGTTTTCCGGATGTTGACCTTATGGCATCCAGGTCCAATGCAAGACTAGACAGATTTGTGTCCCGAACATGAGACCCGTTGGCGTGCCAGACGGATGCACTGGTGTTCAAAATAAAGCAGTAAAACAAAAAACTTTTCTAAAACATAAAGTCCCAGAAGTCTCAAAGTAAACTGCAGCAGCGCTACTCCCGAACCAAAAGTCCGGAATACTTCTATATAACAGTCACATATATAGGAAATCAGATGATGGTGCAGGTTGATGCAATACACAGAAAAAGTCCTTCAATCAGTGCTCCTTTCACCAAGGGGGGATTATTCACCACGTGGGGGATAATAACTCCCCTTTTGGGGATGCACTCACCACAAGTCAGGAAATTCTGAGCATATATTGTAAACCGTGTATCTCCCGGGGGTTGCACTTTTCCACCAGCCAGTCAGTATTGGGTGTTCATTCAAATGTCAGCCCATATAATGGAAAAAACTCATATAGTGTAATAAAGTTTTTAAAGTTTATTGAACCCCAAACCAACCCTTTTAAAATTATGCGTACCACAAAATAATGATAACCAGCATGTAATGTTTAGTAGTGTGCCTGTATGCCTTTCCTGGAACGACAGTATGGTGGTTTGTAGATTCACCTCTCTCCTGTTCCTGCTCCCGGGGGCGTACAGTCTGTTAGGTCAATGGATAAGTGTCACGCCTCTGACGCGTTTCGTCATTGGTTGACTTCTTCTGAGGGTTGGTTTGGGGTTCAATAAACTTTAAAAACTTTATTACACTATATGAGTTTTTTCCATTATATGGGCTGACGTTTGAATGAACACCCAATACTGACTGGCTGGTGGAAAAGTGCAACCCCCGGGAGATACACGGTTTACAATATATGCTCAGAATTTCCTGACTTGTGGTGAGTGCATCCCCAAAAGGGGAGTTATTACCCCCCACGTGGTGAATAATCCCCCCTTGGTGAAAGGTAGATATGTGCATTCCCATTTGTACGAATGATATTTTCGTACGAAAATGTTCATTTTCGTACCCGCGGGATAATGTGTACATACGGAAATGGTAAAGCACCAAAATACGAAAACGATGGGATAATAGATGAGCCGCATAACGAACGACCGCAAATACGAACGAACGATCCGACGGAAAAAACGACAAAACGAAAACGGCAAAACATTTAAGCCAAAATTTATTTAGCCACATGTCTTTAGTAAAAAAAAAAAAATCGCAGTAAAAAAAAAAATAGCTACCTAGCGGGAACAGCGACACTAATACAGCGATCAGAAAAATGATCGCTTAGTGACGCTGGCAATAGGGAGTGAAAGGCTTAACTAGGGCGGTGATCAGGGGGTTAAAACTTTATTAGGGGGGGTGGGGGGGCTATCCTGAACCTAACACTAACTGTTTTTTACACTGCCTGTCACACTGACACTAAATGCAGTGATTAGATCACTGCATTCAGTGACACTGTGACAGGGGGGGTGGGGGGGCAGATCGCAAGGGGTTAAGTGTGCCTATGTGTGTGTATGTCAGTGTAGTGTTGGTGCAGGACTTACTGTGAGGTGTTTCTCCCATCGCAGCGGTTGGAAATACCGCTGCGATGAGAGATTACATCACTTCCCCCTTCCTGTGTTTACACAGGAGGAGGAAGTGACAAAAGGGGGAGCGCAGCGATTGGCTGGGAGCGATCGCGGGGGGGCGGGTAAACACAGACATCCGCCCGCTCGTCCCGGATCGCTCCCAGAGACACGGGGATCTCCGCACGCCGCGGAGGGGGTCCCGATCGGACCCCCGACCCGCTACTGGGCGAGGACGTAAATTTACGCCCTTGTGCCCATCCGTGCCATTCTGTGGCCGTATATGTGCGTGCGGAGGTCCTTAAGTGGTTATTTGAATCTGTTTTGTGTTTGTTTTCGGTTGTATGTTCATTGTTCAATGACATCTATAACAAAATAATTTCATTATGTATATTGAATGAATTCCTTGTTCTGTTTGTATTGTGTATTCAAAATACTGAAGGCAAATCTTTTGTTATAGGTGTCATATCAACATACGAATACTATTGTTAAGCCCCATACACTTGGTCAGACTGTTTTAACAACAAACATAAAAATGATCGTTTTCCGATCGTTCTCAGAAAATTCGTTTGTTTTTAAACTGCATCAGAAAACCATTTTTGGGTTCAAAAGTCTGGCCAACTGATCTCCCTTCAGATAAAAATCCACAGAAAAGTTTATTTGGCTTTACTGTACAAGTGTACTCACTACTCAGCACAAAAGAGAAGCTGCTTTCAGTCACTGAGGCTGGCCATACATGTTCAATTTTCTTGTACAATTTTCTTTTAGATTTACCAAAAACCATATAATATGAGGTCAAACTAAACAACACTTTCAATTGTATGCAATCAGGCAGGTCATTGCACTACATAGTTGAAGGTAAATCTAAAGAAAATTGCACAGAAAATTGTATCATGTATGGCCAGCCTAACTCTCTGGCCATGCAAAAAAAACATAAACAAAAGATTTGCATTTGAACCCGTTTCTTTTGTTATTTTCGTATGTTGATATGACACCTATAACAAAAGATTTGCCTTCAGTATTTTGAATACACAATACAAACAGAAAAGGGAATTCATTCAATATACATAATGAAATTCTTTTGTTATAGATAAGCTAGCCGTCGGCACCATTAAAGGGCAGATTTCGGCTTTGTCCCCCTTTTTTTTCAGAGGCCATTAGCTACCCATTCTCATTCTCATTCCCATTGTCAAGGCCTTTCTGCAGGGGGTCTTACGAGTTAGGACCTCTTTGTGTCCCTGGGACCAAAACTTGGTCCTCTCGGCTCTACAGAAGCAGCCCTTTGAACCATTGGGGGAAATTTCCCTTAGTCTTACTGACTAGGAAACTGGTGTTCCTGGTGGCCATGTCTTCGGCCAGAAGAGTTTCAGAGTTGGCTGCACTTTCTTGTCGGGAGCCATACTTGGTTATCCACAAGGATAGGGTCGTTTTACGGCCTCATCCATCCTTCCTCCCGAAGGTGGTATCAGGATTTCACCTGAACCAGGATCTTATTCTTCCATCCTTTTTTTACAAATCCGAGTTCTGGGAAAGAAAGGTTACTACATTCCTTGGATGTGGTAAGGGCAGTCAAGGTCTATCTGAAGGCTACTGCCCAGATCCGAAAGACTGATGTCTTGTTTGTCCTTCCAGAGGGACCTAGGAAGGGCCAGGCAGTGTCGAAGGCCACTATTTCTAAGTGGATTCGGCAGACAATCTCGCAGGCCTACGGATTAAAGGGGAAGGATCCCCCGGTATCAGTAAAGGCTCACTTCACCAGGGCAGTGGGCGCTTCTTGGGCGGTGCATCATCAGGTCTACATGGCTCAAGTCTGTAGGGCGGCGACCTGGTTGTCAGTCCACACATTTACAAAATGTTATCAGTTGCATGTTAGAAGGCACGCGGACATGGTCTTTGGGCATGCGGTTCTGCAGGCTGCAGTATAAATCCTTGCGTCCGGTGGCGCCTATATTTTGTTTGCTTCTTGTTCCCCTCCCCTCATTTGGCATTGCTGTAGGACATCCCACATAGTTATTACTCTGCTGCTCTGTGTCCCGTGATGTACGATAAAGAATAGGGTATTTTTATTAACAGCTTACCTGTAAAAATCCTTTTCTTGGAGTACATCACGGGACACTGAGCTCCCGCCCCTCTTCTGGGGAATATTGGAATCTGTATTGCTTGCTACAAAACTGAGGTACTCCCAGTGTGGGAGGGGTTATATAGGGAGGGAACTTCCTGTCTTTGAGTGCCAGTGTCCATCACCTGAAGGTAGGATCTATAACCCACATAGTCATTACTATGCTGCTCTGTGTCCCGTGATGTACTCTAAGAAAAGGATTTTACAGGTAAGCTGTTAATAAAAATCCCCTTTTTTCTGCCAGAAAGCTCCAATCAAAAACACAAACCAGAAGGGTTTTTTTTTTTTTTGCCTCTAAAAGCTGAGCTCAAAATATGCCTGTAATCGTCCTAATGTGCATGGACAAAATAGGATAACATTGAGCTACTTCTCCAGGCAGAACACAAAACTCCTGTAGAAGAAGAGATTTTTAGTCTGGTGTGAATGGAGCCTTATGCCTTGTACACACAATTGGAATTTACGATTGAAAAAGTCAGATGGAATTTTTTCATCGGATATTCCCGACCGTGTGTGCCCCATCTGAGTTTTTCCATTGGAAATTCCGACGGACTTAAGCCCCGTACACACGGCCGAGGTTCTCGGCAGAAACCAGCGAGAACCTCGCTGGGATCCTTATTCTGCCGAGAACCTCGGCCGTGTGTACGGATTTGGCGAGCATCCCGTCGGGAATTCCGTCGAGCCGAAATAGAGAGCAGGTTCTCTATTTGCTCGACGGCCCATTGGGATGAATGGCTGGTCGCCTTTCCCGACGGGCTGGTTGCCGAATCTGACGGCCGGCCGAGAACCTTGTGTTCCGCCCGTCGAGGTTCTCTGCCGTGTGTACGCAGCCTTAGAAAGTTCTCTTTTTTCCAATGAGAAATTCCGTTCGTCTGTATGAAACTCAGATGGAGAAAAAAACATGCATGCTCAGAATCAAGTTGATGCATGCTCAGAAGCATTGAACTTCATTTTTCTCGGCTCGTCGTAGTGTTGTACGTCATCGCGTTTTGGACGGTCGGAATTTGGTGTGACAGTATGTATGCAAGACAGCTTGAACGGAATTCCGCCAGAAAAATCCATCTGTGTTTATCCCAACGAAAATTCAGATTGTGTGTACAAGGCATTACAGATGCCAAAGATGAGCAAGGGTGTGCACAAATGTACTCATTTAAAAACTACCAAGAGAGAGGGGAAAGGTTTTTTTTTTTTTAGTAGAAGAGATATGAAAAGCTAAAGTGTAAGAGGGGGTATTTATTGCGCATATATATATATATATATATATATATATATATATATATATATATATATTTGTGTGTGGATTTCCAACTCCTATGCCTGTAATTCTAGGCAGCCGACTGCAACAGATTTGCAAAGTTCTGAGATCGATTTATCGATTTAGATTAAACAAATATATAATCTAAAAAGATGCACTGTTAAGAAGTGGTCACAGTCAAGTTTCATTCTGTTGCAGTGCTAAGGCTGGATTCACACTATGCATTTGTTGTGCTTTTTGCATTTTGCAGATTTTCACTACAGAACATGTTCCATAGGAAACAATGTTAAATAGACTGTATAATCTGCAAAATGCAAAAAGCACTAAAACTGCATAGGTGTAAATCCAGCCTAATTTAGAGTAGCTGAGGGAAGAATTTACATGCTAAGCTGTTCACTTGTAGTAAATCTGTCTGTGAATCGCTGCTCCTGTGTAGTGTTTTCTTGACTAGCAACAGAATTGATAAAAGTCCTCCAAGGTGTGTAAAGTCTTACAGTTCTTTTGATTTAGAAAGCAGCTACAGCCTTAGTAGCAAAGTCTATCACCTGCCCGCATGCTGAGAAGGACTCTTGCTCTCTGTGTGGAAGCAGTGATTACACAGCTGAGGTTCAACACACCCCCCTTACTGAGTTAGGCGGTGAGTGTAAGCTTTGCTGATTGCAGAACAAAAGGTTAAACTTAGCAGGGAGCCTGTCAGACCTTTTCAGAGAGACCTCTGTGTCCATACAGAGAGCAAAAGTATTTCACTACTACATGCTGACAAAATAAAGTTATAGCTGATTTTCTAAAACTGTAAGAATATTAGCAACTTTGTATTCGCCTGGAATGTATTTTAAAGTGATTGTAAATGATTACCTTGTAAAAACACCCATTTAGTTTAAGGCCTCATGCAACCAGTCTTTACACTGCAACCAGCCAGTGGTCAGTCAGTGGTGGAGTAGGACGCTTCTCCAACGAGTCTGCTCTCACCCAGGGACCAAACAGATCAGCTAGACAAGCAGTCAGGTTCTTCCTAGCCCCTTGCTGCAACACCTACTACAGCACCCAGGATCACAGATCCTCCTTCCCCCTTTGCCTCCCGCTTCTTCTGTTCCTTTCACAGGCATCTTCCCCCGGGAGTTTCCCAGGTAAGGCCTGTTTTGTCCATCCTCCTGCCCTGGATCAGTGCCGCGGCCATCCTTCTCAGAATAGACTGCGGCTTGTGGCCTGGGTAACACGGAGTAACGGCCAGAGAAACAACCAACCTATACTCCCCCACACACCCATCCCCGTCCATAATATCTCCCCTCATTTCCCCACCACTGCTCCCACCATTTACCCGTACAATTCCGGTACTAGGTCGCAGCGGCCGCTTTCAGGAAAGTCTGCTGCTTTAACCGAGGCCTAGTGGTGCGCCACGCTTAAACCTGGGCAAACCTCTCCCCTCAAATTTCACTAAACCCCCCAGCCCCCCAGAAGGATCTCTACCATCTCCGCCATCTCTCCCCTCAGTGCCCCAGAACCAGCAATGCTGGTTTTCTCTTTCCAGCCACCCCAGCAATTGAGTCACCCCCACTCCCTTTCCACAGCCCTATCGCTGGAATTTGTCCCCACCTGTGAACTCGGGTGCGTATACCCCCCCAACGCCCCCCCTCTTCATTAGCTCCAATAGTTATCAATTCTGGGACATCAATCTTCCAGCACTTGGTCCAGAGCTTGCCCGATCGCCCTTGAGGGATCAGGAAGGATTTTTTTTCCCCGGTCGCAGCAGACTGGCACTGCACGGCTAAGGTTTTTTTTTTTTCGCCTTCCTCTGGATCAAACTGGGAGAGAAGACTTTGCGAGTGGGGGCCCACTTGCAAATTTTTCTTCCCATCACCATTCCAATACCTCCCCAATCAATATTACCTTCCCTGTGTTTTCTGTGGCTATGGCTAAACTGAGTTAATCTGCAGAAACCATCTGGGATCTAAAACCATTTGCCTCAATATCACCAGCTGTCACCAAATAAGCTCTAAGGAGTGAGCAACTGCTAAGACTCAGTCAACGATTGACAGTCAAAAATTACACGCATCCACCTCAGCCTAAGCACATATCATGCGCTTTGATCAACACTAGATCGGCAGTAAAACACTGACAGGAAATCCATGATTTCATCCTACAATAAGATTTAGACTGCCTCTTTTTCACAGAAAGCTGGTTTACAGCCAACTGTAACACCATTCTAGGAGAACTGGTGCCTGAAAATTATCGTATTCTAATATAAAACAGAGTGGAGCAAAGAGGGGGAGGCCTGGCGGTGTTGCAGGGTCATTTTTGCGGTTGGCATGAAACAGCAGAAGTTCTGTTTTTGAGCCGTTGAGTTTAAGATAACTCATCCAGTTTTCTATCATATTAAGGCATTTCTCTAGTCCGAGATAATGATCCTTTTTTTTGAATATGCGAAAATACAGTTGTGTGTCATCTGCATAGGAGGGGTAAGGTAACTTCTGGTTACTGATGATTTCAAAAAGAGGGCGGAGATAGATATTGAACAGAACAGGCGACAAAGGGGATCCCTGAGGGACTCCGCATTACATCGTGCATTATTCAGAAGTGAAAGGGCCCAATTTTACTATTTGTGATCGGTTTTCCAAGAAGGCGGAGAACCAAGATAAATCACATTCCGCAACTCTGGCTACTTCAACTAGCCGAGCAATAATTTGTGGTCTACCGTATGAAAAGGCTGCGCTTAGGTCCAACAGTACTAGAAGACAAGATTCTCCTTCATCTGCTGCCTCGAAAGCATCATCCCATATTTTGAGCAGTGCTGTTTCTGTCCCGTGACCAGTACGGAAACCCGATTGAAACGGATTGAGTAATTTGTGGTTGTCTAAATCATGTTGTAGCTGTTGTACAAATTCTTTCTCCATTACCTTGGAGAAGACATTTAGGCCTGTTATGGGTTAACGGTGGTTAGGGTCTTTGGGGTCAAGGGTGTTTTTTTTTTAGAATTGGTTTGATTATGCCTTGTTTCAGCAAGGTTGGCACCATTCCCTCCTTGAATGACTGGTTTATGAGCTGCGTGATAGCTGGTGCCAAAATATCGGCACATTCTTTCAGCAGTTGAGTGGGGGATGATATCATTGGGTGCTGTGCTGTTTCGCAGAGTATCTATGATATTTTTAGTGGCATCGATGGAGATGGGTTTTAGAGTGAAATTAGTTGTTTGCAGGGATTTTATGTGGGTATTAGGTTTGTGATTTGGGGAGGGGTTGATGAAGATTCTATTTTGCTGAATACTTTTACAGATTTTTTTTCAATTTTATTAATGAAATAATTCGATAATTTGTTGCAAAATTCTTGTGAATCAGAATTCGGAGCCTGTAAACAGACTGGGTTCATAGTCTGGGTGACTACCCTAAAGAGTTTGCGTGGGCGGTTTAGGGCATTTGCGATGATGTTGGAAAAATATTTTTTTTTGGCCATAAAGATTTCTTTGTGGTATTTCTTAGTAATTATCTTATAAATGGTGTGGTTTTGCTCTAAAGAGCTTCTTTTCTAAGCTGCTTCCGCTCTTCTACGCTCTTGCTTTAGCAACGACAGCTGGTCGTTAAACCAGCTGGAGTTGTTTTTCCGAATGCATGTTTTGCGTTTCGGTGCTACTAAGTCGTCTGACTGTAGTAGCACCTTGTTGATGGCGTAAAGTGTTTCTGTGGCTGATTGATGTTGTTGGATTGTTTTTATTTTACCTAGTGTAGTTTTGAAGAGTTCCAAGTGGGGCTTCTTCTGGGATCTAGTCCAGTGAGTTGTCACCGGTTTTTATTTTTTGAGGGGGCATTTTGATTTCCAAATCTTGTTTGAAAATAAGATCGAGCGTGTGGCCTGAAGTATGTGTGGGCTCACATACTAGTTGCTGCAGACCTAATCCTTCCAGATGGTCGATGCATGCGGCGGCGATGGGGTCCAGTGAGGAGTTGGCCCAGAGGCTAAAATCCCTGAGTAGCAGGAGGTTTTTGATGTTTTTGATGTTTAGGGTATAGGTGGAGATGAACTCAGTCAATGACGTGAGAAGGTGCGTTTTTGGACCGGGTAGTCTATAGCAGAGTTGAATGTGGACAGTGTCCTGGGGATTTGTTTGCAGTTGCAGAGTGAGGGTTTCCATGAATGGAAGTGGGTTTTGAAGGACTGGTTTGGTGATCGAGAGGTGAGTTTTGTGGATCACCGCCAGGCCACTCCCTCTTTGCTCCACTCTGTTTTCCATTTGAATTCGGTAATTTACTGGCACCAGTTCTCCTAGAATGGTGTTGCAGTCAGCTGTTAATCAGCTTTCTTTGATAAAGAGGCAGTCTAAATCATGTTGTAGGATGAAATCATGGATTTCTTGTCGGTGTCTTACTGCCGATCTTGTGTTGACCAAAGCGCATGACAGGGGAAAAAAATTCCTTCCTGACCCCTCAGGGGCGATCGGTGGTGAATAACTATTAGGGCAGAATGAGGGGGGGTGTGCTCCCTCCTGAATTCACTGGTGGGAGCCAATTCCCAGTTATTGGGTTGTGGAAGGGGAGTGGGGGTGAGTGATAGAGATATCCCAGTTGCTGGGGTATACCAAGATGGCCACCGACCGAGATTGGGCCCAAACCGGGGGCTGTGCGGCTAGGGTAGGGTGACCAGACATCCCCGGTTTCAGGGGACAGTCCCAGAATTGAGGACACTGTCCCCGAACCAAGTCTGTCCCCGAATTGGATTTGAACAGGGGCTGGGGCAATGTCGAAGACATTCAGTGCAGAATTAAAAATCTGAATTGCACACCTCCTCTCCGCCGCTCCTACTAGCTTGGGGGGGGGGGTGGTTGTATTTCTGTGGTCTTTCCTAAACACGCTCGCCGTGAATCTTACCGCGGGGTTGTGCTGGGCAAGGTAGGGTTGTGGATGGCTGGAAAACTAAGGCAGGGAGATGGCGGGGAGATGCCTCAATTACGGCTGGCAGTGTGGGGGGATAGAGAAAAGCTGACTGTTGCTCCGCTATGTTTAGGCCACCGCCGCGGCTTGTCCTGAAAAGTACAGCCGCAAATGGTCCCAGGGGAGGTGGATAGCCCTGAGAATCGGGGGTTTACCTTGTAAGGTCTTCTGGGAGGTAATGCCTGCGGAGGAAAAGGGGGAAGGGAAAAACGCTGGTCCTAGGAGCTGAGGCAGGGGAGATTGAAGAACCCTGCCTATCTGGAGCCAGAAGTCACACGTCCTACTGCTAGGAGCGCGCGCCGATTACTACTGGGACCAGTTCTAGCCCTGGGAAGTGAGAGCAGACTCGTTGTGCAGTCTCTTCGTAATGTGGAACTGTGGTCAGTTAGTTAGGATCTGCCTAGTTTTAGGGTCCAGGGGCAGAAACCATCTGTCCTTTTTATTATTAGTGTGACAGTTTATTGTATTTGTTCACTGTTATTATTCTGCTTTGTTGCCTTGTTGGAAATATTTCACAAATACATCCTCAGTATTTCCTTTATTTAGCCTTTTTGTGTTGTGCTCCCATGCACTCCTCTCAGGCCTTGTACACACGATAGGATTTATCCGATGGAAACAGACTGACGGACAGCGTTTTGAGCCCATCGGATCAAATTCCCCGCCGGCGGACAGCGTAGTGACGCGGCGGTGACGGCGTAGCATTTCCTTGCCATCTGCTCTCTGCTCAGAGGATTTGATTTATTGCCTCTGTAAGGCTTGATTCATACCTATGCATGTTGCTTTTGAGCGTTTTAGCACTGCTTTTTGCGGTGCTTGCTGCGTTTTTACCGTGATTTTATGGTTATTTGTGTTTTATTTTTTATTTTTTTAGCTGGCAATCTACATTTCCTTTAACAACCAGCTATAAACAGGTAAATCGTGGCAAAAACGTGATACTTGCGTTTTGGATGCAGGTCCATTGAATTCTATTGCATGCAAAACGCTGCTTTTTGCAGGAAAAAAAGTCCCTGACCCTTTCCAAAACCGCAGAGGCACAAAAAAGCATTGATGTGAACATGTTCCATAGGAAACCATGTTAAAAATTTCTCTGCATTTCTGCAAAATGCATCAAAAAAAGCATTAGTGAGAATGGAGCCTTAAGCCTCATTTTCTTACCTTAATGTCTTTCCTGCATTAGGGTAAAACATTTCCCAGTGTTCTCATCACAACCTCACCCCCCTATCTCAATCCAGCACTGTGTCTGTCTGAAGTGGCTCTCTCCTCTGTTTCTGCTTAGGCTCCATTCACACTAATGCTTTTTGTGATGCATTTTGCATTTTGCAGAAATGCAGGGAAATTTTTTAACATGGTTTCCTATGGAACATGTTCACATCAATGCTTTTTTGTGCCTCTACGTTTTTGGAAAGGGTCAGGGACTTTTTTCCTGCAAAAAGCAGCGTTTTGCATGTAATAGAATTCAATGGACCCGCATTCAAAACACAAGTACCGTGTTTTTACCGCCATTTTGCCACAATTTGCATTTTTTTTGTTAAACCTGTTTATAGCTGATTGTTATAGAAAATGTAAAAAAATAAAGATTGCCAGCTAAAAAAATAAAAAATAAAACGCAAATAACCGTAAAATCCCGGTAAAAACGCAGCAAGCACCGCAAAAAGCACTGCTAAAACGCTCAAAAGCAACATGCATAGGTGTGAATCAAGCCTTACAGAGGCAATAAATCAAATCCTCTGAGCAGAGAGCAGATGGCAAGGATAAGCTACAACTGTGTGTGTGTGTCTTAATAGGCGCACAGAGCCTGGCTTGAGATTGAGGAAGAGGCTTCCTTTGGTGGAACACCCAGAAAAGGAGCCAAGAGCACCAGCGGGGTACTGCAGAAGAGAAGGTTCAAACTGCTCTGTGCAAAAACATTGCACAAAGTAGGTACTTATTACATTACTTAATAAAAAAAAATAAAACAAACACTTTAAGGCCGCGTACACACGATCAAATCTATCTCCTGGAAACGGTCGGCCCGACCGTCCCAGCAGACAGATTCGATCGTGTGTACGGGCGAGCCGACGGATTTGGCCAGTCGACAGATTTGAAAGCATGCTTTTAAATCTGTCGGCTGGGAACCCGTCAGCCCGATATGTCTGCTGGTTTGTACGCTAACCAGCAGACATATCTTCTCGCACATGTGTCGAATGGATTTGACGCACACGCGGAAGTAATTCACTTCCTGGTGCGGTGACGTGGCAGCGTCAACGTCACCGCCACGTCAGCGCGCCGTCTGCCGGCGGGGATTTTGGTTTGATCGTGTGTACACGATCAAACCAATACATCCCAGCAGACAGATTTGTTCAAATCGGTCTGTCCGACCGATTTGAACAAATCTGTCTGCTCGTGTGTATGGGGCCTTATAGTCAGACATGCACAGTATGTAAGTATGACATAGGTATGTACAAATGTACTAAAGCTCTTAGTAGTGAAGGGTTCCAGAAGTAAAAGAGGATGGCCATGGTTAAAGCAAGAAAATATGCTAGGCTATGGGGCTGATTTACTAAAACTGGAGGGTGCAAAATCTGGTGCAGCTCTGCATAAAAACCAATTGGCTTCCAGGGATTATTGTCAAAGCTTAATTGAACAAACTAAATGTAGAAGCTGATTGGTGTACAGCTTCAGCAGTTTTTGCACTCTCCGGTTTTAGTAAATTGACCCCCAATGTTTTTAGTGGAGGTATGTAAGAAGAAGCATACATAAAATCCAGATAATATAATGTAGATGAGGAATTTCTTCTTGGGAAGAAACGGAAGTATTCTAAATTCTGGAATATAAATTAATACAGCACTAAAACTAAACCCAAACAGTTCCCATGATTAAGTCACGTTGGCGGTGGCGCAACGCGTAGGGGAGGAGCCTAGCGTACTGAGACCAGAGGAGAAGGTTTCCTTTACGTATCTCAGCAATTACTGAGCGGCTGAAACTGACACTGAGCGGCTTTTTGTTGAGCGGGAATCCGTGAGTTTAACCAACACAAGCGTTACATTGTAACAGTGTTGCAAGCAATATTACGCTATGTTTTCTGTTTTTTTCTTTCCTTTACATGTATCGGGAATTGCATGAACAATCCCTATATGAGACTGCACACGTTTCTGGAGCCAATTGGTTTTTGTGGATATCCATGAACGATATTGTCCCTATTTGTCTGATTGGTTAATGTTTACCTTCATTATCTTTTTGGACGGGACCATCATCAGTTGTTGGATTTTTTTGATTGTTACTTGTATGTAATTGTTTGGATACATGCACTATTAGCATTTAGTCTGAATAAGGTAACGTTATTCACGCAGCACATTCAGCTGGACACACATTAATTTATTGTATTTTATTTTACACTTTTTGGCCCTGTGGCCTCCTATAATTGTGTATGGATTTAATATCATTGAATTATCACTGTATGTTATCACAAAATTAGTTGTAAACTTAGCGCATATTATCATTTCTATATTCTAAATTCTGGAAACAAAAAAAAAATTGATACTAGATTGTACCTCTTCCATAAAATGTGCAAAATGTTATACCTGTTGGCATACGTAAAATAGAGGGGTCATTATGAAAAGCATCCAATTCTGGGTTCTTTAACATATTAAAATTACCACAGCATGCATTAGTGGATACTGAGCTGAAAATCATCACATCACATTTGCTGCAGGGGTTTACAAAGAGAGGGTATAATACATAGAGTACATTTCTGCTGCTATAAAACTGGACTGACCCTCTGGGTCAAATTAGGTTTTATATATTTCCCATGGAAATACATAGAAGTGATTTGCAAATTCAAGTAGAAACTGTACTGGAGTAAGATGTTTGCCATAAATGACATGACTATTGATTTAGTCATTTCTAATAGGACTACCATTTAGTTTGCTAAAGATATACATCTAAATGACAGATTGTGACTGGTTTTAATCTTTGGAGAAAATAAATTCTAAGGTTTATTTACAATGCGTACCAAGGCTTCTGACATTACATGTCATAAAGGATTTGAGTAATATTAGGTTTTTACCTTGTGGAATTGTTGCTAAACGGATGCCAACATAAAACAAACATCTTAGTGCCGTATTTTTTTAAACCAGATAATGGCCCGTACACACGATCAGAGAAGGACGACAGATCGTGTGACTTTTTTTAGCTTAATAGCCGCAAGTATTAATTGAATGGGTTACTAAAGTGACAAATTCTCGTACCACAGAAAAAAAATCGACGTGATGTCATGTGTTGTAATGTATTTGTATTGTATTTTCTGACTACAACTATACTGACTAAACGAAGATCATACGATCTGGTATCGTACAAGGAAAATTTTCGTGCTTGTCCGATCGAATAAAATCGGATGAATTGTCGTGATCGACTCTCAAAGCTCTGTACTAACGATCTGATTATTGGACAACAGTTTTTGGATAGTGTGTACAGGCCATTACTGTATTCTTTACTTGTAACATGCCACATTTTTAACCTCTTCCCCTGTCTGTCTAAAGATGCAATGGAAACCCTTTAACCAAAAACACCACCTACTGTAGTAATACACAGAGTAGTGCATATACAGTATGTTCTGTGATGATGTATACGATTGATATACATTATTTCTCCTGCTTAACGTATGCAAATATTCTGAAAAAAAAATTGACCTACTGTTTATTAACATGCAAACTGAAGAAACAGGATTGTGAATAAAGGAGCAGTCTTATCTTTGGTCCAAAGCAGGGGTCTCATTGTTTAAACATATTTTGAAAACCTCTTTGTGGGTTTTTTTCATGGCAACTAATATAATCAAGAAGCATATTTTATATATATATATATATATATATATATATATAATTATAAATAATCTTCAAAAGTTTTACAAAATAAACCTCCATGAGGCTCATAACTTTCTTTAAAAACATCAAAAACAGAGTTTAGCATAAATGGTAGACATGTGCATACTGAAATATTTTGTTTCGGAATTTCGTTTTCGTCCGAAAAATACATTTATTTAGTTACTTCCGAAATTCGTTTTTATTTATTTCGTTTTTCGTTGGAAATTGCATTTAGTCCGAAAATCTGTACGAATTAAGGTTGAATCTGTCATTGAAGGCTTATAGTGTCTGTCGTATGTTCAAAGAAGATTTGACGGAGCAGCGAAACTGTTTGATGCCGCAATCATAGTTTTCCGGTCGAATGTTCCGCCTACAAGCTATAGTAGAATTCTAATGTTGTATGACACTAGTAATAACTATATTTATTAATTATTATTACTAGTCAACCAACATTAGAATTTTTCTATAGCCTATGGGCCGAGCATTTGCCTGGAAATGTATCATTGTGGCGTTGTACAGTTTAGCTGCTCTGTCAAATCTTCTTAGAACGATCAACAGACACCATAAGGCCTCATTCACACTTGAGTCCGTTCAGGTCCGTCTGTCAGTTTTGACGGCGGACCTGAACGGGCGCTCTATGCATCTCTATGGAGCGTTGGATCTCAGCGGAGACATGTCCACTGACATCCGACCTGATCCGATCCGCTAAAAACAAATGTATGGGGGATACGTCCCCATCCGTCCATGTGGATCGGATCGGGTAAGATCTGATGAAAACGGACATGCTGTCCGTTTTCATCAGATCGCTCCATAGGAGACAGCGGCGCTGCACAAGCTCCTCTCCGCTCAGTGAGTAGAGAGGAGCTTGTCATCCGTCGGCTCAGCGGAGATCTGCGGACTGATCTCCCGCTGAGCTGGCGGACTCCGTCGGAACGGACTGCGACGGAGTCCGCCATGTGTGAATGTAGCCTAAGCCTTCAATGACAGATTTGATGTTTGTATGTTTTTCGATGCATTGTCGTTAATGTTGAATTGTCAAGTTAGTTCTAGCTATTTTACTGCTCCTCCTCGTTATAATTAGCCAATAACATTCATCATCATTATTTTTTTTTACTTCCCTCACTCAATTCCAGCAGCAATCTTTTCTCTCTATAATGTCGAATCTTTTCTCTCTATAATGTTGAATCTTCTCTCTCTATGCAGAATAATTTGGACTAATAGAGTCAAGGTTAGGCACATTCGACCAACGAAAACGAAAATAAAGCATTTGTTTATGTCGGATCTTTCGGTTTTCATATTCTGTGCGTTTGTTTTCGTTTGTTAAAACGATAACGAAAATACCTGAAATTCGGATGAAAATGCATTCGGACGAAAAACAAATGCACAGGTTTAATAAATGGTAGACTCGGTGGTGATACCCAATACCATAAGTGACTGTATATTCCCAACGGCTCAATAACAGTTTTACATGTAGAGGGTAATCCAACACCGTTTTGAATATCTGTGGATTATCTTCATCAGGGATGTTTATCACCACCCTGTAAAGTGAAGAAAGCTGCCAGTAATTCGCTTTCTACATTGATATATCGTAATACAACATTTGAAATCTGTACTTTCATGCATTGAAAGTTGTACTGCTGATATTAAACATCTGCCAATCTCCATACAATGCTAAAAAAGCATAATATGGAGTGCAAGTGCAAGTGCCAGTGCCCCTCTGGGAGGAGGGCTTCTCGGCATAGTTAGTGATTAAAAACCTAAAAGAAAAGGCAGAACGCACCTGCTTCTTGTGCAATACAGTTTTATTGAATTACTAAACACAGTTTAAAAACAGGTTGCACTCACAAGGGTTGTGTAAAACAGAGCATTCATGTGGATAGTCGCAGCCAGCATTCAGGATGTAATCCATCCTTCTCTTCTCAGCAAAGGCTGAGAAGAGAAGGAATCCAGTCTGCAGCAGCAGACAGGCTGTACGCGAGCCACGTTCTGGCCAGGGAGTCCGAATCCCCAGTGAGGCTGGTCCCACCTGGACTCGAAGCTGTGCCAGCTGACATGGGACACTCTGGGGTTACTCTGACAATGCGTTTCAGATGGCATGGCCTCCTTATTCAGGTCTGCCCATTGCTCTCCCAGAGGTCCTTTTATCTGATATGGGTGGCACTGGGATTATTAACCCTAGTGGCACCAACCAACGGACTGTCATTGGATACACACAGGCATGATTCAACAAGCAACAGACATATCTACAAGCGGAGTTCACTACATATTACTCTTTGATTTATTTAACTCATGGGTGGCTGGACCTAAGTGAAGAAAAAGGGTGGGGGGAGAGAAAAAAAAGGGGGAAGGAAAAAAAATGGGGGGGGGGGGGCGCTGAGACATGCAGCTACTTTAAATACATTTGCTTATAACTCCAACATCACTGATGTTGCAACTTCAATGTAATTTACATTATAATAATATATAAGTGAGTACACCCCTAAGTGAAAATGTCCAAAATGTCCAATTAGCCATTTTCCCTCTGCGATGTCATGCAACTGATTAGTGTTACAAGGTCTCAGAAGTTATTGGGGAGCAGGTGTGTTAAATTTGGTGTTATTGCTCTCACTCTCTCATACTGGTCACTTAAATTTCAACATGGCACCTTTTGGCAAAGAACTCTCTGAGGATCTGAGAAAAAGAATTGTTGCTCTACATAAAGATGGCATAGGCTATAAGAAGATTGCCAAGACCCTGAATATGAGCTGCAGCATGTGGATAAGTTTAACGGGACAGGTTCCACTCAGAACAGGCCTCGCCATGGTTGACCAAAAAAGTTGAGTGCACATGCTTAGCGTCATATCCAGAGGTCAGCCTGTCAGTGCACAGACCATACACTGTACACTGCATCAAATTGGTCTGCATGGCTGTCATCCCAGAATGAAGCCTCTTCTAAAGATGATGCACAGGCAAGGCCACAAACAGTTTGCTGAAGACAAGTAGACTAAGGACATGGATTACTGGAACCATGACTTGTGGTCTGATGAGACCAGGATAAACCTATTTGGTTCAGATGGTGTCACGCGTGTGTAGCGGCAACCAGGTGTGTCTTACATGTTGGTGTGAGTGTCCTGGTCTGGGGGCTGCATGAGTGCTGCCGGCACTGGGGTTCATTGAGGGAACCATGAATGCCAACACTGTGACATACTGAAGCAGAGCATGATCCCCTCCCTTCGGAGACTGGGCCACAGGGCAGTATTCCAACATAACGACCCCAAACACACCTCCAAGACAACCACTGCTATACTAAAAAAGCTGAGGGTAAAGGGGATGTACTGGCCAAGTATGTCTCCAGACCTAAACCCTATTTAGCATGTCGGGCCGCACGAGTGCCCCCATGGAAAGTGCTTCTCCATCAGGGCACTCGAGATGTAGGAGGAGCCAGGAGTGCGCGGAGGGACCCCAGAAGAAAAAAATTGGACGCCACTCTGTGCAAAACCCTTGCACAGAGGAGGCAAGTATAACATGTTTGTTATTTAAAAAACAAAACAAACAATACGAGCCTTTACAACCTATTTAACAATGTGGTTATGTCAGCTAGAGCTTATACACTAAAGCCCCATACACACTATCAGCTTTCCTGCAGGTTTTTCTCTTCAGGTTTACCAAAACCATCTAATATGAGGTCAAACCTTAAAGCGGGGGTTCACCCTAAAAAAAAAAATGACATCCAGGATACTAACGACATTTACAGTATGCAGGTCTATTTTTTTTATTGCCGTACATACCGTTATATTGTGATTTTCCCCCCGGCTTCCGGGTTCTGATTCCCGCGGGACTGGGCGTTCCTATCCCTGGGTTGGATGATTGACGTCTGGCGAAACAGTTTCCATGTCGCACAAGGCGCGTCACCAGATTTCCGTAAATAGCCGAGCTGCGGGTCGGTGCTATACGACGCCTGCGCCCGCCGTGTAGAGCTGACTGCTTTACTTGTGTAATGTTTCATTTACCTAGTCCATTATTCAAAGCTGTTGTAGGCTGGTTGACAGGTCGTGTTTATAAGGTGCTGCTGGTGATGGGAATGCACATATCTTCTTGAAATTCTGATTACAAGATCATCACAAATTCTTTGTGGCACTTGTGTTGCAAATGACACTTTGTTATGGCATGATCTGATGTGATCTGGATACAAATGCCCCAAAAAGTTTGTGGCAGGGTAAGGTTTCAGGATACAACAGAAATCAGAACTTTGCCCATGCATGCATTTTAGTCCTAATACTGTTGTGTGAACTTTTTCATAGTCTTTTGAGTTAAATTAAAAATTACAAGGACACTGGGGTGACCAGGCCAATATGAATTTCTGCAGCTGTACACTCAAGTAGATTAAGGTGGTATTTTTTGTTTTTGTTTTTAAATAACAAACATGTCATACTTACCTCCACTGTGCAGCTTGTTTTGCACAGTGTGGCCCCAAAGGCCGTTTTATGTGGTCCCCCAGCATCTCTCTCGTCTCCTCCCACTTTAAATAACCCCCTATGGGAAGCGCTCTCTCAAGGGGGTTACCTTGCAGGCGCGCTCCCGAGTCCTGCATTCGGTGTTCATAGTCGCCAAGTGCAGGACGCGGCCCTGCCCCTCGGCGCCTGCCTCATTGAATTTAAATGACAGCAGTGGGAGACAGTGGCTGTGCTGCTATCAATCTATCCAATGAAAAGCCGAGAACCCCAGGAAAAACATCAAACGCGCTCTCAAAGCGGGACTTTCCAGGGCTCAGGTAAGTAAAACGGGGGGCTGGGGGGTCGGTAACTGTCAGATGTTTTTTTTACCTTAATGCATAGGATGCATTAAGGTGAAAAAAACATGAGGATTTACAACCCCTTTAACCTCCTTGGCGGTATCCCTGAGCGTGACTCAGGGTGGTTTTTCCATGCTAGGATCGGTATCCCAGAGACGGGGTAGATGTGCAGAGCGTGCAGCGGCGCGGCTTACCTTCTGGCTGAATCCACAGGCTTGGTTTACTTACCTTGTCCCTGGATCCAGCGATGCATCCCCGCTGTGTGAGCGAGCGGGTCCTCGCTTGATTCACAGTGTCCCTGTGTGCCGCCGATCTCCATTCCCTGCGACGTTACGACGCACGGGGGCGGAGAACTGCACCAAATTCAAAAAAGTAAACAAACACATTACATACAGTATACTGTAATCTTATAGATTACAGTACTGTATGTAAAAAATACACACCCCCCTTGTCCCTAGTGGTCTGCCCCGTGCCCTGCATGTTCTTTTATATAATAAAAACTGTTCTTTCTGCCTGCAAACTGTAGATTGTCCATAGAAACCAAAAGTGTCCCTTTATGTCAAAAATGGTTTTAGAGCAGCTAGAAAACAGCGATAATACATTATAATCACTTGCAGAATTGAGCGATAGCGATTTGTGGGGAAATTCGTCATAAAAAAATAAAAGTAATAACAGCGACAATTCTGCAACTGAGCAAATTTCATTGATTTTGAGTTGATTACATTATTGAATAATTTTTATTATAATTATATTAGTCAGATTTAAATTAGTTATCCCTAAGAATTGCAGGCCTACAGTATAAAATACAACATTTCCTTAATTGGTACGCAAGGTTAGAAAACATACAGTACAGGTAAGGGACGCATCTTCTATCAGCTGGATGAACAGAATGGCATGTTATATATAGCAATGTAGGATGCCATGGAAAAGCAGTGTTATGATGTTTAGATAAACAAAGGATTTAAGCATCCCAGCAAGTCACATGGTTGGATCACCACTGGGGATCTGGTTGGATCACCAGATGAAAATAGAAGAAAAGAAGCTTAAAAAATAAAAATGTATGTAGCCATCACATGTAGGAAATGGTAAGCTGCAATATAGTAAGGGCCAGATTCTCAAAGACTTACGCCGGCATATCTCCACGTACGCCGTCGTATGTCCGAATCTGCGCCGTCGTATATGCGCGCCTGATTCTCAGAATCAGTTACGCATAAATTCTGCCAAGATACGAGCGGCGTAAGTCTCCTACGCCGTCGTATCTTGGGTGCATATTTACGCTGGCCGCTTGGTGGCGCTTCCATTGATTTCCGTGTCGAATATGCAAATGAGCTAGATACACCGATTCTCGAAACGTACGTGTGCCCGTCGCAATTAGTTATGCCGTTTACGTAAGACATACGCCGGCGTAAAGATAAAGCTGCTCTCTAGGTGGCGCAGCCCATGCAAGGTATGAACGTCGGAACAAGCGTATATTTTTACGTTGTTTGCGTAAGTCATACGCAAATAGGGCTGTGTGTAAGTTACTTTCACGCCCTAGGCAGTGTGCGACGTATCTTAGGCATTCTATCTGATGCATGGGCACTGGGATACGTCCACGGACGGCGCATAGTTATGCCGCCCTACGTGAATCTAGGCCTAAATGTTTGCTTTTGGGTTTTCTTACCGCTTTAAGCACTTCTCACCCAGCCTATTTTAAAATGAAGGCAGGTAGATGTTTCTCTATCCTGTATGAACACCATTTGACGTCCTCCCAGTAGCTCGTGCCCCCAGAAGCAGAGGGATTTTCAACCACTGTATCTGCCAGAGACAGCAGAAACATAGAATATCCAGGCTCAAACTTACCGACCAATCGGCAACCAACCAAATTCACCTGTCTAACTGTGTGCATTAAATACTTCAGACCTGCGCTATAGCCGAATGACGGCGACAGCGCGGACCTGAAAATCCAACTGGACATCAATTGACGTCCGCCCCTTAAGGCGTTCCCCGTGCGCACTCCAGAGCGCGCAGCGGGGAAACTCTGTGTTGGCCATGTCCCTTGGACACAGCCAATTACAGATCGCCGCGAACGGCCAATCAGAGTGGCCGTTTGCGATGCGATCTGTGCGGCCAATGAGAGATGATCTCATATGTAAACATATGAGATCATCTCTCATTGCCGGCTCACACAGAGACAGTGTCCTGTCTCTGGAGAGGAGACCGATCTGTGTCCCTTGTACATAGAGACACAGATCAGTCACCTCCCCCAGTCACCGCCCTTCCCCCACAGTTAGAACACAATGCAGGGAATACATTTAACCCCTTCCTCACCAACTAGTGTTAACCCCTTCAATGCCAGTCACATTTATACAGTAATTAGTGCATATTTATAGCACTGATTGCAGTATAAATGTGAATGGCGCCAAGAATGTGTCAAAAGTGTCCGATGTGTCCGCCATAACGTCGCACTCCCAATAAAAATCGCAGATCGCCGGCATTTCTAGTAAAAAAATAAATAATAAAAAATTATCATTTTGTCCCCTATTTTGTAGGCGCTATAACTTTTGCGCAAACCAGTCGCTTATTGCGATTTTTTTTTTTTACCAAAAATATGTAGAAGAATATGTATCGGCCTAAACTGAGAATTTTTTTTTTTTAATTGGGCTATTTATTATAGCAACAAGTAAGAAATATTGTATTTTCTTTCAAAATTGTCGCGCTTTTTTGTTTATAGCGCAAAAAATAAGATCAAATACCACCAAAAGAAAGCTCTACTTGTGGGGAAAAAAGGACGTTAATTTTGTTTGGGAGCCACATTGCACGACCGCGCAATTGTCAGTTAAAGCGACGCAGTGACGGAAGCTGAAATTTCACCTGGGCAGGAGGGGGGTATATGTGCCCAAGTAAGCAAGTGGTTAAAAACAGAGCTTTAGTTGCACGCATTTGCAAATGCATGCGTAAGCTGCAGGCCCCGTCAAGGTGCTCTGTATACTGCAGTATAACATTGCATTTTAAGTCTCCTCAGTAGGAGCACATGACTGCTGATGGATAGATAAGGGGCAGGAGCAGCCCAGCCCTCATTAAAGGGGCAGGAGTACACTGCACACTCGGCACATGGAAGCAAAGGTGCCAGTGTGCTGCCTGACCACAATGACATAAATACAACAGAGACAGCGGAACTGAGTGATCGGTATCAGGCCCCTGTGTCTCAATCACAGCGAACACATGCTCACCAAGCAAGTAATTGCCATGACTTGCAGCCATTCATGGTTCATTATTTACTATTGTGATCTCTGTGATTGGTGTACAGGGCCAATCACATTTCTAAGTCAAACGGTGTAACTCTGATTTACATACTGTATATTTATAATTCTATTTTAAATTTTCTTGTGTATGATAACTCTCGCCGCTCAATTATAAACAAAATAATTGACAAATATTTTGCTGCTCTATCTGAAATTTTGACAGTAATTGAATAAGAGAAGCAGCATACCTGTTGGCTAGTGTTAGTATGTGGCTGTTACTGTATGTTTAGCGGCCAGACTGATAGGCAGTAGCATTTTTATTCATTTTATTTTTCGAATAACACATTTGCTTTAGGTTTGCTGCCAAAACCCTGCATGTATTCATTCATATGTGTTAATTTGGCCTCAGGACTATTGTTAGTTTCTGAATAAATACATTTCTTAGACAGTTGGTTGAGGATATTTTCTAATAAGTCGTGCATACTGAAAACGCTGTTAAATCCTTGAACAAGTCAATTTCTTTATCTGTCGTTAGTTCAGACATTTTGATTTATGGTCTGAGTTCTGATTCTTTTAAAACATAGAAGTCAATCTGATTTGTTATTAACTGAACATCTGTCTATCAGGTGTCATACAGTGACAGACACGGGCAATCATCTGCCAGATTAGGTCTAATTGGCAGATAATCAGCATGTACCTAGAATGTATTCTATTTCCCTGCCCTGTTCTAAAGTAGAAGTATGTGTATTTGTATGATTGTTCTACAAGCATTAACCACTTGCCTACTGTGCACCTACACCCCCTTCCTGCCCAGACAAAATTTTAGCTTCCGGCACTGCGTTGCTTTAACTGACATTTGCGCGGTCGTGCAATGTGGCTCCCAAACAAAATTTACGTCCTCTTTTTCCCCACAAATAGAGCTTTCTTTTGGTGGTATTTGATCGCCCGTGCGTTTTTTATTTTTTGCGCTATAAACAAAAAAAGAGCGACAATTTTGAAAAAAAAGACACAATATTTTTTGCTTTTTACTATCATAAATATCCCATTTAAAAAAAAAAAAAAAAATGTTATCTCAGTTTAGGCCGATACGTATTCTTCTACATATTTTTGGTAAAAAAAAATAAAAAATAAAATCACAATAACCGTATAGTGACTGGTTTGCGCAAAAGTTATATTGCCTACAAAATAGGTGACATAATTATGATTTAAATTTTATTTATTTTTACTAAGAATGGCGGCGATCTGCGATTTTTTTTTTTTTTTCGGGACTGGGACATTATAGCGGACACATCAGACACTTTTGACACATTTTTGGGACCATTTACATTTATACAGTGAACAATGCTATAAATATGCATTGATTACTGTATACATGTAACTGGCAGGGAAGGGGTTAACCACTAGGGGCGGGGAAGGGGTTAAGTGTTTCTCCTAGTTTGTGTTCTAACTGTAGGGGGAGGGGGTGACTGGGGGAGATGACCAAGTGTGTCCCTATGTACAAGGGACACAATCGGTCTCCTCTCTCCCTGACAGGGACGTGGAGCTCTGCGTTTACACACAGAGCTCCACGTCCCAGCTCAATTGTCGGCCATCGCGGCCGCCGGGCACACACACAGTGTTCTCAGTGACGTGACGGTTGCGCGCGCGCCCCTAGCAGCTTTAAATGACAGGACGTCATATGACGTGCTGTCAGGATCATAGACTATTCCGCCCGCCGTCATTTGACGGCGGGCGGGTATCAAGTGGTTAAAGGAACACTAAAGGTGTTTTTTTATTAGATCAATTGATTGCTGTAAGCTAGAGCATTTAAATATCACTTACCTCGTTTTTCCTTTTGACCTCCAAAATACAGTAATCCAGGTTTCAAAATGCCATTTTCTGTCTCTCCTCTTCTTGCTTTCCACCAGCATCTGAGCCGTTTTGCATGGTGGAAAGCAGAATGTGCTAACCCCCTCCCTATGACTACAGCCCTGCGTGAAGATGTTCTCTTATCCCTCACAGGCATGGAGGCTAAGCCTAATGGGAACTGTAGTTCCCATTAGGCCGTGATGTAGCAAGAATGAATGCACACCGCAACAAGTGGGGGGGAGTGCTCTCTAGTACTGTCTGGTCTCACCAGGCATCCTAATCACACCCTCCCAGGGAGAAAGATCTCGGTCACTTTGCTTCTTTGAATACTCACGAGATTGTGGTCAGCTATGGAAAGGATGTGTTCATTCATTGGCAGCAGCTGTCTCTTTCTCACACACCTGCTTGCTTCCAGGACCATCCCCTCACATGTAACATTGCACAGAGTATGATGGCCACAGCAGTCTCAGATCAGCCCTCTTTTCCTGGGCAGCATAGCATCAGATAGCTCCAGCAAACTCTAGCCACACACCACTGTCCTCCCTTCAGTGCAGACTTGTACTGCTCTCTCCCAGATGCTCAGCACAGTAACATGGTTACATAGTTACATAGTTAGAAAAGAAAGGAGGTACTCACTGACTTATATTGGCCACATCCCTCGATCAATAGACAAAAAGAGTATCATCCCATAGGTGAGACTTTTTAAAGGCCAAACAAAGTTTAGAAGTAAAACATGTTTGTTTTAATAGAAATATGTACACATAATTGCACTTGGTGATGGTACACGCAGCAAGCAACCAAGGTGCATGTAAAAACAACAAATATACAAATACAAAACAATAACAATAAAACAGCACGTGTGCCACGAGGGGTGGCAGATAGACAGATAACTCTCCTAGTAGATGGTATATATATGCCCGATGCGTTTCTGGTTGTAGACCGGCATCAGGGGCCACGGATGAAAAGCAGTACAATCGTGGTTCTTTTTTTTATATACACGAACCACGTCCATTTCTGGATACAGACCCTGGTTGCATGAGTTTTATTAGAGATAGGTTAGCGTCTGAGCGTTCCCCAAGCCCAGAGGGATAGGGAATAGATGGGCCCAGGACCTTCCGGTATAGTAATAACCAGGTCGCGTCCTATCCAAATCCAACACACCTCAGTCCCTGTTGGAGTCTTAATAGACCCACTGGTTATCTAGGTCCAGGGTTCAAGGGTAAAAAATAGCCCCCCCCCCCAAGTATACAGATGCCTTTCAAGATTTGGGCAGGATGCGACCTGGTTATTACCATACCGGAAGGCCCTGGGCCCATCTATTCCCCATCCCTCTGGGCATGAGGAACGCTCAGACGCTACCCTATCTCTAATAAAACTCCTGCAACCAGGAAGAAAATTCAGAAAGGGACGTGGTTCGTGTATTTAAAAAAGAACCACGATTGTACTGCTCTTCATGACGGTCTACAACCAGAAACGCGTCAGGAATATATATACCATCTACTAGGAGAGTTATCTGTCTATCTGCCACCCCTCATGTCACACATGCTGTTTTATTGTTTTGTATTTGTATATTTGTTGTTTTTACATGCACCTTGGGTGCTTGCTGCGTGTACCATCACTAAGTGCCATTATGTGTACATATTTCTATTAAAAAACATTTTTTTACCTTTAAAGTCCCACCTAGGGGGTGATACTCTCTTTTTGTCTAGTTACATAGTTAGGTTGAAAAAAGACACAAGTCCATCTAGTTCAACCATAAATAAATAATAATAAAAGAAAAAAAAATATCGTACAACCCCATATACCCAATTCTATAGCCACAGTTGATCCAGAGGAAGGCAAAAACCCCAGCAGAGAATGATCCAATTTGCTACCTACAGCAGGGGAAACAATTCCTTCCCGATCCCCCGAGAGGCAATCGGATTTTCACTATAAATGTTAGTACCCAGTTATGTTATGTACATTTAGGAAATTATCCTGACCTTTCTTAAAGCAATCTACTGAGCAGCAGCACATGGTCCCCACAGTGGTTTTCTCACTGCATTCTGAAAGCTGGTGACACAACTGATCTCCCTTTCTCCACCAGCCCAGTTCAACCTCCTTGCTCTGTTGCATCAACCAATCACTGTCCTCTAGTCTAGACCCAGGTAAGATGGCTGCCCCTTCACTAAGATCCTTTGGGTAGCAATACTTTTTTTTTTTATGGTTAGGGAGCTTCAGATTTGTTTCTGTGTTCTCAGTGCCAGAAGCTCTGTGGCAAAAATTAACAGTGCTGAACTTCAGGCACCAAGAATACATGTGTAATTTAACCACTTGGTGCCCAGAGGATGTCATATGACGTCCTGGGCTTTGTGGTGGTATATCTATATGATGCCTGTAGCTACAGACATCATTCAGACATTGTCGTTTTCAGCCGGCTATTCCCTGCACCATAAGAATGATCATAGCAGCTGTTCCCCTGCTTGATCGTTCTTATGATCAGTGAGTCGGAGATCCGTTGGCCCTGGATGCTGATCAGAGATTTCTGGCGGACCAGATGATCGGCGGCCGGGCGCGATGTTATGATGTCACGCCCGGCCTCTGCATTCAAAGAAAAAACGTCACCGCTTCAGCTGTGAAGCGGCGATCTTCTTCTTTTTTTTTTTGGCTTCCCAGCCTAGTGGTGAGATGTGGGGTCTTATTGACCCCCATACCTCACTGTAAAGAGGTCCTGTCATGTCATATTCTTATTACAAGGGATGCTTACATAGGAATAAAAGTGATCAAAATGTAAATTGTATTTTTTAAAGTGTCAAAAAAAAAGGAAAATTAACAATAAAACTTTTTTTTTTTTAAGTGCCCCTATCCCTGTGTGCTCGCACGCAGAAACGAACGTAAGTCCCGCCCACATATGAAACTGGTGTTCAAACCACACATTTGAGGTAGCACCGCAAATGTTAGAGCGAGAGCAATAATTCTAGTCCTAGACCTCCTCTGTAACCCAAAAATTGTAACCAGTAAAAAAATTTAAAGCATCGCCTATGGTGATTTTTAAGTACCGAAGTTTGGTGCCATTCCACGACCGTGTGCAATTTTGAAGCTTGACATGTTAGGTATCTATTTACTTAGCGTAACTTCATCTTTCACATTATGCAAAAAAATTGGGCTAACATTACTGTTTTTTGATTTTAAAGTATGAAAACATTTTTCCCCCCAAAAAAAAACATTAAAAAAATTGCTGCGCAAATACCGTGCAAGATAAAAAGTTGCAATGGCCGCCATTGTATTCTCTAGGGTCTTTGCTAAAAAAAACATATATAGTGTTTGGGGGTTCTATGTAATTTTCTAGCAAAAAAATGATTTTTACATGTAGGAGTGAAGTGTCAGAATTGGCCCGGGCCTGAAGTGGTTAAAGCACAGCACTAATTTTAATTGTGATTCCGAGGGGAGAACTAGAACATGATGCTTGTGGTCCTTATAAAGTCATTTGGAAAACAATTTCTCAGGAACAATTTAATAAAAAAATGCAAGTACAGAACACAAGATGTTCAGTTCTGTATCTGGCCTGTCAACGCTTTAATGTGCACCTTTGTGCATTAAAAAAGCCTACTTTAGTGGGGTTTTTTCCCCCATAAATAAGCTTGATATATCTCTATAGAGTAAAACTTTACAGTTTAAATTTATGTCCTGTTTTCCGGCTCATCTACATTTTATAAGAGTAAAGGAGTCAACATGTATTTGAGTTAGAGAAATGGCACACTAGTGTCAACTGACTGTAACAAGCGCCTGCGAGTTTGACTGATAACTATTCTGAAGTACTGTAGTAAGTAGGTGTCACATCAGACAAAAAAAAAAAGAATTGAAGAATGTGAACTGTTATAAGTTTAATACCACCATTGACATGCTGTGCATTATGAAATTTTATATTTTGCATTTAGATTTTATGTTTGTTCACAAAATAGGTTTATCATCTTATCTCCAACTGATCCTGATAAAAGTGCTTAATATTTGTCTTGTAATCATAAAAGATACAAATAAACAGCTTTTCCTGTGATTTTGCTTGGTTTATCACTTTTACACATTTTATGCATTCGGATACTTGGATAAAAAGTCAAATAGCTTGCATTTTTTGGTTGATTAGAGTTTTCCTTATTTACTGATGATAATATTTATAACTAAAAAATATAAAACAGGCAATGCAATCCTACATTTTTGTTGCTCTGGCCATAGAGAGGCAGATTTGTCATTAGTATGGTTAGCAAAAGAAAAGACATGAGTCCATCACTCAAGTGGAAAAGTCAGCTCTCTCTTGCACAAAGATTTGTGTACTCACATATGGTACTTTGTTGTCACAGATGAGGTTGCGTGTAGCCACCCAAACATTTATATTTAGTAGGGCTGTGGAAATTAATGATTAATTCCTCGATTAATTGTTAATTTTTTTGATCAATCAAAATTCTCTTAATTGGTGCTAGTGGTGCAACGGGTCGTAAATGATACGTGATCCGATGAGTCACCATATGCGGATCAGTACACCACGTGATCCGCGGAGCTCTGCTGCTGCCTCAGCCATAGGAAAGGCCGCGGCTTCGGCCTAGGTCGTCCCGGAGCAGCTGCCATCTTGGTCCACCTGGCGGCGGTGGCCTAGGTCAGCCTAGAACGGCACGCTGACGTCATCACCTGGCCTCAACTGCTCGTGTTCGGCCGGCTTCTCTGGTAAGACTAAGCAAGCACTAATCTTCCTATACAGTGGGGGAGATGTGGACCATATTACAGTGGGGACATGTCTGTGGATTACAGTGGGGACATGTCTGTGGATATTACAGTGATGAAGATTGTGGATATTACAGTGGGGGGAGATTGTGAATATTACAGTGGGGGGAGATTGTGGATATTACAGTGGGGGGTTATTGTGGATATTACAGTGGGGGTGATTGTGGATATTACAGTGGGGGGTGATTGTGGATATTACAGCGGGGGAGATGTCTGTGGATATTATAGTGGGGGTGATGTCTGTGGATATTACAGTGGGGAGATGTCTGTGGATATTATAGTGGGGGTGATGTCTGTGGATATTACAGTGGGGGAGATGTCTGTGGATATTATAGTGGGGGTGATGTCTGTGGATATTACAGTGGGGAGATGTCTGTGGATATTACAGCGGGGGAGATGTCTGTGGATATTACAGTGGGAGAGATGTCTGTGGATATTACAGTGGGGGAGATGTCTGTGGATATTACAGTGGGGAGAGGTCTGTGGATATTACAGTGGGGGTGATGTCTGTGGATATTACAGTGGGGAGATGTCTGTGGATATTACAGTGGGGGAGATGTCTGTGGATATTACAGTGGGGGAGATGTCTGTGGATATTACAGTGGGGGAGTTGTCTGTGGATATTACAGTGGGGGGTGATTGTGGATATTACAGCGGGGGAGATGTCTGTGGATATTACAGTGGGGAGATGTCTGTGGATATTACATTAAGGGAGATGTCTGCGGATATTACAGTGGGGACTATATATGGTGGTGATCTGCAAAATGTATGTGCGTTATAATTGTAATTTAGTCAATTAATCGATTAAAAAAAATCCATTATTCGAACACGAAAATTGTAATCAGTAACAGCCCTAATATTTAGTGAACTTGGTTATGTTGTGATAAACGTTTGAAGGCTGCAGTGGTCATGTCACCTCCAGTTAAATACTATACCTCCACTTCCTAAATATACCCTTTCATTGCCAATCATAGTTGCCTTATTTACCTATTTTGCCTCTTGCCAGTTTGCCCAAACTACTTTAAAGTAGCCACGCCCTCTGAGTAAGCCTGTGTGTGAACCATATAAGAGAGGTATCTGCATGAGTATCTCCAGCTTCCTCCCTCTTTTTTTTTTTGCCTCAATAGACACAGTAGAAGGCTGCACTCAGTGTTTTGGGTGAGATGTTGTGTTTTTTTTTTTTTGCATTGATGGGTTTATAGCACTAATAGTGGACATCCCCAAAACGAGATACGCAAGAAATCAACTTTTTTTGGACCAGCGTAATTTCGATAGACCGACGTATCCGTCCGCGCAAAACTGCGCTAGACACACCATTGATTTGCTATTAAAATATGCAAATGGGGGAGTTACGGGGATCCACAAAAGTAAGTTGGTGCAGTGCAGGCTACGCGCTGTGCGCAACAGCTGCACGTCCTGTCTAAAATTAGACCATATAAAAGGTGGAATAAAATTAGACAATCCGTCTACATGTCAGCTAAAGCAACACTGTTAGTGAGGAGCTGAGCAATCACACTTGCTGCACAACAAACTGTATGTCAACAGGCCAGGGGCATCCATGCTCATAGCTATACTACTGACTTTAGATGAGCAAAGAAGGAGGAGGGCACGGAAGAGGATTTTTTTTTTTTTTTTCAAAAAAGTTTTCTTTGCTTTTAGAAACATTTTTACCAAAAATATACATACATATATACATCAATACATAACATACATACACATTACAAACACGGTCTCACTATCTTTCAATAGCCCTTTAAAACCTTGATGGATATAATAATCTAATCTGATACAAGCCCCCTCACTCTTCACTTGATATATCACATACGCATAGACATCTTTGGCATGAGTGATTCTGAGGTGTCTCGCATCTTCAGATTCAGATTCAGATTCACCCCTCATGCCATCCTGGAATTAACCACAACCCTGCAGGAGGACATCACCAGCCCAACACATGACACCACCCATGACACCCATGACAGCTACATATACAATCCTAGCCCCATCCCCACAGATTTCGAACAGAACATGTATGGGGACAGCTGGCTGGTTGGTGAGTGACATGGGTGGCAGGCATGACTGTCCCCCCCATGATGCCCACATCACAAGGGGCACATGCACTACTAACATCCTCCTGTCTTATCCCTTCAGGGTGACTCTGCATATGCACTGGGACCCCATCTCATGACTCCTATACGGAACCCCCCATGGTACCCTGTTGTATTCCCCAAACTTTGTATGCCAGATCATCGGTGCATGTTGCATGCTGCACAACTTTGCAGTGAGAAAGGGCCTGGAGATTGACATAAGTGATGACCTGAACCCTGAACCAGACAATCCCCCCCTAACCGAGGCTACCCTGTCTTCTGAGGGAAGAGCAGCCAGGAGCCAGCTCACATTAGGCATCTTTGCACGTTGAACACACACATTAATCATGGCACAATGAGAATGCATGCATGCACACCACTGTGGTCCCTAGCACAGACACATCACATCCTAATCACATTGGATTGGCACAAGCCCACCATGCAGGACTTGTGAGCAGCAACGCCATGCCACGGCTCCAATTATGTCACTGTACATTCATACACCATTCACACGGACCTGGGGATCACTTCTCCCTGGTCCTGGGGATCACTTCACCACAAATTAGGATGACACCCTTTTCTGGCAGGAATGTCACCCCCACATTCCAAAATAATTCACAAAGAGAACCAAAAAAAAAAAAATGACCAGCAAAAAAAAAAAAAATGCCCAGCAAAAATATAATTTAAACAAAAAACAAAAACAAAGAAAACACAGAAAAGACAAAAATCACTCTGCAAAACAGTCCCCAAATATCTCAAAGACACGTCACAAACAAACAAACAAACAAACAAAAGCTAATAAACAACAGAACAAAAGCACCTTGCTGTATAGGAAGGGATACAATGGGATGTACTTTTGCAAAGGAAGGGTGTTTGTCTCTGTCTATTTAAGCTGTCTGCGTAGCTCACTAAGTTGCCCGGGTCCACTTCCAATTTCACTGATTGCGCCGTTCCCGAGTTGTGAGCATGCGCACAGAGGTGCTGACCATGGTCCGCTTCATGTGCGCATGCGCGATCAGGCCGGCCCTTCATTTGCATGGGGTCACGGCTCATTTCAATGTAACACGCCCACGTCCTTCCTAATTTGAATTACTCCGCCTTACGCCTCGGAATTTACGTTACACCGGCGCAAATTTCTGCGCAAATACTAAGAGGATACGGTGATTGTGCCTCTACATTGCGCCGGTCTAACGTAAAGGAGGTGCGCTACGCCGGTAAAAATATGCGCCAATGTACGTGAGTCTGGCCCTGTATTTTGTGACTGGAGCAACATTCAGTATGTATTTGCATAGATATTCACCTTAAAGTTCAAGTTTATCTTTTACATAAACTGGCCCATGCAGACAAGAGGCACCAGTAGGTAAAAATACACTGTGTTTTTTGTAAAAGTATTTTTGATGCAAATGCCATACATGTGGGCCTTTTCTGTCACCCATTAAGCCCGGCTAAAATACTCCCAATGTTTACTTTCATACTGTCTGGCTTATTTCCAGGACATGGATTAAATCAAAAATGGCTGTTGATCCTTTTTCTTTGGGGACAACTAACGTTCTACTATAGTTGTCCTCAAAGAAGGAGGCTCAGTACCCATTTTGAGCATCCACTGTGCTTATTGTTTCATGCTTATTTATTTACATTCAGTTTATCAACATCATGAGAGGCTGCAGCAGTGATCCATGTATTTTGTGTAGTGATGGACTCTGCTGTATACCACCCTAGTTATGTGCTAGACTAGAGGCTACTACACTTAAATACATGTTTTGGGGATTTTTCTATACGGTGACAGATATCATCAAGTTGTCCCTAGCAATGGATTTATTAATACTATCTAAAAATTGCATGTTGTGTCTACATGAATGTAATCACACGCCACAATACAAGCTTCTGCAATATCATTTTTTTTCCAGGATTCTCACTAGGATTGGGATGGATATGTTTTAAAGATCATGCATGTGTTCCTTTGGTCAGATTGATGAGTTGCCTGTATTGCACAGTACTACAGATCTCACCCAATGTCTCACTATCATTTGTGAAGTAGCATTGTGAATTTGTCTCCCAGCATATGTTTAATATGCATGCTTTAGAATATTCAACTTTTTACACTTGCAACGATCTCCCTTTGAGACATAATAATTGTATTTATATACACCTTTCAGGGTGATCTATTGTTCTGCAGTGATTCTTCTAAATGTTTACCATGAGCTATGCATTTAATCAACTCAGTCCTGAACCCACACATGATCATACTGATCACATAGGCATATTGGGGTTTATTTACTCAAGACAAATTGACTGTGCACTTCTCAAAACCAGGTGTTGGATCGCCACCAGAAGTCTATCCTTTTCTAAATATATATTTTGTAGGGCTGTGCAAATTAACTTTTAATTAATCGATTAATCCTAAATTTTTTTGATTGATCAAAATCGTTCTGATCGATTAAAATTCTTTTGATTGGTACTCACCTCTCCGCCAGCTTTTGGGCCTTCAGGGAGTTCCGTCAGAGATCCGGTAACGTCACGGAAATCGGCAGGGCTTGCCGTGTCCATCTGAAGGGCTCCTTTGCTCTGCCTTCATATCTACATGCCGGCGGGACCTTACTATCTGCCACACGCAAGGCCTGTTACACTTCCCTCTATCACCCTGGCATTCTACAGCCATTCACTGGGAGTTGTGATAGTTCCCTTCACGGGACATCTACATGCCAAAGGACTGATGTTAACCCCTTCTCATCTGGATTCAGCAGTGGTATCGTTGTACACATTTTTATACCAGTATCATATTTAGCTACTTGTTTTCATGCTGCTTTTGCTACTGTTTGGTATTACTCACTCCATTTTTACAGTTTATGTAGCTACATCAATTTTATCTCCAGTGCAATATTTATTTGGTTACCCAGTTGAAGACTATAAAAGTTTTATTGCTATTCCCATCGAGCGCTGCCTTTGTGTTTTTTTGTATCCTGCTATCCATTTTTCCAGTGGTTGGAGCTGCACTGGGAATCGTTCTGCAAGGAGATCAGCTAAAAGTAGTTGGATCTGTATGTGCGTTATAATTTAAATTAGTCGATTAATCAATTAAAAAAAAAAAAACGATTAATCGAACACTAAAATTTTGATCAGTAACAGCCCTAATATTTTGCTATTCTTTAAACTATTCCTTTTATAGAATGTTTGCTTTTTTGCATCGCCTTGGATTGTTGCTCTTCATCACCGCATAAGTAAGGGTTTACTTTAACCACTTCCTTACTGGGCACTTATACCCCTTCCTGACCAGGTGAAATTTCAGCTTCTGGCACTGCGACGCTTTAACTGACAATTGCGCGGTCGTGCGACGTGGCTCCCAAACAAAATTGGCGGCCTTTTATAGAGCTTTCTTTTGGTGGTATTTGATCATCTCTGCGTTTTTTTTATTTTTTTATAAACAAAAAAAGAGAGCGACAATTTTGAAAAAAAATTATTTTTTACTTGTTACTATAATAAATAGCCCATTTAAAATATATATATATATATATATATATATATATATATATATATATACTGTATATATATATATATATATTTTTTTCTCAGTTTATGCCAAAATTCTACATATTTTTGGTAAAAAAAAAAAAATCGCAATAAGCGACTGGTTTGCGCAAAAGTTATAGCGCTTACAAAATAGGGGACAGAATTTATTATTAATTTTTATTATTATTTTTTTTACTAGTAATGGCGGCGATCTGCGATTTTTATTGGGACTGCGACGTTATGGCGGACACATGGGACACTTTTGACACATTTTTGGCGCCATTCACATTTATACTGCGATCAGTGCTATAAAAATGCACATATTACTGTATAAATGTGACTGGCAGTGAAGGGGTTAACACTAGGGGGCATGTAAGGGGTTAAATGTATTCCCTGGGTGTGTTCTAACTGTGTGGGGGGAGGGGGGTGACTGGGGGAGGTGACCGATGCTGTGTCCCTATGTACAAGGGACACAGATCGGTCTCCTCTCTCCCCTGACAGGACATGGATCTCTGTGTCCCTGTAACCGCCGATTGCGAGTGCCTGGTGGACATCGCGCCCGTCAGGCACGCGCATCGGTATCTGAGGAATGCAGCGGGCATGCACGCGTGCGCCGGTGGCGCTCACGCGCCCTCTAGTGGTCAGGAAAAGCGATGGGCGCATATATGCGTCCAGTCAGAGATTGAGAAGCACCCGACGGCCGCATATATTCGTACGGCCATCGGGAAGTGGTTAATATAAAGAAGGATTTGTAGATCATGATTTTGCACCAAACTGACTAGGTTGTGCATTGAGGAATTTCTGTATATAAAAGTAAGTTTTATTCAGGCTGGGAAACCATGCTTCTTTCCAGAGAGAAAGGTGTCAAAATGACCTAGCAAAGGTTTCAACACCACAATACACATTCACTTTGCTGCATAATGGATTGCAGGACCAGCATTGATAATTCTCTGGCGCAGAAAACCTGGAATAGTTATTGGACTAGGTAGACATGCATTACCTCATTTTGCCAACACTGTAATGATGTATCGTAGAGGGTAAACATACTTGAAAGTTACAATCCATTATCAAATATTTTCATCTGTTAAATTATTACACTATTGGTGAATTTATAGTAGTAGGTCTATTTTACAAAGAATTCAATATGACATTTACACAACATTCACACAAAATCAGGTAAAAATGTACTGTTCATTATTAAGCACAGTTCCATGTATATTCACTGAACATTTGTCCAGCAAATAAAGCATTTACCGATCTAAGAACACATGTTCTTGCATTAGAAAGTCCCTTTCTCTAACATTCTTCCAACTTTTTAATGGATAAACATTCATGTAGCTTTTACCCCTAGAGGGGCCACTGGAAATAGGCAGGTTCTCTCACAGTAATACAGAGGCTGCTAGATCCAGACAGTTCCAAACACACCAGCTAATGCATGCTCTGTCTAGAGGGTGTCCTTTTATTGATTTATTGCAGAAAACCTGAACTAGAGAGGTGTACAGGTGTAGAATACTCCAAAATGTCAGTAAAAATGAGCAGGTGGATAGATTATGGCAAAGGGAATAGTCAGCTAATCTGGAACTTTATGCAAGCTTTCCTAGTCTTTACATCCCCAAGCACATGCACACCTGGAATACGTGATCAAAGTCATACTCACAAAGTCCAAGGACAGCTGTCTGCCACACAGCTTCCATGCAACACCCTCCACTAAGGAAGAAAAGGGTCCTTCTTCAGACTGTTTGGGGAGTGGTGATACTTCTCATAAAATGTCTCTCAATCAGATCTCCTTCAGCCTCTCAGCCAAGTACACCAGGCACAGAAATCAACTCCAATACACAGGCTGCATCCCAGAGGTAGCAGCCCCATGTCTGTTGCCAGGTTGCACCTCATCTATGGGTAATAACTTTACGCCGGACATACAACTTACGTGCAACTTACAACTTACGTGCACCTCGCGCAGCATGCGTCGGGCGAACGCATATTCATGAATCGCGGTATTTACCTCATTTGCATGTTTGAATGCTTAATCAATGAAAGCAGCAACATGCGTCCAGCCCATATTTGCGCCCATGCAACGCCGGCAAGCTACACCTTCGTATGGTAGCCAGTTTTTAGGTGTATGTTGGTTTGTGGGTCTGGCGCACACATACGCCAGCGCACATTTGCACTTACGTCGCCGTAATGTGCTATACGTCGGCGTAAGTGTTTTGTGAATCTGAGCCTTATGCCGCGTACACACGGTCGTTTTTTGCGATGAAAAAAAACGACGTTTTTTAAAACGTCATTTAAATTGATCGTGTGTGGGCAAAACGTCGTTTTTTGTCTTCAAAAAAACGACCAAAAAAAAATTCCAACATGTTTGAATTTTTTGTGTCGTTTTTCAAAACGTCGTTTTTTGTTTCACAAAAAGTCACCGTGTGTAGCAAAAACGTCGTTTAAAACGACGTTTTTCAACCCGCGCATGCCCAGAAGCTAGTTATGAAGCGAGCTTCAATGGAAAAGAGTGGTGAACGTAACCTCGCTTTTTGTGAAAAAAACGATGGTGTGTATGCAAAATTGTCTTTGAAAGTGACGTTTCAAAAACATCGTTTTTTACTTCACAGAAAACGTTGTTTTTTTTCATCGCAAAAAACGACCGTGTGTACGCGGCATAAGTCTTGAAGCTGTAAAACAGTTTCAGCACCACGGAGAGCTCCACAGGATAAATTTGCTTACCAGGTTAGAAGGCGTTTTGACAGTTCACTACAACATTTGCCAGATGTCTACATTTAATTGCTGCACATTCACTCAATTATTAATAATCTGGGTATGAAATGCCAGTGTGCTTGAATTGGTATAAAATATTCACTGTCAAATCCCTTTAGAAACCTGTATAAGTAAACTCCAATGTTTGACACTAGATTGTTTATTTTCTGCTTTATAATGTGTTATACTTCATTTTATATTATTATATTTGTTTTACTACTTTAGGCTTCCAGAGTCTGGAAATCAGAAACAGCCATTTGGTTGTGCCAGATTGTCTTCCAAGTCACCCGTTTGTTCTGTAGTGAAACAGAGAAGTGCACCTTTTCGATCAAGTTACTCTGTTGAAAAAGAAGAACCTGTAAAGTGTTTCCAGGATCAAACTAGTGTACAAGGTAGTATATTGCTATATTAAAAATGTAATATTTTTATTAAAAAGAAAAGTGCAGCTTGATTTAAAAAAAATCTAACATTTTCCTATGTATCTCATGAAAAATAAAAAATAATGCTCCGGGCAGTCATTGAGTATCTATGGTAACCCACAGCCTATTTGGCATCCTCTTGACTACCTTGATTCCAATGCAGTATAATTGCAGTGTGTTGAATGAATGAATGAGAGAAGTGGCGGAGATGGATGCCAGAAGAGCGAAATATGTTTGTTGAGAGCAAAATAATGGGAAAAACAACACTGGTGGAGAAAGAAAAGTAGCAAGAGTGTAGAACACGAAGTCTGAAAATAGGCAACTGAGAATTGTGTCTTGAAAAGAGAAAGCCATACACTATGAAAAGTCAGTCAGGCTCTATGAAAAGGAAACAGATTGTATTTCTGAGGTCATGATTTTTTTTAGCTTTTTATACCCATTCATTCCACCCTAAAGCAATGATTAGTGATAAGAGCATATACTTCCTTTATAAATTAGCAGAATTCAAAATGTCCAAACGTTATCTTTTTTCAAGTTCAGACTTTGCAAAAAAGTTTTAGCAAAGTACTCTGAGGCCGCGTACACACGATCAAATCTATCTGCTGGAAACGGTCGGCCCGACCGTCCCAGCAGACAAATTCGACCGTGTGTACGGGCGAGCCGACGGATTTGGCCACCCGACAGATTTCAAAGCATGCTTTGAAATCTGTCGGCTGGGAACCCGTCCGCCCGACATGTCTGCTGGTTAGTACGCTAACCAGCAGACATGTCTTCTCGCACACGTGCCAAATGGTTTTGACGCATACGTGGAAGTGTTTTACTTTCTGGTGCGGTGACGTGGCGGCGTCAACGTCACCGCCACGTCACTGCCGTCTGGTGGCGGGGATTTTGGTTTGATCGTGTGTACACGATCAAACCAATATGTCCCCAGCAGACAGATTTGTTCAAATCGGTCGGCCCGACCGATTTGAACAAACCTGTTTGCTCGTGTGTACGCAGCCTAAGGGCTCATTCACATGTGTTGATCATGAAGAATGAAGCAATGCTCAATAATTATCCTATAGCATTTATGATGTGTTTATGTTATGCATTGAAAACGCTTCAAGAATGAATGATAAATGGCCATTAAAGTGTTGCTTTTCTAGTGGGAAGTGCTTAAAGTGGAAGTAAACCCATCCATAAAACAGTTTCATTTCCAGCACGTGTCGGAAATGTAACACTCCCATTGGTTGTGCTTTCAAACAAATTGTCAAACCATCCAGTGGCTGGTGTCATAACTGATCACATGTGCAGAATCATGGCAGTTGTAGAATAAACAGAGGCAACGATGTCCGCTTCCTAGGCTAAATGCGATCGGGAAGATTACTTACACTTTAAAGGGAATGGAGGAAATGATCTACTTTGAGGTGTGGTTAGGTTGTGGTGTGATAGCAGATATTTTTTTTAATTCTCTGTAAGATAGATTTGTATACTTTGATCTCTTTGACACTTGGCTTGGTCCAGCCCAACTTTGCTGACAAAAATGCTTTACCACTGACAATAATGCTCAATGCCTCTGCTCCTATCTGGCACTGTCAGTATTGCTGGCTGGGTTGTAGCTTTTGCCTGCACACAGAAACAAATGGTGTTTGCTCTTTAAAACCAGACAGTGACTGGAGCTGCTCTGTCCTAGTTTTCTGTTATTTTTCAGTGCATTCTGTGATATAGGTACCTCCACTGCCTCTCCCCAAGTGCCCAGTTAAAACTTTTATCAATGTTTCACTAGCACACCATAGCCCTAGGTCCTGCTAAGGTGCTTTTATAAAGCATTATAGTTGAAATCAATGGAGATGGATGACAAGTATTGATGCCATATGAAAGCAGCATGCTGCCTAATGTTTAACACAACACAATGCTACCGCTCCTGTGTGAACAGCACTGTGTGGTGCCCATTGTAATATGTATGTCAGTCGTTGAAGAGCAGTTATAAGGCTTTAAAAATGCTGAACACATGCCGCATAAACACAGGGTATTGACACACGTGTGAGATATTTATTGGCTAATGCAAGTTTTTTTTTAAACAAATATAAGCTTTCAATACAGCTTTGGTTTGTTTCTCAGGCATTATATAATAGTGAGTTCAGTAAATGTAGATGACTGATATAACTGCCTATGACTAAGCATAACGAGGATACATAGGAGGAAAATATTATTATTTTTTTACTTATTAGTGTTTTTAGCAACAGTTTTAAAAGCCCCTTTAGTTTGTGGTGATAACTATAACAAAGTCTATGCACCTGGCCAAAGCTAGTGTACATTGCAGCTTGGTATACGATAGGCAATATAATAAACCAGAAATGATTTATGTAGGTTTTAATGTTCCTCACATTACCTCTCAGAACAAGATAAAAGATTTTCTCACATAGGAGTAATTGAAATGTAATTGAAATGCTGTACTCTTCAAAATTCTACTTGTGTTTTAAAAACTCCTGGGAACACAATGCATAACTCCTCTGAAGCTTACATTGTATGTTACTCAAAGGAGCCATATTCTTGTCCTAAATAAACAGGTAATGTCCATAAACAACAATAACCAAGGCTCTGGGGAGTCATGCTGAAATGACATGTAATGAACAAACAATAGGGCAATCTTACCACTTCTAGAAAATGGAAATATTCTGCAGATATTAAAGGAAAAATATGAACCCATTGTGCAAATCATATTTATAAAGAACTCCATACTAGCATAGCTATTTCCACAACTAAAACAACAAAACAATCCCCTGTGCACTGATGTAAAGGTGAGCTACCTTGTCCCCACACAGACTTTTTTCCTTGATGCTTCTGAACTCAGCCTTTATCTTATCTGTTATCAGTAAATTGCTGCCATTCAACATCATCCTGTGGGATACAACCCAATTCAATTCCCTCCATGCATGTTTAGCAGAATGACTACAGCCCACTTCCTGTTTTTTGTCTGGTTATTAGCCTAGACATATGACATCATGCACAGCTCTTTCGCTCTCACTCTCGTGAGAGTTTGCCAGGAAGGGAGGGGAGGGGGTGAGTCATAAGAGGGCCAATGAGACCTTTAGAGCTGGAGGTGTGTGTAAATTCAGGAAGTGAACATGCAGCAGATTCATCTGCCCACAGTTAAAATGACTGCAGCCAGACTTAGTAAAGGGAGATTTCTGCAGCATAGTTGGCAAGTACACAATCACAGTATATATATAAAATAATATGCAAAGTGTTTGGAGGGAAGCTGCAGAATGGCATGTATTTTGATATAATATTTCACAGCAGGGCCTGTTCCTGCGCCGAACAAGAGTAACTGTGAGGGCTTACAGTGTTGTGGCTCCACAACCACCACAAAAGGCTCAATTTTTCTGCTTCTGTTTAACAGGGGCATATACTTACAATTTTTGATATAGTATTTCACATCAGGGCCAGTTCCTGCGCTCCTCAAGAGTAACTGTGAGGGCTTACAGTGTTCTGGTACCACCAATACCTAAGGCCCAATTTTCTGCAGAGTATATAGGGCAGGCTGTATAGTATATATACAATGCTGTTCAGAGTATATAGTGCCTGGGGGTCCCCACAACATTTTTTATTTTATTTTTAAATCTGGGTGTGGGGTTCCCCTTAATATTCATACCAGACCCAAAGGGCCTGGTAATGAACTGGGGGAGACTTGCACCGTTTTTCTATATGATCTTCATCTACATTGCATGGACCAGACAATACATTACAACAGCAAGTAGTTTTAAATTAAATGTTTTCCTTTTAATGTAATTTTGCTGTGGTATTGTTCTAAACACTGCAAACATGTGCTACTTTACAGGCATACTAAGGACACCCCCCCCCCGGCATGATATTTAAAGGAATATTTCATGTTTATGGTTTCACCTTAAGCATTAACCTGAAGAGATGGGGGAAAACAAATAATTGTTAAAAGATTTTGAAAGTTTGCCCACTTCCAAAGAAATTAATGGTCTATAATTGTTATAATGAATGTATTTTAAATGATAGAGACAGAATATCAACCAAAAATCCAGACAAAACCACATGCTAGAAATGTTATAAATTAAGTTGCGGTTCAGTGAGTAAAATAAGTATTTGATCCCCTACCAACCAACAACAATTCTGTCTCCCACAGACTGGCTACAGTATGTGCCCATGTGGAACACAGGAAAGACAAGGACAATCCGCGCTTAACCCCTAAGTGGTATAGTCCTAGGACAATATTAATAAATGAAAAAAGTGAATAAACATATAGTGAAAGTGCTGCACCTCAATACAAAGAAGCCTAATATTGGGTTTCAAAAAACATGTGCAAAAAAAAGGGAAAAGGGTGCGCTACAGAAATGAGCAAAAATATTTTGCTGAAACAATTTAAATAATAAAGTGAAATTCAACTGTCCTGTATAATAAATCCAAACAACTGTGCAATATGAGTCCTTTCTGGGAAACATCAAAGGGCTGGTTCACAGGAACTTTCACTCCTCCAAGCTGTGTACTAGCATAAAATGCTGCAGACAAGTCAGCTGATAAGCAACATCGATCCCATATGTAAAGAAATGGGTGGCCGCTTACCAGAAAGTTGGACCCCCCAAGGGATCAATCGGGCACTGAATGTGGATGTCAATCACTGAGTCCAGGTGGCTGCTCCGGTTTTGCCTTTTTTAGGGACACTCTGGAACATGGACATGGAAAACCCCACCGAGTACTCCAGGATGTGAAAAAACTCTTGAGCTCAGATGGAACATGTAAAATAAAATAGGAGGAAGGACTTCATAGTGCAGTGGTTTCCTTAATTTTTTTGCTTTATTCCAATTAAACTGACATTTAAAATTGCTTTTAAAATTGTTCCACACAGCACTAATACAAATCCTCAAAATCTGAAAGCAAGTGCAGTTTGTTCCAGCTTCAGTACAGACCGATCAGCTGGTGTGGTGACGTCAGCGATACTAGGCTCCACCCGACGCTGCGTTTCATCCAAACGTGCTTCTACGGGGAAGGAGGCATAGGATAGAACACAGATTAGTCCTGTTAATTTAAAAAGGTTCTCCTAACGACAACTTGTATAAAAGACACCTGTCGACAGAATCTTTCTTCCATTCAAAACTCGCCACCATGGGCAAGACCAAAGAGCTGTCAAAGGATGTCGGGGACAAAATTTTAGACTGGCAAAAAGCTGGATGGGGCAACAAGACCATCAGCAAGAAGCTTTCTAAGAAGGAGACAACAATTGGAGCGATTATTTGCAAATAGAAGAAATACAAAATAACCATCAATCACATTTGTTCTAGAGAGATTTTTCCTCATGCTTAGGGTAAGAATGATTATGAGAGAAGTGAGGGATCAGCCCAAAACTACACGGGAGGAGCTTGCAAATGATCTCAAAGCCATTCAGACCACAGTTACCAAACAAAGCAATAGTAACAAAATATGGACTGAAATCCTGCAGCGCTCGCAAGGTCCCCCTCCTCAAGACATCACATGTACAGGCCTGTCTTCCCTCAGCCAGCATGACAATGACCCAATACATACCACCAAGGCAACAAAGGAGTGGCTCAAGAAAAGGCCCATTAAGGTCATGGAGCGGCCTAGCCAATCTCCAGACCTTGATTCTATAGAAAATGTATGGAGGGAGCTGAAAATTCGCGTTACCAAGCGACAAACTTAAAGCGGAGTTCCACCCAAAAATGGAACTTCCGCTAATCCCACTCCTCACCCCCTTACATGCCACATTTGGCATGTCATTTTTTTTGGGGGGGGGAGTGGGGGCTTCAGGAGGAGTGGGACTTCCTGTCCCACTTCCTCCTTCCACCAAGGGGCTGGTTAGGCGATTAAGCTTAATCACCTACAGCAGCCCCTCCCTGTAGGCGATCGCATGGGACACATGCGCAGTGGGTGCCCGGCCGTGAAGCCGAAGGCTGTTACGGCTGGGTGCCCACAGTTGTGATGAGGACGCCGGCCGGGGGGGGGGGGAGCGGAGCCCCGGTCACCGGTCGGCGCGTCGCTGGATTGCTGGAGCAGGTAAATGTCTGTCTGTCTGTTTATTAAAAGCCAGAAGCTACACTTTTTAATAAACACAGATATTGGCTGGAACACCCCTTTAAGGATTTAGAGAAGATCTGTAAAGAAGAGAGGACCAAAATCCCTCCTGAGATATGTGCAAACCTGGTAATCAACTACAAGAAACGTCTTAGCTCTGTGCTTGCCAACAAGGGTTTCTCCACCAAGTACTAAGTCATGTTTGGTTTGGGGATCAAATACTTATTTTACTCACTGAACTGCAACACAATTTATAACCTTTTTATCATGTGTTTAAGATAAAAATCTCAAATGCTCCTTTTATTGTCTTCTACTTTTAACTTTATAAAGTAGGGTAGTGTTCAAGGGATGCACTACACCATTTGTATGGAGAAAAAAGCAAGTGGAACTACACATGGATGTTCTTTGCTTTAAATTTATAACTTCTGAGGCAAGGTAGTATTTTCATGCATCATTTACACATGAAATTAAAGGTTTTAGTTTAGGACCAAATAAATACTAACAAATTAGTATCTTAAAAGCAAGTAAGACTTCAGAGCTCCAATGCACGACTAAATAGTTAAAATCACATTTTTATTACAAATTGCATAAAACACATTATCTTGTATAGTACAGGACACAGGCTTGATATTCATAGACCTGGGAAAAGTGTGTGTGTGTGTGTGTGTGTGTGTGCTGCTCAGGCTTGATAGGGAGGGGGTATGTGGACTGTGCATCAGCACCTGCTACTAGAGTGTTGATGGAGATGGAGCCCATCCTGGCTCTTACAAAGGTTCAAGGAAGGAAAGGATGACCCCTGGAAGTCACCCATCTATGGGGTGCTGTTACGATAAAATGGAGTGACAACCTCAGCTTGGACTCCAACATACCACGCCCCCAATGCATTTCACTCCGCACCCCAGAGCTTAGTCATGGTCGGAGTCCAGGTTGAGGTTGCCACTCCATTCATCGTAGCAGGACACCATAGATGTGCGACTTCCAGGGGTCACCCTTTCCTTGCTTGATATTCATAGATCCTGGGTTATAGGCTGTTACCTTTTTAGTTGATTGGACACTGATTAAGCTAATGAGGACATGCGCACTCCAATTAAAACACATTTAGTGTGACAAATATTAAAAGTTCATGACAGCAGCAGGGTACAGGCAAAAAATTCCAGACACGTTTTACACTCACCTGTGCTTAATCATAGTTATTTTCTGCCTGTACACTGCTGTTGTCATGAACTTTTGATATTTTGCACAATAAAGTTGTTTTTATTGGAGTGTCCAGATTTTATTCATTAATACGTCCCGAGCCTGCACTTGCTACTTCCATCTTGAAAAGTGTGTTACCTTCATTTCACCACCTGAAGTCGTAACAATCTTTTCTTAAAGCAGGGGTTCGACCGTTTTTTTTTTAAATTATTATCCCGCTCTTACCTTGTCTGATTCGGAGCCCGTGCGTCCCACTTTTTTCGCCGCCAGCATAGTTTTTTTTCAGCAAAAGAACACTTTATAAAATTCGGTGGTGGCAGGTTCCATCTTTACTTTACCACGTTGAAGCCGAGAACGATCCACTTCCGGGATATGGTGAATGCTGGCGTCCCAGCATTCACCGCTCTATCCCGCGCATGTGCAGTGTTGACGGCGAGTTGCGCCGTCAACACTTCACAGTTCCCATGGCAACGGCCGGCGTCATAATGACCCGCCCCGTTGTGCTGAGACACTCAATGGTGTATTTTTTCACGCCCACGTCACATGACCCGCTTGCCGAGTCACGTGACCGGCGAAATATCGCGGAATTTGACCAGAGAGCGTCTCCTGGGGACGTCAGAACTAAGTCCCAGGAGACATAGCGCCGTCGGGGGAAAATGGATAGGCACGCCCATTCCCCCGCGGTGTACTATGATTGACAGGGCCGTATCAAAGGAAGAAAACGGGTAATCCTTTACCAAAAAAAATAAATAACCACGGATTTGGTATTGTGTATAGAACGCTGTTGTATGCATATTAAGTGGAAAATTAGGGTGAATCACCACTTTAATGAGGAAATGCGCCCTGGGCATCGCCGTATAACCCTACCCCACTTTGTGAGTCCTCCGTTTTTGCTCATGTTCTAAGGTGATGGTCCTCCTCTCACTTATAGAGAAATCTCTCTTTACTCAGCTAGTTTATTATTTTACTTCAGATTCTTCAATCAACACTTCACTGTTTTCTAATACATCAATACAATCAGTGTACCTGCATCGATGCAACCTCTGTAAAACCTTGGGAGCTGTACCCGGATCCCACCATGTGGATGGCCTGTAATGGTGTTTATGGTACTTTGATCCTGCTTGGACGCTTACTTGAGCACTTGCTGCAATGCATGTAGTTAGCCGCAGGGTGCTATTCAGGTCCAGGGCAGTGGACCCTACGAATGGGGTGAATAACACACCTACTCCCTGGGACAATAGATCATTCAGGGCATTTTAAAAATATGACTGTCCTTGAAAAGCCTTTTGGTTTATTTGAAAGACGAAAGTGGTGAGGGAGTAGGGTTTTGAACTTTATTTTGTACCCACTTGAAATCTCTGATTTAAAGCCACATGTCTGAGATGTCTGTGACCCAGAGAGAATTAAAATGTAACAGATGTCCCCCAGCTCTTAGGAATGAAGGCGTCCCTTCAACGGGAAGAGTATTTTGGGAAATATTTGCTGGGTTTTGTTACACAAGTTTTGTTTCAAAAGGAAGGGATAAGGGTCACTAAAGGAAAAAAAATTGTTTTGCTGAAATGACTGTTTATAGCAGGGATCCTAAAACTACGGCACTCCAGCTGTTGCGAAACTACACATCCCATGAGGCATTGTACACCTCTGACATTCACAGACATGACTAGGCATTATGGGAATTGTAGTTCCTGAACAACTGGAGGGCCGTAGTTTGAAGATCCCTGGTTTACAGGGTATAGAGACATAAAAGTTAACTGATTCCTTTTAAAAATGATTAAAAATAGATAAAAATCAATCATATAATGTGCCTGCAGTTTAGTTTCACTTTTAAACTGGTGTAATGTTTCTGTGAAGTAGAGAGACACACAGAACAAAAACAAACAAATGCAGGGCAGTGTTTTGTTTTTAAAATGAATCTGATTGGTTCTGAGGAGTTTTAGACACACAGTAATGACAGCTTGGACCACAGTGAAAAGCTGCTATGAGATTTTTCATAAGGAGCCAGACAAGCAGGAAGTGTGGAGATCAGAGCGGAATTACAGCAACTTCAAAGCAAAAAAAAAAAAAAAAAAAAAACCGAACAATGAGGACATGAAACCAGGACTGCAGTAAGGAAAAGGAAGCTATTTAGCTAAAAAAAAAATTACTTTAGTGATCTTTTAAATTTGGAAACTGAAGCCTGGGTAGGGGAATTGGGTGCTTTTGTGTTTTGCAGAAGTGGAGGCTCCTGTGGAAGTTGGTTTTGGGATCTTCCACTCTGGAAGTAAAACCATTTCTTCCGTGATAGCTTTTATAAATTGGTCAAGTGCCTCCTCTTGAAAAGGTATACACTGAATGTGAGTAAACAAGCGTGGAACAATACGTACAGTGGATGCTCAAAATGGGCACTAAGCCTCCTTCTTTGAGGACAACTAAAGATATTATCACTTTAGAAGCCTTTTCATACAGGTTATTGCCACATGCCACCAGTGTGCTGTAGTAAACGTGTGCTGTGGAAATTTATTTGTGATCACCCAAATAGGGGATGGTCATTGGTCACTGACTAAATCCACAGTAGATGGAGAAATTTGGCCAGCCTTAGAGCCCATTCACACATGGGCGACTCGTCAGGGGCCACAGCCGCCTGACAAGTTGCATCCCGCTCTGGTTAATAGAACCATTCTAATAGGAGCGATGCAAGTTACGACTTTGGGGGCGACTTGGGACGACTCAGGGCGACTTGCATTGACTTCTATACAGAAGTCATTTTGCAAGTCGCCTCTGAATTCGTCTTCAGGTCGCCCTCAAAGTCGTGCCGCCCCTGTGTGAATAGGCTCTTACTTTATCTATAAAATATTTATTCTCCATCATTGTTACATTTCTGTGAGATGGCTGCAGGCCCATAAAAGCAATTGAAATCGCAGCTGGAACCTTTCCGACCCTCTTTAGTGCCACTGATATTGAATACATATTTATGCATTTGATAATTACAGTTAGAAGCATGCCTGAAAAAAATGATTATTGAGAAACAAGATATGTGCTTGTTAAATGGTTTTATTTAATTTTTAAATCTTTTTTCATTTACAAGCCAGCTACTTCCATTTGAAGCACAGGGTAACAATTGTTGTGTCAAAGAAGTCCATTTCCTTTATTTTTACTTTCATGTAATCAAATGAACCACAGGTAATAAACATTATATTTGAGAAAGTGAGCCAACGTAACTGTAACAGACACATTCTTTTTAATACACTAATTAGGGCAATTAGTTGTGCAGTGATGCAAACTGCTCTCTGTCTTTTTTGTGTTTGACAGTAAGTACAGCAGAGCATCATTAATGTTCTGAACCAAAAAATAGAAGTTGCCAAATTTTGTATTTGAAGTGTGAAAGTTTGTACATATTAATTGTTTTACCAATCTGCAAAATCCATTATTTTCATCCAGCACATTGCTCATGATAGACTGTGCTGTTGTCTGGGGAAAACACAAGTGTGGCAGGACAATTAAGCAGTTGACAGCTATGTATACTCTTTTAATGCATTCAATACAGATCATCTTCTTACAGCATCACATTCAGGAGACAGCAAATCAATGAAGTACAAAAGCTTTAAGGACAGCCAGAGCTCGGATGCAGCTTTAATGGTGAACGTGCCCCAGGTAAAATTACATAACATCTTTTCACTCTGTTTCTTCTCATATTTATTGTAAATATGATGCTTGTAACAAAAATGTTTTGTGGAGGAATTAGAGACGCTGGTATTTTGTATTGTTTGATCGTTCTGCAGTGCACAGCTTGTTACAGGAACAATTCAAGTGGAACTAAGCACAGACATAGACTTATGCATTAAAATGAAAGTGATAAATGGGTATTATGCGCCGATTCCCTGTCCATTCATTGCACTTTCAAACTTTACTGGCAGGGTGCTGCCATAATTATATACGCCAGATAGGGCAATTCTATGTGCATAATATTAGCAGCTAAACATATTTTGCCCTAATGTAAGCTTTTAACATTTTTTTTATTTATATGATAATACAAGAATCCCTAAAAGTATATTTTAGTTTTAACAGGATGGCAAGCTTTTTGTGAGACTTTGTTCTTTTCATACACATAGTAGTGTACCATAGATTATATTTGCTCATAAACCTATTACTGTCCAATGTTGTCCACACCCTATACTCAATGTCCAGCTTTACACATCATGGACTATAACTTGATACTTATCAGCCATTTTCTTAGTGTGAAATATTGTTTGACAATTTTACCTATTTTTAAAGCTGCTAAGAACAATTTCTATACAAATTGGGGGTATAAAATATGCTTGTAACAAGTATTTATAGATGGATGATAACTAAAGGTTATAAATACATGACCTTTTTTTTCATATTAAAGCATTTCCTGATAATTTTACACTACCCTAAACAAAGCATTATCTTATCATTTAGTGGGGGGAGAAGCAGAAGTGTATTTTTTCATTAACATGTCTATCTTTTTCCATTATGGAGCTGCCAACTGTTCACAGATATTGTAGTTGTTTGGCATCTTTACTCAAGTGATTGTGGCTAGTTTGTTTTAGGAAGCTTGTTGATCTACTCATTTTGAACAAGCAGGAATATATAAGGGTCTAGAAATGCAGCACTAGTCTATAATGTTAAATTGCATTCAGATTATATGTAATGGCAATTTAAGTCCATAAAATGAATATTGGAAGGACAGATGAAAGCCCCACACCATCTTCAGTGCGATAGGAATTTCACACAACACCACAGAGTTGGACTCTCAAATTATAGAGTGGTCAAATAACATGTGAGATACAGTAGATGGATTCCACCAAGCAATAAGCAGAACGGCTTACATGAGACATCAATGGGCTGTACATGTAGATTCAAACAGGCAGCTCCACGAAGATAAGAGTGTGCCAACCTCTTAATGACTTAGGGCTCGTGGGTTGAGAATGCGTGTAAAGAAAATCTCCCCTAGTTGAATGTTTTTATCAAGTTCAGTTGGACCACCAGGATACTCTTTATAGAATATAGTATGAGTGAATAAACCCTATTTTTTTTTGAGGAAGAACCTCATTAAACTTTCATTAGCCAGCATCTTAACTCCAAGAAAAGAAAACAACCATCCTTTTCTTTACACTCATCCTCAACTCATGAGTCCTAACTTGGGAGCCCTAAGGACCATCGTGGAGCCCATTCATGTCTGATGTAAGCCGCTCTGCTTGATGCTCAGTTCTGAGTCGTAGAATCCATTTATCTCACATGCTTATTTGACCACTCTATAATTTGAGACTTTTTTTCGGTAAGAAAACTTGCTGGAAACACTGTGGCATTGTGTGCAATTCCTATCGCACTGAAGCTGGTGTGGGGCTTTCATCCTACCAATATAAATTTGTTGGACTTTTATTGCCATTATATGTGATCTAAATGCAATTTAATTCTAAAGAATAGCACTGCATTTATGAAATTGTATATTTCCTTAAAGTGATTGTAAACCCTTACATACCACTTTTACCTACAGGTTAGCATATAATAAGGCTTACCTGTTGGTACTTAAAATATCTCCTAAACCTGCACAGTTTAGGACATATTTGCCATATACGCTTGTGCTGACGTCATCAGTGCATGCACACTGAAGAAAGTTCATGTTTCAACCGGACCTATGCCGTGACCTATGCTGTGCCCGTGTGTGGGCCCCATAGGTTATTTAACCTTAGGTTAAAAAAAAAGCCAACTTGCTTTAAAATTAACCTATGGACTCCTAACCGATAGGCACGACCATCGGTTAACAATCCATGCATGCTCAGAATCAAGTTGACGCATGCTTGGAAGCATTGAACTATTAACTATTAATCTATGACAACGGTCCTTCAGACCGTTCTCATCGGATGGACTGATCGTGTGTATGAGGCTTAAGAATAGGACAGGCAGAATATTACAGCAGGAAACTCAGGAATACAGAACTATGTGCACCATTAGTATCTCCAACTGTATGCTACAGTGGACAGCCAAAATATTGAATAAGCTGCATTTTAAAATAAAACCTGAGCTACCGTATTTATCGCGGTATAACGCGCTCCCGCGTATACCGCGCACCCCAAAAGTGAGCCCCAATCCTGTGGAAAAAAAGTTATTTTTGTACTTACAGTTTTGGTGTCTTGCGCGGCGTCCATCGGCGGCCTCGTAGGGTCCGGCGTCCTTCTGCGGCTTCGGGTGTCCTCTTCGGCGGGTCCGGCGTCCTTCTGCGGCTTCGGTTGTCCTTCTTCTGCGGCGGGTCCGGTGTCCTCTTCGGCGGGTCCGGTGTCCTCTTCGGCGGGTCCGGTGTCCTCTTCGGCGGGTCCGGTGTCCTCTTCGGTGGGTCCGGTGTCCTCTTTGGCGGGTCCGGCGTCCTTCTGCGGCGTCCTTGCGTCCTCCCCGCTCGTTTCCCGCGCCGAGTTTTGAATACTGCGCTAGCATATACCGAGCGCAGTACACTCGGGCAGGCTCGGCAACTGTCGCGCTCACGTCCTGTACGTCCAGACTGGCCGAGACTGGCCGAATATACACGAGTGTACTGCGCTCGGTATATGTCGCCGCAGTATTCAAAACTTGGCGCGGGAAAACGGGTATCGGCGTATATCGCGCACCCACGATTTTGCCCTGATTTTCAGGGCAAAAAAACGCGCGATATACGCCGATAAATACGGTAATTAGAACATACTGTATGTTGTTGCACGCTGACATGCTCAATATTCCTGAGGGTATAAATGGATCTCTGGTGCACGTGCTGAAACACAGAACGGTAGCCTTGAGTGTGGGAGCTCGCAAATGAGGCCACAACAGGAGAAACAACAGAAGTCAGAGCAACATATGAGCAGCAAAGAAGAGAAGACAGAAGTAGTGGAAGCAGTAAGGCGGCGTACACACGACCGAGGTTCTCGCTAGAAACCAGCGAGAACCTCGCTGGGAGCTGCATTCCAGCGAGAATCTCGGCCGTGTGTACGCTCTCGGCGAGCATCCCGTCGGGAATGCCGTCGAGCAGAAATAGAGAGCATGTTCTCTATTTGCTCGACGGCCCGCCTGGATGAATGGCTGGTTGCCATTCCCGACGGGCGGGTCACCGAATCTGACGGCCGGCTGAGAACCTCGACGGGGGTAACGATGTGTTCTGCCCGTCGAGGTTCTCTGCCGTGTGTACGCGGCTTTAGAGTCCCAGCAACAGAAGTCCCAACAGAAAATGCTTGGATAATGAGCAGCCAACAGGGTGATTAAAACCAATGCATGATCACTGAACAGACAAGTGGCTAAGTGGTAACCAATTATTAGCTGATCACCTTCATTAACAAGCAGTCAAGCATTTTGGAACAAAAAGGATGTTTTAAAATGTCACAGCTATAATAATGCTGCAGCTAGAGGAATTAGATCAAAGTATAATCCAAACAATTCCAGGAGTTTCAGCAAATATATTTAAATTAACAAGTGAAACTACATTTCTGTTAGGAAATGTTCAGTCTGCCTGTTTTGCTGTGAGATTAAAGTGATTTTTAACCTCTTACATGAAATATGAACGAAACATATCCCTCTATAGTGTGCATGTTTCAATCCAGAGCACTAAGTGTCCTTTCTGTCTGTTGTTCCTCTGCTAGATCTGCATGAGTCACTTCTGATATGTTTTGCTGACATCAAGAACTAAAAAAAGTGACAGGGGAAGAAGCTCCAGCCTGTGATTGACAACCTCAATTCTGTTCCTGTGTGCTGGTTGAAGGGGACTGTGCCCCTTCCCTTCAATCAGCTCTCAGAGCTCCCCTCACTGAGCTCTGCAGAGTGTAATTTTAGCTTCACACCCCCTGCTTTCTAAAAGCTCAAACAAGCTGTATTTCTGTACTTTGAACAGATAAAGAGAAGAGAAAGCCGCAGACAAACATGTACAACTTATTTTGGAGGATTTGTTTTATCTCAGTGTATCACCTGATGCCAGTCACTTCAATGGGTATATATAAGAGTTTACAACCACTTTAATGCACATTCACATGCATCTCTAACATACTTTTAAGGAATGTGTTTATTTTACCTTGGTAAAAAGGACTGTCTTGAAAACTCTGACGTCCGAGGGGGCGTGGCCGGCAGCCGAGGCGGATGGCTGTGTAAGGAGAGAGCTCCGTGAGACCCGCTTGTAGCCAGCTCCATCCAGCGACTGACACAGCATATTAAGGCACCATTCTGCCTACTTACCCCCCGGGGGAACCCCTGGATCACGATGGGGAAAAGGAAAAAGGAGAAGGGCCCGAAAAAACCAACAGACTTTTATCCGTCCGCGAGCACGCCTAGGCCGCAAGATGGCGGCGAGGCCTCGGACTCGCGGTACGGCTCGCACCATGGAGGCAGCAACAGATCGTCCCCACACTATGGCACGGGCGCCCGACCACAACATAACGCCAGCGGAGGATCCTCTCCCGGAGCATCGCCCATCAACAGCCCACAGAAGTCGGCGCAAAAGAAATCTTCAACCCACAGATATGCAGGTGAGCAGGGGGACGGATGTAACTCACAGAACAGCACTAGTGACTTTGTGGAACATATTAATGAGTTCCCTACCACCGGTCAGCCCCTCAGCGATACAGTAATGAGGGATATGTTGATCACTCTTAGGGGCTCCCTGCATAAGGACATGATGTTGTGTGTTACTCAGCTAAAGAGAGATGTGTCTGCCATAGGGGATAGGGTCTGCCATGTTGAAGACAAGATGGGGGAATTCACAACGGCTCACAATGAACTGGTAGATGCACATAATGATGCAGAGGGTGACATCCAGGCCTTGAGAGAGAAGTTAACTGATTTAGAAGACAGATCGAGAAGGAATAACATAAAACTGAGGGGGGTGGAGGAGACTGTGACCCCCGCAGAACTCAGGCCCTATGTGCAAGCCTTCATAGCAGCCATGCTTCCTGATGCTTCTGCCAGTGAAATCATAGTGGATAGAGCTCATCGTCTCCCCAAACCTAAATATCTGCCTGACGGGGTACCGAGGGATGTCATTGCTCGTGTACACTTCTTCCATGTTAAGGATGACCTCATGCGATTTACACGGAAGAATCAACCACTACCAGGCCCTTACTCTGGCATCAGTGTCTTTGCTGACCTATCTAAGCACACCATGATGGCGCGGAAGAACCTGTCCTCTCTGACCAAGATCCCGCAGAATCATAAAATCCCATACTCCTGGGGCTTCCCAACAAAACTGCTAGTCACCAGAGAGGGTCGCACGTTTGCGATCACCACCATTGATGATGGGATTGCCCTGGCCAAAACATGGAAACTGATCCCGGATGATGCAGATGCTCCATTGCTGAACCAGGCTATACCGAGGATGTCCCCTGAGTGGCAGCAGAAATGACATTCAGTCACTTTTGAAATAGAGCACAGTGTTGCTCCCTTCTCTTCCTTCTTGACGCAGTAAACCTTGTTGCCTTACTGAGTTCAATACCAGAGTGGCTGGCTCTGGGTCTCGGGGAGACGTATCCCCCTGTTTTCCTTGCGGAATCATCGCACTTAATAGAACTGTTCGTTTTTTCTTTTTATGTTTTGACTCATGTTATTTGTCTACCTTTTTGTTTGTTTTTCTCACTGTACCAAAGGATTCCCACTCTGACCATGATCCCTTCTCTGCGAATCCTCAATTCTCATGCACCTCCAGAACTACAGGATCTCTACAACTTTGGAAACTTGAGGCAGCAACGCCACCTTCAGGTAATTGCATCTCACTGCATACGCATACAGAGATTTTTCTGCCATACATGAAGCATACCGTTCTAATACCACAATGACGATATCTATCGTCTCCATGAACGTCCATGGACTCAACAGCCCCTTTAAACGGTCCTCCATGTGGTCAGAAATGGCCAGGCTTAAAGGAGATGTATTATGCATCCAAGAAACGCACTTTATGACCTCCAAACAACCCAAGTGTACACACAAGGCCTATCCACACATCTTCCAATCTACTGCCCCAGTCAAAAAGAGGGGAGTCCTGTTGGCCATCAAGCATTCTGTGGCATTTAAAATGCATGAGTTAGTATGCGACACGAATGGAAGATATATCATACTGATCTGTGATCTCAATAATGCTACTTACACCCTGGTTAACATCTATGCACCCAACAAGAGTCAGCCAAGATTCTTAAACTCTCTACTCAGGAAAGTGGAAAAGATCAAAAAAGGTTCACTACTCCTATGTGGCGATTTTAACTGCGTTCCTGACCAATCTCTGGACTGCTCACAACAACAGGCCTCGCGCAGGATAGAAATCCAATCTCTTATTCATAACCACAATTTCTATGACACTTGGAGATGCCTGCATTCCTCAGAGAGGGATTACACCCACTATTCTTATCCCCATCGGGCATATTCCAGAATTGACTTGATCCTTACAGACCTACCTCTACTGCAGAAGACACTAGAGGTCACTATACACTCTATAACATGGTCGGACCATGCCCCTGTGACAATTCTCCTGCGAGATGACTCCCCCTCTTCCCCGACCTATCTATGGAGGAACAATGTTGAATTGGTCTCTAACCCTGTCCTGACGGATAGGATTGGACAGCAACTTAAGGAATTTTTTGCTATTAACAACAATGGCTATACCTCTATTGCATCGGTGTGGTGCTCGCATAAGGCATTTAGCAGGGGAATATTGATTCAAGCTGCAGCTAGACAAAAGAAGAGGAAGGCAAAACAGTTAAACGACTTGCTGGAGAAGCTTAAACAATTAGAAACCCAACACAAAACACAACCTATTTCGGTAGTAGAAGATAACCTATTTAAATGCAGACACGACCTTCGCCTATTATTGATCACCACTCATCAAACTTATTTAAGGAGATCTAAAGCGATGTATTATGCTCATGGCAACAAAGCAGGGAAGTTATTGGCGAGATACATTACTAAACGGCAGCAACAAGCTCGTTTACTTAATATTAAAGACCCACACACCACTAAAACAGTAAGTCACCCGACACATATTGCCAATGCATTTATGAAATATTATAAGGACCTCTATAACCTCCAACAAGACACCAATACTACACAACCTACAGAGTTAAACATTAACTCGTTTCTTAACCTCCCTGGCGGTATGATTCTTTCAGATTTTAGGTGCTTAAAGCGGTACCATTATTTGCAAGGGAATTTGGCGTTTTATACTGTAGGCTTGTAATTCTTAGGAATAACTCACTGAAATCTATCCAAACAAGAGTCTAATAGGCATCCCGGGTATGATTTTTTTTTTTTTTTTTTTTAATGAAAAATTATAATATAATAAATAATTATAAAAAATTATAACAAATAATAATATAATTATAGTCAAAATTATTCAATAATGTAATCAAATCAAAATCACTGAAATTTGCTCAGTTGCAGAATTTTTGCTGTCATTACTTTTTTTTTTTTATGACGAATTTCCCCACAAATCGCTATCGCTAAATTCTGCAAGTGATTCTGATTTATTATCTCTGTTTTTTAGCTGCTCTAAAACAATTTTTGCCATAAAGGGACACTTTTGGTTGCTATGGGCAATCTACAGTTTGCAGGGAGAAAGAACAGTTTTTATTATATAAAAGGACATGTAGTGTACAGGGCAGACCACTAGGGACATGGGGGGTGTGTATTTTTTACATACAGTACTGTAATCTATAAGATTACAGTGTACTGTATGTATAGTGTTTGTTTACATTTTTGAATTTGGTGCCGTTCCCCCCCCTACGTCGCGACGCTCGCAGGGAAGGGAATCGGCGGTACACACAGCATCAGGCGGACATCCGGCCGCCGTGTACTGCGGAGATTCATCGCTGGATCGCAGAGAAAAGGTAAGTAAACTTTTTTTCTGCATCCAGCGAGGCAAGTCCGTGTGTGGCACGGGGTTACCGATCTTAGCTTAAAAATCTCACCCCGTGCCACACACGGGAAGACCGCCAGGGAGGTTAATGCAATCTCCCTACCCTCTCTAACCACTGACCAACTATCCATGCTTAATTCCCCGATCACTCTCACAGAAGTTATAGATACCATACATGCCCTTCCCAACAATAAATCTCCGGGTACGGACGGTTTCTCGTCAGAGTACTATAAGACATTCTCTGACATTCTCGCTCCATCTCTATGCGCCTTGTTTAACGGTGTTGCCTCCTCCTCTATGTTTCCGGAAGAAATGTTACAAGCTACCATTGTTACACTGCCTAAGCCAGGGAAGAAGCCGGATACCCCACAGAACTTTAGGCCAATATCGCTTCTAAACACAGACCTCAAGGTCTATGCTAAGATCCTAGCGAATAGGTTGGCCGATGTCACCCCTCACCTGGTAAAACCAGATCAAGTAGGGTTTGTAAAAGGGCGCCAAGCCCCTGATGGTACTCGGAGACTACTTAATTTGATACATTTACTAGAAAGTAGGAAAACCCCGGCGGCCTTTTTGGCACTGGACGCAGAAAAAGCCTTTGACAGGGTGCACTGGGGATATCTCAGTGCTACCCTACAAAAATTTGGTATGCAAGGCACCATACTGTCAGCCATATCTGCGTTGTACACATGCCCGTCAGCTAGAGTTTTCTCGTCCGGTGCCATTTCCGACCAATTCTACATTACCAATGGCACCCGTCAAGGCTGTCCACTGTCTCCCATAATCTTTACCTTGATGATGGAGCCCCTAGCTGAAACTATTAGGTCGACCAAAGACATCTCGGGGATTGATGTTGCAGGTGATACCCACAAAATAGGTCTCTTCGCGGACGATGTTGTCCTGACAGTGACAAATCCGGCTTCTTCCTTGGCAAAAGCTCAGGAAATTTTGCAACAGTTCGGTGCAGTATCTTATTATAAACTGAATATTACCAAATCTTGTATTCTTCCAATTAACCTCTCCAAATCCCTGATTACCTACCTCAAAGGAAGATTCCCATTCCAATGGATGACCAACTCCCTCACTTACCTGGGTATTAGATTAGTCTCTCCCTCTACCCACACCTATAAAGTGAATTTCAACTCCCTCCTGGCAACCATTAAAGCCAATCTAGAACATATCACAACGTTTGAAATGTCGTGGCTGGGCAGAATAGCTGCACTTAAAATGACTCTATTACCCAAAATCATTTACTACTTTAGAACCCTCCCAATCAGGATTCCAGAATCCTTCTTCTTACAAACTGACAAATTGTTTAGGAGATTTATCTGGCAGGGTAGAATGCCTAAAGTAACATTCGCTACGGTTCAAAGACATAAAACAGAGGGGGGAATAAGCTTCCCCACTCTGCGAAACTACTATAGAGCAGCGATCCTAGACCAAATGAAGGCATGGTTTGACCCAATTTCATCTAAACTATGGGTTAAGATCGAAAAGGCAACTATTAAGGGGAAAGACCTTACGGCTTTACTATTCGCTAAACTAACAAACCTACCCCTACAACATATTAGTCTACCCTCTATTGACAGTACCCTACTAGTGTGGGGAAGCATTCAACCCTATTTAGACCCTTCGACTAAAAATAAGCGCAGACTTACTGACCTTACAACCGTGGAACATTTGATCCCGGACCTAAATATTACTGCATGGAAACGGGACGGTTTAACAACTATCCAGGAGGTGTTGACTAATCAACCAGGTACCCATGCATACTCTCTCGAGACTACAACACTTCCAAGGGTCACACTCTACATTCACCTTTGACATGCCCATAGATATATGGACATACCTTTGCTCGTCCTATAACAAACCCAAGGGACTTTCTTGGTTTTATAATCTTCTACGCCATACCAAGAGATTCTCTAAGACCTCACACATGATAAACTGGGAAAGGGATTTGGGCTCCTCCTTCTCAATTGCGGATTGGACGAAAGCGATTAAAATGACATATAGATACACCCACTGTACCAACCACTGGGATAATATGTTAAAAATCTTACATAGGTCCTACCTCACACCTGTTAGACTATCATTGATCTTCCCTTCTGAATCACACCTATGCTGGAGACTATGCGGTGATAGGGGCAATATTTTCCATATATTATGGAATTGCAAACACATTCGCGACTTCTGGGACAAGGTCTTTAAACTAATATCCTCTGTCATAGGTACCTTGGTGCACCCTACCCCGCCTTTAGCTTTACTGAACATCACTGTTACCCCTATCCCAGCCTGCATGAGGAGTATTGTGATACATGTTTTGATAGCAGCCAGGTTGGCCCTTACTTCTAAATGGAAGACCACCCAAATTCCCAACCTCACCGAAGTAATACATAGGGTCTCTACGCAATACTCATACGAGAAACACTTTGCCTACCAATCTGGGACTTCCCAGGCCTTTCTCGCACAATGGTCACCTTGGATCTCTAAATTTCCCAATCCATAGCTTTCCCTCAATCATTTAATGGAAACTGATATGGACCTTTGGTACAGGAGTTTTGTTTTACTGTCTCTTCTTTTCTTCTTTTCTTTTTTTTTTTCCTTTGTTTTGTTTGCTGTATGATTACATTGTTACCATTTGCTATTCTCCCCTTTTTGATATGTATGAAACACGTTACTATTATTATGCTGACATTAGGTTTCCATACCAACGTATGACCCCACGTATGCGGCTTGCCCTTCTGGGCGGCCTAACAGGAGGGCTGCTTCCACCTAAATAGGCACTCTCACACTGCACCGAACTGCAACAACGGGTGGGTAGTTCCTCGGGATAGATGCCAGGTTACCGTCATCTTTCTATGTAGGGGGCTGTGGCTCCACATTGTGTAGTAGGACGCACGGTCTCCGACCCTTGTTTACACTTTTTGCAACATACTGTAACCTTGCATCTTATGCTACTGATCGCATTGTGTCTGGTTGAAAATTGTTTGAGGACCTGCGTTGTCCAATTGTTTGTTTTTTGATATTATTACCTATGTACATGTCTTTTTCGAGAAAGCAAAACTTAATAAAAACAAATTGAAAAGAAAACTCTGACGTCCAATCTAACATACCTAAAATAACTATGTCAGAGAATGAATTGGGAAGGAGATTTCCCCAAACAAGGAAGTAAATAAAGTATGGAAATATATATTCATCAGCCTTATCATTATGACCACCCACCTAATTATGAGTAGATTCCCTTTATGCCACCAAAACAGCCCTGACCTGTTGAGGCACAGACTCCACTAGACCTCTGAAAGTATGCTGTGGTATCTGGCACCAAGCCATTAGTAGTGTTTCGTTTCAGGGAGTCTCCAAACAAGACCTTCTAGATGAGATGGTGTGTCCAAATTGATGAAAGAAAAGATGCATTTATTCACTGCCTTGGATAAGATGCAATACACGGAGACTCAGCTCATATGAGCTGAGTGAACGAGGAAGCATTGTCTGCCTTACAAGCTTTAGGCTAAACAATTTAAAATAATATGCATAAGATCTAGGTGCGTTCTAGGCGTAATTGTAGAGTTATAGTCCAATCAGAGTCCATATCTTCTTAATAGCAAGCTAATCGTTAAATGGGTGTTAAAGTGGAGCTCCACCCTAAAGTGAAACTCACGCTGATCGGAACCCTCCCCCCTCCGGTGTCACATTTGACACCTTTCAGGGGGAGGGGGGTGCAGATACCTGTCTAAAGACAGGTATTTGCACCCACTTCCGGCCCAGCATTCTCAGGCAGAATGCGGGCATGTCGTCATCTCCCGTCGCCCCCCCGTTGTGTGCTGGGAACACTCGGCTCCCAGCACATAGCGGGAGCCAATCGGCGGGCGCAGCGCGACTCGTGCATGCGCCGTAGGGAACCTGGCAGTGAAGCCGGAGCGCTTCACTTCCTGGTTCCCTCACCGTGGATGGCGGGGTGAGCAGCAGAGTGACGAGCAATCACTCGTCCTCTGCTGCGGACGGTGCTGGAATCCAGGACAGGTAAGTGTCCTAATATTAAAAGTCAGCAGCTGCAGTATTTGTAGCTGCTGGCATTTAATTTTTTTTTTTGAGCGGACATCCGCTTTAACATTATGTGACTGACACAAAAAGGAAACCCAGTGGTAGTCTGCCATGACAATGGTTGGTTCAAACTGTCTCTGATCACAAAAGTCTATTCTTTGATCAAACAGGAAGGTAGATGGTCAGTTTTATCAGGTAGTGAATGTTGTCACAGGCTCAAACTTTGTTTCCTATAGAATAGAGAAATGCAAGTGCACATAAGCTCTTAGAAATGACAGTATATATGTATGTGTGTGTGTGGATTTTAGCTACCATCCCAACTTGACGTGTGAACAAGGCTTAAGGGTGCTGCTGCAAAATGCACCTAAGGGCTTATTCACAAGTGCAATAGGCAGTGCTACTACCCTTAAAAAGTGATCCAGCAGGTTGAATGGAAAAAAATTACCCAATGCCCCCATCCACCATTAGAATACACTGATCAGCACTGATAGCTATAGCCAGCGGCGCTGATTGAGCAGTAGAAATTCCGACAGGGTGGTTGTACAGAAATCAATTAGTAGATTGACAGCCCTTGCTGAACAAGCCGAATTTTGATGTATGGCCAACTTAACAGTCAGCTATACAGGAAAACACTTCTCCTTGATAGGTTATCTTTATCATTGTCAGTTTGATAAGCTTAAAACCTTTTTACATGCACGATTCTAAATACATTATATGTATGTATACATGCATGCGAGGTTAAGATTTGTTGGCGCTGAAATTTCAAAGCAGTATATTCTGTGCCTAGTTTTATTACTTTGTGAATGTGATATAGCTCAACATAACTTAAAATAGACATGTTTTCATATTTTGAATGGTTGGGGCTTTTTATGTTTAGCAACTCCATCTTTATCATTTCTTTAAACATTGACATGAGTACATATGGCAGTCTGTGACAAGGATATCAGCTGCAGCACTATAGATAGTCTGTATGTGACAAATTACATTCATATTCAAATAGTTTCACTCAAAATCTTGCTGGATTCTTACATCCTCTTATATATTTATTGGAGCGGAGGAATGGTAATGCTGCTGTGCCCATGCAGCAAATAAAATAGTGACCTTAATTTCTCTGAGCCTGTGTGCTTCATTGTTCATTATATCTCTAGGAGATTCCATGTAGACATTGAATGCCCCTACCATATAAGTGTTTTGTCAAAGAGTGTCAAGTCTTACTCTGTGTGACCTCTGTTATGTACTATATCTGCACCAGGAGACCCACTAGTTTGGATAGAGTGGAGAAACATTACATACTTGGTTCAATGCTGCAGGGAATTGTAAGAATGTGTTATCAAGGATATCATGTCAAAAAAGTATATGTGCTGCTATATAAAAACTTGTATGTATGAAAACTTAATTAAGGTGAATGTGATATGTGTATTAAAGCTGAGTCCAGGCAAACCGCTAAATGCGTAGGTGGAAATGCATGCTACATACGTGAACAGTCAAAAAACATGTTGTGACACTGGAATTCCTGACAACAGTATATCCAGGCAAAGAAACCTAATCCTGTCTTTCTAATTAGGTAGGAAAAGAGTATGACCACAAGTGAAAACCCATCACTGCTCACTCTGTTCTTGGCTAGCTCCTAGTGGTAAAATGCAAATGTTGTGCAATGATATTAGGCTTAACTAGCTCATAGTGCTGCTACTTTTCTGCATGGGATTACAGGGAAATAATACACACTTTAGATGCATATTATTATTATTATTATTATACAGGATTTATATAGCACCAACTGTTTGCGCAACGCTTTACAATGTAGAGGGGAAGGGGGCACTACAATTACAATACAGTTCAATGCAGAAGGGACGGGAGGGCCCTGCTTGTGGAGCTAACAATCTAAGGGAAGGGGGAGTCTAAAAGTAGGGTGAGATACTGTAAATACTGTCCTTATAATATATATATATATATATATATATACACACATATACACACACACACAATTGCCACAAAAAGTATTTGAACCCTTTTGGAATGATATGGATTTCTGCACAAATTGGTCATAAAATGTGATCTGATCTTCATCTAAGTCACAACAATAGACAATCACATTCTGCCTAAACTAATAACACACAAATAATTAAATGTTACCATGTTTTTATTGAACACACCATGTAAACATTCACAGTGCAGGTGGAAACAGTATGTGAACCCTTGGATTTAATAACTGGTTGAACCTCCTTTGGCAGCAATAACTTCAACCAAACGTTTCCTGTAGTTGCAGATCAGACGTGCACAACGGTCATGAGTAATTCTTGACCATTCCTCTTTACAGAACTGTTTCAGTTCAGGAATATTCTTGGGATGTCTGGTGTGAAACACTTTCTTGAGGTCATGCCACAGCATCTCAATCGGGGTGAGGTCAGGACTCTGACTGGGCCACTCCAGAAGGCGAATTTCCTTCTGTTTAAGCCGTTCTGTTGTTGAATCCGGACTTCCATCCATCTAACTGTAGCTCTGTTGGGGAGGCATCCAATATACAGAGCTGTGGACTATATAGTTGTTGTGGATGATATACTTTTACACATTTACACTTGTGAGTGGATATTAAATTTTTACATATTTTATTTAATAAAAGGTTTTGCACCAGAGCCAGTGTGCTCTTCTTTTTATTTATGTTTTACAGTTCTCAGTGCCAGCTGACATGGAGAGCTGCAAGGTAGTGCTTATTGAATAGCACTAGCTCTTTCTAAAAAGAACAATAATTTGGGAATTCTTTATAATCAACATTCTTAGCGTGAACGCAAGTACTGACTATTGTATATATCTACTTTAACTGGTAATTGCGTGGGCATGCAATACAAACAACATTTATATAATGTTTTCACAAAAATAGAACTTTCTTTTGGTGGTATTTGATCCCCATCCGTTTTTTTTTTTTGCGAAAAAATAAATTTTGAAAATAAAAACAATGGGCCAGATTCACAGAGCCCTTACTCCGGTCTATCTCACGTTAGACCGGAGAACTTTCAAATTACGCGCGTTGTTTCATTAGTCTGAATCCTCAAACCATGAAACAACGGCTTCGGGCTTCAATCTGACTGGCTTACGTGTTCGTACGCCTTTGGATCTACGCTGCAATAAATTTGCGGCCGCTGGGCAAATTTCTCGTCGTTTTCCGCGTCGGGGTATGCAAATGAGCTTTTTCCGACGATCCACGAAGTTACGAGCGTCGTTCGCAATCTCTTACGGCATCTGTAGTCATCTTTTTGCCGCGTAAAGTTATTCCAGCTTTTATCTGGTCTAATATTAGACAGCCCATGTTAAGTATGGCCGTCATTCCCGCGTCGAATTTCAACGTTTGTTTTTATTTTTTACGTAAGTCGTCCGGGAATAGGAATGTACGTAAACGACGCTACTCAAACAAAAAATGGCGTAACCACGTTATTTCGCGCAATGCAATTTCGCGTGAAATCTCTGAACGGAGCATGCGCAGTTCGATCGCCGCGGGACAATGCCTAATTTAAATGCTTCACGCCCCCTAATCGCGTATTTCGATTCCGCCACGAGAAATACACTACGCCGCCGTACCTTACGGGCCAAAATCTACATGAATTTGTCGTAGAGCCAGGTAAAATACGGCGGCGTAGTGTATCTCTGATACTCTGCGCCAATGTAATTGTATCTGAATCTGGCCCAATATTTTTACTTTTTTTTTATCTTGGCCAAAATATTTTCTGCTACATGTTTTTGATAAAAAATAAATAAAAAATCCCAATAAGTGTATATTGGTTGATTTTCATGAAAGTTATAGCGCCTACAGACTGGTATATATACTGGAATTTTTATTTTTGAATTTTATACTACTAATGGTGGCAATTAGTGTCGCTCACGAATATACGCATTGCGAATATTCGTTACGAATATTGCATATTCGAGTATTCGCGAATAACTCGAATATCGCGGTGAATATTCGCTATTGCGAATATTCGTATTTTTTCAAATTTTTTTTTAAAACAGATCACATCCTAGTGATCTCCATCGACGTCTAAAAGCATTGCTGGTATGATTAGAGACCCTGAGCCGAGTAGCTGAGGCGATCCTTTTATGTTGCCGAAAATTTGCAATGCGAATATTCGTATTACGAATATTCGCGAATACTTTCTCTGCCCTTCTTTTGCATCAGAGCCAATCAGAGTTCTCCTACCACAGTTGTCAGAGGTTAGCAACCTCCATAGCAACCAATAGGAACTTGCCTGCACAACCATTATATAAGATCACTCCCAGCAGTATTTCAGTGCAGATTCACAAGGTGGCTAGAGAGAGTGGAGTGTTTCTGTTTGTTTTTCTGTGTATTGCGATCTTAGAGCTTAGCATTGTGCTTCCTATAGTGCTTTCAGTTCTGAGTTTCCTGCTTGTAAAACCAAATGCTTTTTTCACATTCCCCCCCCCAATAAAGTTCCCCCCCCTACATCAGCAAGTATGAGCAGCATACGTGGCCGTGGCCGTGGCAGCAGGGGTATGGGAGTTACTCCCAGTGCTGGGTCGCTGCCAGCACGGGGTACCTCTTGCGCCCCTACTAGTAGTGGATCAGGTGGAAGGGGAGTCTGCCTCATCCGCAAGTTTTTTCCCTCGGGCAGCCGCCCGATATTGCCTTCTCAGGCTCCAGTAGTGTTGGAGTATATGGGGCACAGCAGTGCCACAGAGTCTTCAGTCTCGACTCCCAGTAGCACCACCAGTACACCGGTGCCTTTAGGACCCTCCCCCAGCCCCCAAGGGTCCAGCCTCTTACTGTTTGACAGCGACAGTGAGAGGGATATCTTGGGGGAGGTCCTGCATCAGGCAGACATCCAGTTCTGTACTGATGGTCAGGACCTTTTGGAAGGGATGATGGAGGAGGAGGATGGGGTACATGCTGTTCGTATCCCAGAGACATCCCTTCCAAGTGGTGCTGGTGTTTTTGGGCAGGAAACACCCGCACCTAGTCAGACCCAGGCGTCGGTGAGGGGACAGCGGAGCCAGGCTAGCGGCTCCATGTCAGCTGTTTCCCTCAGACCACCACATTTCAGCCCTGGGTCTGAAATATCTGGGGCGAAGAGGAGGGTGACCCAACATGGGTGCCACCTGACTTGTCGGTTCACAGCAGCAGTGACGACGAGGAAGGTAGGCACCCTGGAGAAATGGTGCGCCAGGTCACCAGGGAGACCAGCGTCAGGGTCTCCACTGGTGATGGCAGCAGGAGGTGTCAGCAGCAGCAGCAGCAGGCAGCTCCACCTGTGCGCACCGAGTCCCAGCAGGTGCAAGTCAGCGGCACCCCATCTGACAGGAGGGCGGCGCTGAAGTCACCTGTCTGGGCCTACTTCACCCTGGTAGCAGATAACCAGACCATAGCCATCTGCCATATCTGTCGTGCCAGGGTGAAGAGAGGGAAGTGCTTGGCTCGGGTGGGTACCACAGCTCTGAACCAGCATCTGCGAATCATCCACTAGCGGGAGTATGACCAGATGAATCATGGTGGTGGTAGCAGCACCACCACCACAAGTGTGCAGGGTACAGCAGCCCCTGCCACAGCTTCATCTGTTCCCAGCAGGTCATGCCCCCCGCTCCCTCTAGTAGAGGTACCGGCAGCCAGACCTCTACTTCCACAGCACCCTCCTCTTCTGTGTCCTGCACTGCCATCCGGCGCCAGGCGTCGCTTTCCGATGCCTTCGAACGCACCACTCCCTTCCCCCCTGGAGACCGACGTGTGCGTTCCCTCAATGGGCTCCTGGCAAGGGTTATTGCCCAACATCTGCTTCCCTTCAACATTGTTGACTGCAACCCCTTCAGGCAGATGTTGGAGCAGGCCCAACCCCAATGGCGTGTCCCCAGCCGCCATTTCTTTGCCAGGACTGGTGTCCCTGCCCTACACCAGCACATTGTGCAGAATGTAACCCTGTCGCTGGATCATTCTGTCAGCGACAGGGTGCATCTCACAATGGATGGCTGGACCAGCAGGCATGGGCAGGGCCGGTACATCAGCTTCACGGCCCATTGGGTTTCCCTCCGAGGCGCCGGGGAGAAATCGGCAGCATCAGATTTTGTCGTGCCGCCCCAGGGTGTCCAGGGGAGAACTGCTGGTCTCCCTCAAGCCACTGTCTCCGCAGCTGCTGAGCCTCACAGCAAGCGCCCCCGTAGCTACTCAAGTGTGGGGCACGTGCGCTGTCAGGCCGTGCTCCAGCTTGTTGGTTTAGAGGACCGGAGACACACTGGACAAGAAGTGCTGACCGCACTTCAGGCTCAGGTCCAGAAGTGGCTGACACTCCGAAGGCTCCAGGCAGGTATGGTTGTCTGTGACAACGGCAGCAACCTACTCTCCGCCCTCCAGGCTGGCAGTCTGACCCACGTGCCCTGTCTGACACATGTCCTCAACCTCCTGGTGCAGAAGTTCCTGCGCACCTATCTCGGGTTGAGTGACATTGTGCTAAGGGTACGTAGGATTGCCAGCCACTTCAGGCGCTCCCTAACCGCTACCGCGTCCCTGTCCAAGTTGCAGCGGGACAACAGCCTGCCCCTTCACAGGCTGATTGTGGACAGTGTGACGCGGTGGAACTCCACCCTCCACATGCTGGAGAGGTTGTGGGAGCAGCGAAGGGCGGTGAAGGAATACCTGCTGGAGCAAGGCACTGCCGGGCCATCACAAACACTCCCGTACATCACCAGTGCGGAGTGGGGGCAGATACACCAGGTCTGCCATGTGTTGGCCCCTTTCGAGCAGGCGACCAGGATGGTCAGCAGGGAGCATGTCGGCCTCAATGACGTGCTCCCTATAGTGTTCCTGCTGGACAGGGCACTAGATCGCCTGCTCGAAGCTGGGGAGAGTGCCTTGGTGGAGCAGGAGGAGGCAACACTGCTCCACCAAGACCAGGCCCAGGACGAGGAGGAGGATGATGATGATGAGAAGGTTACTGGTGACGTCCTGGAGTCAGGGCCTGGTCAGGAGGGAGAGCCGGTGTTGAGGGCACCGATAGTCCGGGGGTTGGGCATCTCTGAGCGCGAGCAGCAGCGCCTCCAGCATGAAGACTCAGACGTACCTACCCACGTGGTACCTACCGGAGCATGATGGGACTGCGACGTCACAAGACAGGCCTATATAACTCGCTGCGAGCCGCGCGCCCGCCATAACAGCGGAAGGAAGCGTTGCGTCAACATCTGGAGAAGAGAAGAAGAAGAAGAAGACGACTTCACAGAATAGGGGACTCGCCGCCGCTAGTAATTGAGCTAACACACGTAGATAGCGGCAGCGAGTCCTGAAGAAGAAGAAGACCCCCGGAGAGCGGGAGAAGACCCCCGGAGAGCGGGAGAAGACCCCCAGAGAGCGGGAGAAGACCCCGGAGAGTGGGAGAAGACCCCTCCCCCGCCGCCGAAGATGTCAAAGGAAGCCCGCCGGGTGGTGGGCGCTTTTATCAAAGCGACCCCCCGGCGGCGGAAGAGAACCAGACGGCGGCGAAGAACAGCGGCACCCACCCCCCCGCAGAAGCCCGCCGGAGGGGGGCACTTTTATAAAAGCGATCATACACACCCCCCCCCCGGCGGCCAACTAATAAAATATTTCAATACCCTGTGTGGTTTATTTGTGTTTACGCTTTGCCTCCAGGTGAATGGGTAGGGGTACAATGTACCCCATACTCATTCACTTAGGGTGGGGGGCCGGTATCTGGGGGCCCCCTTATTAAAGGGGGCTTCCAGATTCCGATAAGCCTCCCGCCCGCATACCCCGACAACCAACGGCCAGGGTTGTCGGGAAGAGGCCCTGTCCTCATCAACATGGGGACAGGGTGCTCTGGGGTGGGAGGCCGCAGTGCGCCCCCTGCCCCAGAGCACCTGACCCCCCCATGTTGAGGGCATGCTGCCCGGTACGGCTCAGGAGGGGGGGGAGTTTGCTCGCCCCCACTCCCTTCCTGACCGGCCGGCCAGCGTGCTTTGGATACGGGTCTGGTATGGATTGTGGGGAGACCCCCACGCCGTTTTTTCGGCGTAGGGGGGGTCTCCTTACAACCCATACCAGACCTAAGGGCCCGTTATGCTCCTGAGGGGGGAACCCATGCCGGATTTTTATTTAAAATCCGGCGGGGACTTTCTTCTCAGGATTCATAACCAACTCCGCCCACGTGTAGAATTGGCGGGAATCCGCGTCGGGTCCCCGTCGCTTCTATGACGGCTTTGTCTCCATCGCGGCAAGCCAGCTTGGCGCTGGCTCCCGCGATGGGGCTCGCTAGTGCTCAATCTCGCCGAGAAAGGGAGCGAGATTGACACAATATCCCAGTCACCTACTGTACCAGACCGGATCGTAACAGCAAGTGTGACTAAAAGACTGAACTTTATGTTAAACCCTGGTTTGCGGCCTTTATACTGCAACCATTAGCCTGTCTGCAAAAGCAAATCAGCACTCTCTCTCTCTTTCTCGCTCTCTCTCTCTATATCTATATATATATTGTAGCTTTTGTTATAGTAATTTTTCAACAGTTTAGTTTGTGTTAGTAGTGTCTGTGTCCGTGTATTTTAGTTTGTCTTAGGTTTGTGTTAAATAAAATAATAGTATAAAATGTTTTTGGTTATTATGAAGTTAGATGTGTTGAAAAACCTAACAATCTCAATAAGAAAGGAAACATTTAAAAAGAATAACATTTTTTATTACAAGAAAAAAAAAATACATGTATTTTTGCATGAGCTTGTGAAGCTCAGCCATCGCGTCCAAATTCTTCCTCTGCTGTTGCTCCAGCTGTTGGTTTTGGAGGTCTAATATTCGCATTTTCCGGCAATTTGAGAGGATTTTCTCATTGGTCCTCTGGATGAGACTGTAATTTTCCTCCATCGTTTTGAAAACTGTTAGAATATAAGAAAAAAAAAAATAGGATTAAATGCTGTCCATTTTTATATCTACATCTTTTTGTTGAAATGTTATTAATCTTTGTGCACATATTTACCCTTCTGCCTGGGGCTCACAGGAACCGTCTCATCCTCCTGCTCCTCTTCTCCATCACCCGATTCACCAGGAGTTTGGGGGGGGGGGGTTGCAGCTCCTCCTCTTGCTCCTCAAGAGGAGCTGGGGGTGGTAAACACTGGGAGGGCCCTGGCTGCTCCTCATCCCTCTCCTCCTGTGCATCCTCCTCCTGCTCCTCCTGTGCATCCTCCTCCTGCTCCTCCTCTTCATCCTCCTCCTCCTCCTCCTCCTCTGCGGCCTGTCGCCTTGTGCGCTTGGGGCGCACAGATGGTAGAGGAGCTCCTATAATAACACAATGTTCATATATGTAAAAATGATTTCTAATAACGTATGCAAATTCTGTGTACTCTGCTGTATTGTATATGAATACAAATGTATTTATATAGACAGTTAACCAATGGGATAATGTTATACTAAAGGGTCTTGCTGGCACTACAGGGGACTGAGTTTGAGCTGGGCTGCCACCATGGTAAAATGAGCTGTTTGTGTTTCCTTTGTATTATTCTGATGATCTCATGTTAAAAAAAGGGCCTTATGAAGTACACGGGATTACTATGATAACCCCACGCCTAGCACAGGAATTTAGTGGTAATTGAGTTATAAAATACCACCCCTTCCCCTTTAACCCACCACACCACCACTTTAATTCCATGGTTTAACTTGATGGAATAATGTCTTTTTTCAACAGTACTATGAATACCTTGGGTGGTGATATATGTTACCACAACATGGCGTCTGGGTTAACAACATCTGCCCTAAGGTTAATTACATATGACCTTACATAACTGTCACCAATAACTTACCTGGATGAAATTCATCTCGGATCTGTCTGACCCGGGCCATGTGGCACCTCTTTAGGTCTGACCACTTTTTTAGGGTGGCCATGTGGTCATGTGTGCGGCCATGAACTTGACGTAACTCCCGCAATAGGGAGCGGACTATTTTGTTTTTGTCCTGCTGGCCCCCGGGTTTCATCATATCCCTGTTGCAGGAACCTCTGCAAGATGAAGAACAAAGTATATTATAATACTTTTGTAACGGTCACCACCGCTTACGACCTTCCATCCATCCACGACAAGCTTATCCGACACTCCACAATCATGCATACACGATCCATATCCATTCCCATAAACAAGACGAGACTCAAGCTCTGCACTTGCTTCAAAGATATGACAATTTATTGGTATTTTCTCAGCTTCTTATACAGTCTCAAGCATAATGCAGTTAATCACAGGACAATGCAGTCCCCACCCCCCTATTCACTCACTGAGGATAATTCTTTAATTGGTAGCTAGACATGACGGCACCGCATCATCAGTAGTGTTCAATTAACCTTTAACATAACACAGACATCTAGTTGAATAAGTTATCTAGACAGCTTTATCACACAATGGCAGAGTCTTGTGAGAGTGGGTGCAATCAACACCTTTTCAAAAGCATGTGTCTTTCACAGTGAATAGCCAACACCTCAAGACATGTCTCAAGACATTTCAATAGCCTATTATACAGAGTCACTCTGGTCTTGTAGACCTGAATTAACACCTTTCAAAAGCATGTGTGCCCAGATTGAATAACCAACAGCTTTTGATATTTGAAGACATCCTGCAAACATGAATTAATATTAATGTCCCATCTTCTGTAATGAATGAATTATGATTCTTTGTCACCCTATGGCCCTAGTGGACATAGGAATATCTCAGTCTGTCACGGGCCATTGCGTTACAACTTTTATTTAAACCCTTATGGATATATGATGTAAATGTATGGTATTCAACAATTGGAAGCATTCTCGCCTTATTAATCACTGACAGGGGTAACATGACAGATTTTATATCTTGCCATTTTGGTCGCCACCTTTTTTGCATAAATATAGCAGCCATTATCATTTGCATAATTATGTATATATGAGTAACATCACAGGATACACGTATAGGGGAGAAATTAGTTGCTATTCATCTGACCGCTATAATTATTTTTTGACCCTTATACTGGGCCTGTACAATAGATTATTTTTTTTCATCCCTATCTTTATATATGAACAATAATATGTTTGTTTCGTTTGACTTTTTGATGAATTAATTTTGAATAAATAATGGAGTTGATGTTATTTAAAAACTACAACTACCAGCATGCTCTGATACACCATGTAGCTCACCGTCACCAGCTATTATACTTTAACTCCCAGCATGCCTGGACAGTCAATGGCTGTCCGGTAATACTGGGGAGTTGTTTTGCACCAGCTGTAGGCTCCGTTTAATAAACAGTGCCGTACCAGACGGTTTTCTTTTTTAGTGTGGAGGGGAGGGGGGCTATGTAGGGGTATGTGTATATGTTGTGTTTTTAAATTTTTATGTAGTGTGGTGTAGTGTTTTTAGGGTACAGTCAGAGGGGCGTGGGGTTCACAGTAGTTTCCCGCTAAGGGTTTGAGCTGCAGCGCCAAATTTGCTTCAGCTAGAAGCACACTGTAAGCCCCAGCCCATGTGAATATACCCTGTACATTCACATTGGGGGAGGGGGGGGGGTTATTGCAGTCAGTTGCATTCAGGGAGTTGTAGTTTTGCCACAGCTGGAGGCACAATGGTTGCAAAACACTGCGAGTTTGTTACCTAACTCAGGGTTTCAAGACCAGTGCGCCTCCAGCTGTTGCAAAACTACTACTCCCATCAGGCATTGTCTGTCAGTGCATGCTAAGAATTTTACTTTTGCTGCATCTAGAGTGCCACAGTTTAGAGACCCGTGTATAGTGGTCTAAAAAATGTGGGCCTGCAGAACTTGCAAAACTAGAAGTCCCAGCATGCCCAGGCATGCTGGAAGTTGTAGTTCTGCAACATTTAGAGGGCAATATGTATTCGAACGTCTTGGGCCTTAAGGACCCTGAAGTCTGGACGTTCGCATACGTCCTATGTCCACAACATGGTAATTATGCTAAATAGCAAGGAAAGTGCCTAAATACACATTTACCAACCAGGGTGTCTGCAGCTGTCCAGGCATGCTGGGAGTTGTAGTTTTGCAACAGCTGGAGACACACTGTTTGGGAAATACTAATATCTGATCTTATATCCTAACTTTTAAACTAGTCTAAAATGCAGTTAAAGATAATGAAATAACAGTGGTGAAATTACTTACACTAATCAGCAGTTTTTCCTCACTGGATGAAAAGTTACTCCCCACCATCTTCGCTTCGCAGGGCAGCACAAAATAGCGATCCGAAAATAGACTGGCAAAGATCCAGGAAATGATCTTCGTTTTCGCGTGTTGTTCGCGCGCATGCGCATGCGCGGACGAGAATTTCGCAATCAATTTCGCATTCGCATTAGCGAAATTTAGCAAAAAAATGTTTTCGATAAAATATCACGAATATTCGATATTAACGAATATTTCACGAATATTCTTCTATATATTTGTGAAATATCGCAAAATCGAATATGGCGTATTCCGCTCAACACTGGTGGCAATCAGCGACTTATAATGGGACTGTGATAGTGTGGCGGATAATCTGACAATAACTGACTAGCTGCCACTGACATCACCAGTGATAATACCATACATTGTCACTGTACTGATGACACTGACTGAGAACGGGTTAACATCTAAGGTGAATAACCGGTTAAATGTGTCCTTAACTGTGTGTGAAGTGTGCTGCTTTTACTAATATATATCACATTTTCTCACCCCTGACAGATTGTTCCCTCTGTACAGGGCTCTGTGTTGTTTACCAACACAGAGCTCTTTATTTCACGCTTATCTACAAGATCTTGTACTAATTTTTCAGCATCGATTCATGCACTGAGGGGTGTCCAGTAGATTTCTATGTGCTGACATCCATTCATTTTTATTTGTATATTACTTTATACACATTTATATGAGTGATTTAGTGCTGTAAGAATAAAGGATCGCCTTTATATATGTTATCTGTTGAGGGTTTGTCATTAAGGTAGCTTTTACGCTATATATAATATTTGAGTTTGTGCTTTTCTTGCTATTTAGCGCTGAGTGAGGGTTTGCATTCTAAATTATACTTATGCCTGATGTTCAGCTTCCCTGCAGCTCAGGACCCCCTCAGTTTTATCAGCCCCTCCCCCCCACTTATAAATATGAGTTTCCATACTTTTTACCTGGGACTTGGAGATGACTTTCTGTAGGGGGCTGCACCCTATAACAGATGAATATTGCAGTGAGAACTGCTTTTTATATTTTTTAACTTGCAAAACCATTTTTATTCTTCTTGTATCATAGGAATTTCATAAAGTTGTCCTTAGAGAAAAAAACCAAGCCTCAGAATACCAAGGTCTAAATGGATTTTTCACTCTGGAAACAGACCATAAAGAAGTGAAAGATAACTTCCATTCTCGAAAAGTCTCTGAACACTCAACTCATACATTTGATGTGGATGAGGAAACCATATGTACAGGTAAGAACAGTTAGGCATGTAAATAACTAGCATGTATATAACTATGATGTTTTAACCACTTAAGGACCGCCTAACGCTGATATATGTCGGCAGAATGGCACGGCTGGGCACAATCAAGTAGCAGTACATCATTGTTAAAAGCCCAGCCGTGGGTCACAGGCGCGCGATCGGTCCCCGGAGCTGAAGAACGGGGAGAGGTGTGTGTAAACACACCTTCCCTGTTCTTTGTTGTGGCGCTGTCATTGATTGTCTGTTCCCTGATATAGGGAAAGGCGATCAAGGACGTCACACGTCCAGCCCCACCCCCCTACAGTTAGAAACACATATAAGGTCACACTTAACCCCTTCAGCGTCCCCTAGTGGTTAACTCTCAAACTGCAATTGTCATTTTCACAGTAAACAATGCATTTTTATAGCATTTTTTGCTGTGAAAATTACAATGGTCCCAAAAATGTGTCAGAATTGTCTAATGTGTCCGCCATTATGTCGCAGTCACGAAAAAAAAAAAATGATAAAAATGCTATATAACTATCCCCTATTTTGTAAACACTATACATTTTGCGCAAACCAATTTTTTTTACCAAAAATATGTAGAAGAATGCGTATCGGCCTAAACTGAGGAAAATAAAAGTTTTTTTATATATTTTTGGGGGATATTTACTATAGAAAAAAAGTAAAAAATATTGCATTTCTTTCAAAATTGTCGCTCTATTTTTGTTTATAGCGCAAAAAAAAACACAGAGGTGATCAAATACCACCAAAAGAAAGCTCTATTTGTGGGAAAAAAAGGACGCCAATTTTATTTGGGAGCCACGTTGCACGACCGCACAATTGTCAGTTAAAGCAACATAGTGCCGAATCGCAAAAAACATCCTGGTCTTTTACCTGCATTTTGGTCCAGGTCTTCAGTGGTTAACTGACATTCATATAAACATCCATATAACATAAATATTTGTCTGCTACAAAAATGTATACTAGATAGATAGAGGAATTCTAGGTATACAAATTTTAGGCCTCATGCCCATGGACATTTTTACAGTTACTTTTATGAGCGTTTTTTGCAGAGCCGTTTTTAAGCTGCAAAAAAAACCAGGACCAGTGCAATCCAGAAGCTCCAGCGTTAGATCTGTAAAGATGTCAGATGCCGGAAAAGGGTGGTAAATGCAATTTAACGAGGCTTGAGGCTGTGTTAAGCCTCGTCCAGCGTTTCTTTCTCTATTCAAAATCAATGATTCCCTATTGGAGCCCATTGATTTGAATAGAGGTCGCACCAGAAGTCGCTTCAAGATGATCTGACTTGCAGGGCGACTCGTGTGCGGAAAATCTTGAAGGGGAACCCTGCGAAAGTAAAAAAAAAATTGCGTGAGGTTCCCCCCAGGATGATACCAGACCCTTCGGTCTGGTATGGATCTTAAGGGAAATCCCCCACACCAAAAAAAAAACAGCATGGGGGTTCTACCAGGATCCATACCAGATCCTTATCTCAGCACATAGCCCGGAAGGTCAGGAAGGGGGGCGAGCGAGCAGACCCCCCCCCCCAGACCATACCAGGCCACATGCCCTCACATGTGTGGCCACATGCTACGCAGAGCTCCATACGAATGCTGAAAGGAGCCCCAGTGACTTACTAGGTCCCCAGCTACACTAAGAAGGATCCCAGGCTGTGTGCCGCTTGGTGGGGGATTAGCTTGAGGAGAACCCGGAAGCAGGTGATCCAAAAGGGCTGTAACGAACCATCGGGGATCCGGTGACCGGCAGATTGACAGGTGCACCTCAAACTGTCAACCGGTGACTCTGAACTTATTGGGAGGATTCGCTCAAGAATTCATTTAGCTCACTCGAGTACTAGGCCTGTGGCAGAGGCCCGAGTCAGGCCTGTGGCAGAGGTCTGTTCCTCCCAGCAATCAAAGTGACACCTTCGGCTGCCAGGCTTGTGGCAGGAGTCTGTCCGGAGGCGCTTCACCCACTCTGGCTAGAGTGGCGACGAACTGTGCTATTGATGAAAGCAGGCTTGCTTTCCCTATCTATCCTGGGCCTGATACTGCAAATGTTCTTCTTCTGCTTCATCAAACTTTTCTATCCCACTTCGTGTTGATGTTGGCCGTGTTGGGCCTTGGAAATAAAGCATTTGAAAACTCCATTGCTGACTGGACATTCGCTCACTACTTGTACTCACTGCTATCACCCCTAGAGAAGCCATGAGGGTAACTTAATATGCCGATCCCAAAAACAACCAGCGGCTCCTGAATGGGGTAGCGCTACAGTCCAATAGCACAAACCATTGCCCACGCAGGGGTTTCCAGCAACAACACAAAACAAAGTTAGATTCAGCCTCCTGGCCGTGTAACATGGTATTCCTGTGTACCTGTATGAATGTTGTACCTCTGTCATCTCTTTTCCTCACAGCTTCCCTGCTGCTCTGGTCCTCAGGCTTGGGTCCTCTGTCTGTTCCTGTACAGACATGCACACTTGTGGCTGTTCCATTGCACCCACATGGACTTCTTGGGAGGGTGTAACCCACAACCCTGGCCCTAACTTTTCAAAAAAGCCCTGTACACACCTGCATAATCAGTGTGCTGGCTGTTTCCAAAACCTAATCACTACAAAATCTCCAGGCCCCAAACCAGATATTACCAACCACAGAGGAAATTGAAAAAAAAAAAAAAAAACAGTTTCTTCCAAATCAAAGCATCCTGGAGCCCCTCAACCTGCCTTGAGAATCTTGGGCAACATACACCATGACAGGGAACTGTACTGTCACAATACCATAAATCAGGTATATGCAATTAGCGCATCCCCAGCTGTTGCAAAACTACAAGTCTCATCATACCTCTGCCTCTGGGTGACATGCTTGTGGCTGTCAGTCTTGCAATGCCTCATGGGACTTGTAGTTCTTCAACAGCTAGAGGTCTGCTAATTGTATATCTTTGCTATAAATGGTCGATGCCCTGGAAGCCGGGAAAAACGGAAGAAGACACTGCAACTCCTGTCATCTCCACTTGCTTCTGGGTCCCATGCTGAGCAGCCAGCGTAATACATCCTGAACACAGTTGTAGAGCTACTTGGCAGAATTGGGTTCCCTGTTCTTCTGCTTCAACTCTGTTAGAAACCTTGGCCCCTCTGACACACCAGGTTAAGCAAATGGATGCTGCAATACTATTGGGAGCACAGTCCCAAAGCGGAAATAAAACACCAAGCTGGTTAGTGGTATGGGAAACCAATATATTGTAAATAGCAGTATGTACATAAATGAGAAGGTAATGCATTAGGTCAATTACTGTTCACTAGACAATATGATCTCTAGAATGGAATGGAGTTCTATGCAGCTTAATTAGAGTAAACCTGGTAATCAAAAAATAAGCAATGACATTTGGTAATCAGCAACGATCAGTAAAGAAACAGGATGCTAACTCAAATCCAACCAAAGTGTCATATTTTGTTTTGGATCTAGCAGAGAAAGCTTACAGCCAATGAGGACCCAGACAAAGGTTCATTTTAATAGAGTAGAGAAGGATTAGAACTTCTGAAAATGTTTTAACAGCTGTTTGTGCATTCCTGACATGACAATTACATCCCACTATTTATTTTTCTGGTTCCACAAGGATAAGAAATAAGAGGACATCTTCCCCCGATGGGTCACAAACAGTGTTAGGCTTCATATACAATTGGCCATCATTTACCGTGGCCATGGGAAAACCAAAAACGTGGCATAACTGCGCCATGATTTTGCCACCTTTTCCATTTTCTCGAAGGCGATGGTCAAAACATTCCTATCCTGAACTTGAGTCAGGAGAGGCAGGTTGAACCTTACCTAACCGCAGCAACTCTTAAACTCTTCTAAAAGCCTATGTTTACATTGACACACGGGTTTATTTACTAAAGGCAGATCAACTTTGCACTGCAAGTGCACATGAAAGTGCAATCGCTGTAGATCTGAGGGGGACTTGCTAGGAAAATAAATAAAAAGCATTTTTGTTTGTACATGATTGGATGATAAAATCAGCAGAGCTTCCCCTCATTTCATATATTTCCCTCAGATCTACAGTGACTGCACTTCCAAGTGCACTTTCAGTGCACTTGAAGTGCAAATTGGATTTGCGTTTAGTAAATGAACCCCATAGGCTTTTATGGAGTTGAGTTTAGGAGCTTTGGCAAAAAAAAATGCCAAATGCTCCTAAATTTAAGTTTATGGAGCTGCTAGTGTACATGAATCCTAAAAAGCCTGACCATATGTTTTTCCTACCCACTGTACTTCTCAAATAAGCAGACTAGAGTAAGGCTCTAAATTGGATACTCAAAACTTAATGATTTGTGTTTTTATAGGGATCATCTAGAAAGGTTAGTTGTGGCTAAGCAATACCCTGAAAAATCTGAGGAAAAGATGATCCGCACTCCGGTCGTTGCTCTTAAACAATTGATGTTTTTATTGACAAGCCACAGTAGACAAACGCAAATAGGAAAGGCTGACGCGTTTCAGCCTTTAAGGCCTTAGTCATAACTAGGTAGAACAATCAACCTTTTTGTAAGAATGAAAATATCAGAGTCTGTTTTTTTAGGCAAATCTGATCCTAGCACACTATGGTGATGTACAGCTTACGCTATGTAAAAGGTTTGTGCAGATAAGCAGCTATTATAGTGAAAAGAAGTAAATTAAGTGATATGTTTCTATGGTGGGAAACATTAACAGCGCTGTATGGGTTAATTTAAGTAATCTGTGGATCCCCAAAAAAACACATAAAATCTGCTAAAATTATCTAAAAAAAAAAAAACACATTAATAATGATTAGTATGTAAGATAATAATGATAATGTCCAGCAATGAATAAACATTAGCAGCAATCATATATATATATATGTTGTCAGATCTGGCTGAATCATTAGCAAAGTCTCTTCAAAGAAATCATATGCTTCCAGTGAGGGGTTAATCTTGTCTGTATCTCTCTGCTCTTTGCAAAGGTGTCTCCCTTAGGAGTTCTACTCACCAGATAGTAGTGATATATGTGCCTGTAGAAATCAAAGGTAAGGTCTCCTCCTCGGTTCAGGTATTCTCATTCCTCTTACTCTCCACCAGGAATCCAAGTTAGTGTCACCCAGGTGATTAGTGTTGGTTCATGGCAATAGATTCATGAGTGGTCATGGAATTGAAGAGAGAGGAGAAGAATATAGTGTAATACAGTTTTTATTCAAGATTAAATGCCCCACACTAGCATATGCTTACAATGTGTATGCGATAAAAAACAGCACATCAAAGAGACACTGGAATGCGGATGGCTGCGGGTAGCTGTGCTTGTCAGCTCGGCTTACTCTGCTGGATCTCGGGTCCAGATGACTCCTTGTGTGTATGTTGTACGCTGGTCGTGTAGCCACGCCCTGACGCGTTTCGTGATTGGTGCTCACGTCTTCCTGGAAGACGTAAGCACCAATCACGAAACGCGTGATTACTTACTCTTAAAGAAGTCCATTGCACTTGAAGGTCCAACCTTGCAGCCGGAAATTCCTGCAGTGTCTTTTTGCCAAACCATTTCCTATTGGGAAAAATAAATGAATAGTGAACATGAACTTCTATTTAGGGCCATAGGGTTAATTTACTAAAAATGGAGAGTGCAAAATCTGGTGCAGCTCTGCATGGTAACCAATTAGCTTCTAACTTCAGCTTGTTCAATTAAAGTGGTTGTAAACCCAACCACACATCTTGCACCTACAGAAAAGCCTAGATTAAGGCTAACCTGTAGGTGCAAGAAATATCTCCTAAACCTGCACGGTTTAGGAGATATTTACAATTGAGATGAGCGCCTGGGCGCAGACGCACTGAGCGTACCATTTTTCATATTGGCATTTAATGGGGTTAATGTCGTATTTCCGCACATGCGCGGGGTCCTACCGGTCCACACAGGAGTGACATCATCGCCGCTTCGGCCAATCACATCGCCGGAGCAGCGATAACAGGAAGAAGCAACGAAGGGACATGGCGGTAGACGGGATAGAGGAGGACTTTGTGGGCTTTGATCGCAGGTAAGTGACACATAATGAGCTAGTATGCTGTGCATACTAGCTCATTATGCCTTTCTCTTGCAGTTTTTTTTATTTTTTTTAAGTGAAGGGTTTACTTCCTCTTTAAGCTTTGACTAAAAAACATGGAAACAGAGCTGCACCAGATTTTGCACTCTCCAGTTTTAGTAAATCAACCCCTTGTTCTTTGCAGCTAATACCTTGGCATGTCTCTTATCTTATACACGTGCAGGTTTTTTGTGGCTAAATCTTGATTTGCTGAAGTTACTAGTAATAGGTGCTTTTATACATGCCTTTTAATGAATGTTTTAGGAATCCATTAATAAATTTAACAAACTGCTAAAACTTGAGTTTTATAGAGTGGGCAGAATTATATGAGCCCTATCAATATTTTTTTGCTAGTGTCCAATCACCAGAATGTAGCCTGCATATATTCCATGGTCGGTAAATACAAGTCCTGGGCCAGATTCTGTAAGAAATTCGCCGGCGTAGCGTAAGCCATTTACACTACGCCGCCGCATCGTACTAGAGCAAGTGCTGTATTCTCCATGCACGTGCTCCGTAGTTTGCGGAGGCGTAGAGTAAATCGCCCAGCGTAAGCCCGCGTAATTCAAATGAGGCGGCTTGTATTTAAATTAAGCGCGCCCCCGCATCGAACGAACTGCGCATGCGCCTGCCCGGGAAAAAGCCCAGTGCGCATTCTCCAGCTCACGTCGGAAAGCGCCGTTGAAACCGACGTCAAAACAACGTGATCATCACTACGCAATGCCCTATTCGCGAACGAGTTAGTAAAACGACGTAAGCGACGGAAAAAGCCGATGCTGACCCGACGCCATACTTAACATGGCATCCGACGGCACCTGACGGCATCCGACGGGACTTCGTAAGGTTACTTCTCATAGAAGCAGGGGTAACCTTTCGAGTTCGTAAACGACGTACGCGACAACGGGGCGGCGTAAAAGCGATCGGGAATCGGCGTAGTAGCCTCATTTGCATAGGCAAATGAGAAAACAACGTAAAGGCCACCTAGTGGCCGGAGTTGTCATTAAAACTACGATCCGCAAGTGTAATGGTATTACACTTGTCGGATGTTCAAGCGTATCTATGCCAAAGTGATGCTAAGCATCACTCGCATAGATACGAGCCAAAAAAAACGGCGATACGACGGGGTATCTGAGATACTCCGTCATAGCGCCGCTGAGAATCTGGACCCCTGTGTTTTGTACTGTACTCCAGGATCGAGAATTTACAGATAAGTTAAAATTACCCTTTTTCTTTGAAAGGCCCTTCATTGCAACTTCTTGCCATTGCTTTAATGTTAGTCTGTCAAACATTATGGGAATGAATTAAACTCATAAAAAGTGATATAATTTCCATCACATGCTGGCTGCCCTACATCACCAGCTTATTTTCAAAATAAGTCTCCTTTTAGTGAACATGTAAAGAACTCTTTGGCTCTGTGGCGCAGGCTTGCAAAATGTGTCTTCACTGCCCTTCACTGGTCAATATTTTTTTGCAGCCACATTGAATGCCACTGGGGGGTACTCATCTACCTCTTTCCTTTCACCCCTTCCATGCTTTACCCTCTAAAACCAAACCCTTGCCAGAAGCCCAGTTCAACTTCAAACCCTGAGCCTCTAAATCCCCCAAACCTGCAGAACATATATCCCCACTTTTCATAGTGGGTGAATGTCTGTCTGCTGTTGTGGACCTCTGGACAGACAGCATCTTAAATGCCTGGTTACGGGAGGTGGTTTCCTCAGACTGCAATCTAGAATTCTGCTCTTAACTCCTTTGCCCTGCTTCATTTCTTCCTATCTTCCTCTGTCACCACACAGGTTAGCAGCCTATTACAGGTCCTTTGGCTCAAGAGGTTATTGCCCAAGTTCTTGTGAAAAAGTTTCAGGACTTTTATTCCAACTTCATCACAGTATTGAAACGAGAAGAGGATATTTGTCTCTCCTTTTTGTTCTCCTGGAAGATCCACACACAAGATGTCATCCTGTCTGGCTGGGGAGAAGTCCTAAACACCTTATTGATGCAGGGAACTTGGATCTGAGGCAAATCACATCTCCCAATCAATATTCTGAAGCTTTGGAATATTGGTTGTTCCTACAACACTGGACACCCTGGCTGGTGAGTCATCCAATCAGAATCCACACGGACAACACTGCTGCAGTGGTGTACCTCAATATTCAGGAAGGATAAAGAATTACTATGGTAAGAGGGATAGGTACAAAGATTTTTTTCCTGGGCCCCGGGCATAACTTCACCCTCCAGCTTTTTCCACCATTTACATTCCAGGTGTGGATATTTGGCAGGCAGACTTTTTCAGCCAGCAGCGCTGTCTTTGGATACAGAGCTCATCTTCTGGAAGCAATGGAAGCTCTGGTGGCTCTTTTGGATCACTAGAGCTTAAACAACACCTTTCTTCCCCTGAAAATCCTTCCTTAAATGCTCTGCAAAATCAAGTTGGAGAGGATCCCAGTGATCCTTAGTCCCGGAGGATGAGGTACTTCAACTTCCTGGCAGATGAATTTACAAATTGTTAGGATCTTCCATCTCAAGGAACAGTTTACCATATTGCCTCATAGTCATAGTAACAGCAGCTTAAGTTTCGAGGCATAGAGGCCTCTGTATATCAGAAATGACTACAAATTAGAAGTTCACTTCCTGAAAGGATCTATAATTGCACATGGAAGATATATTTCGCTTGAAACTTGTCATCCCTGGAAATATTCTGTGGCTGTATCCTGACCTTTTTACAATTAGGTCTTGACTAGCATTTGGCCCATTAAGGGTAATTTGATCATGTTCCAGATACTGCTAGTGTGCTATTCTTTAAGACTTTTGTACAGGGTGTGATTCATGTAGCTCCCCTTGTACAATCACCCCTCACTACATGGAATTTGACTTTGCTTTTTTAGCATTTAAAAACTGCCCCGTGAACCTAAAAGGAATATTGCTCTTTCTATGCTTACTCACAAGTTTGCCTGTCTTGTCGCCGCCATCTCTGAGAGGGGTGCACCTCACAGCTTTTTCTTGTAAATAACCATTGCTGCTCTTAAATAGAAACAAGGTAGCATTGGGGCATACAGCCTTTTTCCTTCTTAGGATGGTTTCAGCCTTTCACCTCAACCAGGACATTGTACCACCATCCCTCTGTCAGGCTCCAGTAGATCAGAAGGAAATTACTTATATTTGTCTGGATATAAGTCTACCTGCTTCTGTTAAGAAGACAGACTGACTTTTTGTGATCTGGGATGGTTCCCGCAAAGAACCAGCTTCTGATTCAAAATTTCTTGTTGGCTTAGACAGATAATTGTTCAAGCCTATGGTCTTAAGGATCATGTTCCATCCTTTCCTGTCAATGCACACTCTACTAAGTCTATGGCAGCGTACACACGTACGAGAACCTCGACGGGCGGAACACATCGTTCCGCCCGTCGAGGCTCTCGGCCGGCTCTCGGCCGGCCGTCGAAATCGGCGACCCGCCTGTCGGGAATGGCAACCAGCCATTCATCCAGCCTGCTCTCTATTCGCTCGACGGGATTCCCGACGGGCGGGGCGAGCCAGGAGCGTACACACGGCCGAGGTTCTCGCTGGAATGCAGCTCCCAGCGAGGTTCTCGCTGGTTTCTAGCGAGAACCTCGGTCGTGTGTACGCCGCCTATGAGTGCTTTTAGTGGGCTAGTTAGCATTTTGTTTGCTGTTCCAGTTGCTAGTGTGCTATTCTTTAAGCTTTTGTACAGGGTGTGATTCATGTAGCTCCCCTTGTACAATCACCCCTCACTACATGTTACTTTGCTTTTTTAATTTAAAAACTGCCTTTTAACATCCCTTGTCGCCGCCATCTCTGAAGGGGTCTCACAGCTTTTTCTTGAAATAACTCTGTCTTAAATAGAAACAAGGTCTGGGGCATCAGCCTTTTTCCTTCTTATGGTTTCACCTTTCATAAAGAATAAATCCCTCTGTCATAAGATCAGAAGGAAATTTATTGCTTATAAGTCCGTTCTGTTAAAACACTTTTTTGTGATCTGGGATGGTTCCCGCAAAGAACCAGCTGATTCAAAATTTCTTGTTGGCTTAGACAGATTTGTTGAGGTCTTAAGACATGTTCATCCTTTCCTGTCAATGCCTTACTAAGTCTATGGCAGCGTACACACGTCGAGAACCTGACGGGCGGAACACATTTTTATAGTGTCGGGAATGGCAACCAGCCATTCATCCAGCTGTTATTCGCTCGAGTTGCGGGCGGGGCGAGCCAGGAGCGTACACACGGCCGAGGTTGTGGAATAGCTCCCAGCGAGGTTCTCGCTGGTTTCTAACTGGTCGTGTGTACGCCGCCTATGAGTGCTTTTAGTGGGCTAGTTAGCATTTTGTTTGCTGTGTTGCCTGCCCATCAGTTAAACTGCCTTTTAACATCCCAAATCTCTTTGAACTCTGTGTCTGTCAATACATAAAGAATAAAATAAGATTTTATTGCTTACCGTAAAACACTTTTCCTGGAGTTTGTTGAGGGACACAGGCCTTACCCCCTCTGTCTTGCTGTTATAGTTGCTTTGTTATAAAACTGAGACATGGTGGAAGTGGGAAGGGTTATACCAGGCTGGTCACTGTTTATTTTTGCCAGTGTCCAGTCCTCCTGTACAGTAGGTAGCGGTATAATCCAAATGTCTCTAAATCTTGTGTCCCTCACTTAACTAAAATACATTTTCAGTGAGTACAAAAATCATATTATTGTGAGTTAGAAGCAATTTTATTGAGCCATTTGTTTCAACATCATTTTCGAAAATGCATGCTGAGCACAAACAAAGCAAAACCTCAACAAATTAGCCCAAATGTATCTAGCAGGTGGAAAGCCTAGGATTTAACGAAAAGTCTTTCTTTATTTTTATTTGCTTATCTTTCTACCACATGAAAAAGTGTGTTTACCAGAAAAGCTTAGCCTGTACATTTATTCCCATTACAAGAAAAGGAAAAATAGATTATATCATTGGATATTCTTTGTTTTTATGCTTTTCATCCTATGTGAACTTTCTTTAAAGAGTATCTTCAGACAACAAGTAATATTTGTTTAGTCCGCTGACAGTTTTTGTCCAAAAATGCATTTTCTGTATGCTTAACAAAGTATGTAGTATCTGTATGCTTTTTTTTTTTAAGTATATATCTCCCATGATATGCGGTTGCCAGATTAGGCAGGGCTTAGACATTGTCCCTTAGCTAGACTGCTTCTTGTTAGTCATCTAGTGCTGTGTAACCTTTCTCCTTCAGAACTACCTCTCCAGCAGACTTCAGTGGGGAAGATAAGACTATGGTGTGAATAATTTATGTCTAAATGATGAAAAGTTTGCATAGTTAAGATGGGTATGCATACTAAGCTCATGCTTATTAAGATCTATGCTGCCTGCGTGCTTCAGTGTAACTCCTAATAGTGCATATGAGACTACCTGGCCTGCGTAACTCTTGGTCCGAGTACAGGGAGTTCCAGGTAACACCAGGTTATTAACTATTATAGTATTTTGCAACATGCCCCTGCTGTTTATATGAAGATCAAAAGCACTGGAAAGGTTGGATACACTTTGTATGTTTTCATGCTACATTTTATTGTTTAACTGGAGTATACGCTTAAGTCAGTTTTTATCCCTGCTCTTTTCTAAGAATGTTGCAAGATATGATAAATTATTCCTATTTGTGGACACAACAGAAATAATTGTGAACAAAAGCAAAACATGTGAAAGGAGGGCATGCTATATCCAAACTAAAGCAATAATAACATATCCGCAATCACAGAAATTAGTGAGTTTCTCATGTTTCTTCTTTTGGCTAAAATATGTGGTAATTAGGTCTCAAACAAGCAGCATGGGATATAGCTCCTTCAAAGTAACAAACACAAAACCTTTCATTCCTGCAAGAAAAAATAAATAAAGAATCCCAGGAAGTCTGCTTTCTGATACAGTAAAAATATTATAATGAGGGCTTTATGGGCACCGCTGTACCAATTACCCAGCTTGTTCTTGTGTTCTTTGAATGCCAGATTTTTAGTTCACTTATTATCTAAGCATAAAACCGAAATCGCTACCTCATACAATTTTAATTGTAAAGTAACTTTTAGTTTATTAATCTTAATGTGGAGTTGCCTTCCAATTTCCAGGGTAAGCTGTACTTTTACGTGTTGTGCCCACAATTTTTATTAAATGGATTGCCTATATTTATTTCCTTTAGCACATCCAGTCTTTAAACTGCTGGAACAATTGTGTATGAAAAATGAGCATGTGTATTTAAAGGAACCCATCAAGGCAGATGTATGGATGCTGCCACTGCTGACATCTTTCTATAGGTTGAAGCTCCTGGGCTGTTATCTTTATGCTTTTTTTGTCTAATTGGAGATTCACTGACCTGAACATATGTGGGTACCAGGAGCTGGAACACCTGATATACACATGCATGTTCCAGGTTTGTAACAAAAGCTTTGATCCAGGTATGAAGATAATGGCCCTGAAGCATGCAACCAGTAACACAGACATTCCAACCTGCAAAAACTCATTTCAGGGAGGTGACGCTTTGCCGCGGCACTAACATTCCCCTCCCACCAATTAAATGCAGCTGTGCCAGTGCCCATGAAATAGAGCCAAGGCGTACACTGAGTACAGAGTTCAGGGTTTAGTAGTGCGCTACGTGCAGAGTTCAGAGGTGCACTATGTACAGAGTGCAGGGTTTAGCAGGCAGGGGATATTGAAGATCAGTGTGGAGAGAGGGGATATTGGGGATCAGTGTGGAGAGAGGGGGACATTTGTGATCAGTGTAGAGAGAGGTGGACGTTGGGGATCAGTTTGGAGAGAGGGGGACGTTGGGGATCAGTGTGGAAAGAGGGGGACATTGGGGATCAGTATGGAGAGATGCAATATTGGGGATCAGTGTGGAGAGAGGGGGACATTGGGTATTAGTGTGGAGAGGGGGGGGACATTGGAGATCAGTGTGGAGAGAGGGGGGGACATTGGGGATCAGTGTGGAGAGAGGAGACATTGGGGATCAGTGTGGAGAGAGGAGACATTGGGGATCAGTATGGAGAGAGGGAGACATTGGGGATCAGTGTGGAGAGAGGGGGACATTTGTGATCAGTGTGGAGAGAGGGGGATGTTGGGGATCAGTTTGAAGAGAGGGGAACGTTGGGGATCAGTGTGGAAAGAGGGGGACATTGGGGATCAGTATGGAGAGAGGGGATATTGGGGATTAGTGTGGAGAGAGGGGGACATTGGGGATTAGTGTGGAGAGAGGGGGACATTGGGGATCAGTGTGGAAAGAGGGGACATTGGGGATCAGTGTGGAAAGAGGGGACATTGGGGATCAGTGTGGAGAGAGGGGATATTGAGGATCACTGTGGAGAGAGGGGACATGGGGGATCAGTGCGGAGAGAGGGAGACATTGGGGATCAGTGTGGAGAAAGGGGACGTTGGGAATCAGCGTGGAGAGAGGGGACATTGGTGCTAAGTGAGGGGTGGTGATCTGTGTTTGCATGCAGTGTACACTGTGTAAGTATAGTTTGCCCTGTATAACTGTTCTGTGCATGTTGAATGTCATATACCATAGTGCACTTGGTTTACCTGGAGTACTCAGTCAGATTGGAAAGATTTCTGGACATGTCCATTACAGGTGGGGTAGAGCAGCAAACCAGTCCCTGGAGCAGCAGAAGAGTAGAGCATGCTGCACAAACTGGAGGTGGCACAGTGTCCCGGGACCGACAGTCGATAGGAAGCCAGAGGGGTGTGTGTGTGCACTGTTTGTGGGCAGAGAGGCGACATTCACATTGCACAGAGAGCATGACTAGTGGCATTAGATCACAGGAAAGAGCTGGCTGAAATAGGAGATTAAAAGGGGGATATTTGCTCATTGGGGGCCAGGAGTAGGCTTACCAGAGCAGGGGGGGGGGGGGTTGTGCCACCGGGAGAGGAGTGCTATCACTTGTAAATAGGGAAGCTGGGCTTTTCTGTTTATAAGTGACAGCAGTGAGCAGAGGATCAAGGGATTAGCGCTGGAGGTGGTGTAACACCGTTTCTCCTGGGGAAAAAAAGCCCTGCATCCACCTATCACAGCCACAGACCGAAGACAGAGCAGCCTGAGCGGCTGTACTCCATTCGGCCGCTCAGGCTGCTATGTCTGTGGCTGAGTGATAGGCTCAGCCGAGAGATTGCCCAGCACTTTCAGGTGTCCAGGAGCCCACAGTCAAATTCAGGAGACTCCCGCGACTCGTCCATTCAGGGAATTCATAAAGGGAGTCACAGAACAAGTGTAGGTATCTGTGCCCAATTCATGTACTTGTCACAGACAGGTACATGAATGTGTTTGCACTGAGGAAGGAGTGATCACACTGGACACTTCATCTCACTCCTGCTCTCTCTACCCGGCCACTGCACCTGTCACACTGACAGGCACTTGGCTGAGGAATTTTATACTAGAGGTGTTTAGAGCCTGATAGGGGAACTGAGAGACTAGTTCCTCATTAGGTCCACTCCATTTTTGATTGACAGTGCATGGGAGTGGATGGATCCATAGCCACTATTCAGTCCAGTGGCAGCTTTTGAATCTGCCCACTGCTGAGCACTGTCATTCAAATTGATTGAAAATGAGTCTCTCGGTTCTACCATCACATTCAAATGTAATGCGAATTGGATTCGGTTAAAAATGTATCCAATTTGCATACAGGTGAAACTCCAAAAATTTGAATATCATTCAAAAGTTCATTTATTTCACTAATGCAACTTAAAAGGTGTAACTAATATACGAGATACATTCATTACATGCAAAGCAAGATAGGTTCAAGCTGTGATTTGTCATAATTGTGATGATTATGGCTTATAGCTCATGAAAACCCCAAATCCACAATCTCAGAAAATTAGAATATTGTGAAAAGGTGCAATAATCTAGGCTCAAAGTGTCCAACTCTAATCAGATAATTAAGCCATAACACCTGCAAAGGGTTCCTGAGCCATTAAATGGTCTCTCATTGACACCCTTCATAGGGAGGGACAGCCTCCAAAGGTAATTGCAAAAGAAGATGGATGTTCCCAAAGTGCTGTATCAAAGCACATTAATAGAAAGTTATGTGGAATGGAAAAGTGCATGGACCACAGCCTGGAGAGGATTGTCAGGAAACGGCCATTCCAAAGTGTTGGGGACTTTCACAAGGAGTGGACTGAGGTGAGTCAGTGCATCAAGAGCCACCACACACAGATGGATCCTGGACATGGGCTTCAAATGTCGTATTCCTCTTGTCAAGCCAATCCTGAACAACAAACAACGTCAGAAGCATCTTACCTGGGCTAAAGAAAAGCAAACCTGGTCTGTTGCTCAGTGGTCCAAAGTTCTCTTTTCTGATGAGAGAAAATTTTGCATCCCATTTGGAAACCAAGGACCCAGAGTATGGAGGAAGATTGGAGAGGCACACACTGCAAGATGCTTGAAGTCCAGTGTGAAGTTCCCACATTCTGTGTTGATTTGGGGAGCCATGTCATCTGCTGGTATTGGTCCACTGTGCTTCATTAAGTCCAGGGTCATCACAGCCGTCTACCTGGATATTTTGGTGCATGCTTCCTTCCACAGACGAGCTCTATGGGGATGCTGACTTCCTTTTCCAGCAGGACTTGGCACCAAAAGCACTAAAACCTGGTTCAATGACCGTGGGATTACTGTGCTTCATTGGCCAGCAAACCCACCTGACCTGAACCCCATAGAGAATCTATGGGGCATTGCCAACAAAAAGATGAGACATGAGACCGACCAATTACAGAAGAGCTGAAGGCCGCCATTGAAGCATCCTGGTCTTCCATAACACCTCAGCAGTGCCACAGGCTGATAGCTTCCATGTCACACCACATTGAGGCACTATTTGCTGCAAAAAGTGCCCAAACCAAGTACTGAGTACGTATGCATGCTTATACTTTTCAGAGGCCTGATATTGTTTTATGTACAATCCTTGTTATATTGATTGCATGTAATATAAACATTTTCTGGGATTCTGGATTTGGGGTTTTCATGAGCTATAAGCCATAATCATCACAATTATGACAAATCACAGCTTGAACTATCTTGCTTTGCATGTAATGAGTCTAACTCATATATTAGTTTCACTTTTTAAGTTGCATTAGTGAAATAAATGATCTTTTGTGCGATATTCAAATTTTTGGATTTTCCTGTATGTGAAACTAGCCTCAAAGTTACTTTGATACAGGATTACATGCTTTTTGTAAATGCAGGCAGTGTGGGTACCAGAAATTCACTTGGTATCAGCCTGTTGCAGTTCTTGAACAGCAGAGAGGAAGAAGCAGCACAAGGAGTCAGTAAATTCACGTTCCGATATGGAGATATGGAGTATGCTGATAGAATAAAGCAGAGGGATGAGTTTATCACTGTGCTGCTTCTACTGTCCATCTTCAACAGCCTGGGGCTCAGGGTTGCAAACTGTCTTTATTTGCACAGACAGTTTGTGAGAAAAAAAAAAAAGCTTTCACCCCTCAGTGGACAAAACTATCCATGAAAATATAGTGGCTTGCTATCAGTTCAGGCTGTCTGTGACCCTCTCTTCCCAGTGTTCTTCACCCCTGCATGAAAATGAAAGAGGCTGGAACTGCTCCGCCTCCTGCCCCCATCCACTGTGCCTGTGAAAGGGGCTGTGTGGGTGTCAGATTTAAAATGGAGCACCAGCTTTAGATCCTGACTTGCTTCTTGCTGCTGCAATTTTTTGGTAATATTGAGAACTGTGTTACCATGACCTGATTTCATTGAATATATGCCTCTATAGCCCTGTCTCTTGTGGGTAACCCCAGACAAACAGAACAGTATACTTTGACTAAGTGCCTGCTGTTTGCTAAAAGGTGACCCAAGGACCCTTTTCTTGACTGATATACTCATGGAGTCGCATATCCACACATTTGCCTATGGGAGTCTGGAACCTGGGCAGGAACTTCATTTGTGTCCATGTGGAAGTCTGTTTAATCCCTAAACTGGTTAGACACCCTGTGTATTTCTATCATATTCAACAAAGCCACCATAATACTTTATGGGCCATGTATGTGACATATGTATGTGAGATGTTCTGAATGATGCACCTGCTTTATGAATAGACAACATTGTCTTTTTTTTTACTTTAGCTGAGGTGTTGGTGGTGGCAATTTTAGCCAATTTTTTTGTATTAAAGATTAAGCTGCATGGTCCCTAGCAGTGGCGTAACCAAAGTTATGGGCGCCCGGGGCAGAATTTTTTTTTCGCCCCCCCCCCCCCCTTGTATAATCATCCACTCTGGTTATAAGGATCTGTAATGTATCCCTCTCAGGGCTTTCAGCATGTAAGGGGTAAATTATTGCAGGATTAATCATTTAACCCCTTACTGTAAGGGATTAACAGACTGACCCCCCCCCCCCACAACCACAGATCCCCCATCATAGACTGAACCCCCCCCCCCCCCCCACAATCACAGATCCCCCATCACAGACTGACCCCCCCACAATCACAGATCCCCCATCACAGACTGACGCCCTAAATAACAGACCTCTCATTACAGATGGATCCCCCCAATCACAGATAGACCCCCCACAATCACAGACCCCCTATTTAACAGACCTCAGACAGTAACCCCCACCATAGTGCAGACCTCAGACAGTAACCCCCAGTAGTGCAGACCTCAGACAGTAACCCCCACAATAGTGCAGACCTCAGACAGTAACCCCCACAATAGTGCAGACCTCAGACAGTATACCCCAGCATAGTGCAGACCTCAGACAGTATACCCCCATAATAGTGCAGACCTCAGACAGTATACCCCAGCATAGTGCAGACCTCAGACAGTATACCCCAGCATAGTGCAGACCTCAGACAGTATACCCCAGCATAGTGCAGACCTCAGACAGTATACCCCAGCATAGTGCAGACCTCAGACAGTATACCCCAGCATAGTGCAGACCTCAGACAGTATACCCCAGCATAGTGCAGACCTCAGACAGTATACCCCCATAATAGTGCAGACCTCAGACAGTATACCCCCCATAATAGTGCAGACCTCAGACAGTAACCCCCATAATAGTGCAGACCTCAGACAGTAACCCCCATAATAGTGCAGACCTCAGACAGTAACCCCCATAATAGTGCAGACCTCAGACAGTAACCCCCATAATAGTGCAGACCTCAGACAGTAACCCCCATAATAGTGCAGACCTCAGACAGTATACCCCCATAATAGTGCAGACCTCAGACAGTAACCCCCAGTAGTGCAGACCTCAGACATTAACCCCCAATAGTGCAGACCTCAGACATTAACCCCCAGTAGTGCAGACCTCAGACAGTAACCCCCATAATAGTGCAGACCTCAGACAGTAACCCCCATAATAGTGCAGACCTCAGACAGTAACCCCCATAATAGTGCAGACCTCAGACAGTATACCCCCATAATAGTGCAGACCTCAGACAGTAACCCCCAGTAGTGCAGACCTCAGACATTAACCCCCAATAGTGCAGACCTCAGACATTAACCCCCAGTAGTGCAGACCTCAGACAGTAACCCCCATAATAGTGCAGACCTCAGACAGTAACCCCCATAATAGTGCAGACCTCAGACAGTAACCCCCATAATAGTGCAGACCTCAGACAGTAACCCCCAGTAGTGCAGACCTCAGACAGTAACCCCCAATAGTGCAGACCTCAGACATTAACCCCCAATAGTGCAGACCTCAGACATTAACCCCCAATAGTGCAGACCTCAGACAGTAACCCCCAGTAGTGCAGACCTCAGACAGTAACCCCCAATAGTGCAGACCTCAGACATTAACCCCCAGTAGTGCAGACCTCAGACAATAACCCCCAGTAGTGCAGACCTCAGACATTAACCCCCAGTAGTGCAGACCTCAGACAATAACCCCCAGTAGTGCAGACCTCAGACAATAACCCCCAGTAGTGCAGACCTCAGACATTAACCCCCAATAGTGCAGACCTCAGACAGTAACCCCCAATAGTGCAGACCTCAGACATTAACCCCCAGTAGTGCAGACCTCAGACAATAACCCCCAGTAGTGCAGACCTCAGACAATAACCCCCAGTAGTGCAGACCTCAGACAATAACCCCCAGTAGTGCAGACCTCAGACATTAACCCCCAATAGTGCAGACCTCAGACAGTAACCCCCAATAGTGCAGACCTCAGACAATAACCCCCAGTAGTGCAGACCTCAGACAGTAACCCCCAGTAGTGCAGACCTCAGACCTCAGACAGCGGCGTGTGTGGTTTCCCTCAAGCGCGGGATCCTCCTCCTCTGTGGGTGTGAACAGAGAGGAGGGCTGCCGCCGGGTGTACCAAGATGGCCGCCGCTCCGGAGCTAGGCCGAAGCCGGGGACTTTCCTAGGCCGAGGCTCCGGAGCGCTCCGCGGAGCCGATGGATGGATTCGCCCCCCCATTTTTCGCCCGGTGCGACAGCCCCCCCTGCCCCCCCCCCCCGCTACGCCAGTGGTCCCTAGTAATCTCTTTTAGGTGAGGTACCACCCCACATTTCTCCCCTTTTGTGTTTCTTGCTGCTGCTGCCTGAGCCTTGGGGAGACCAGCCTGGGCCTGTGGGCTAGGAGGGGGTATGATCGATGAGTAGGCATTCTGTACACTGAAACACCCTCTTTCTTTTAGCTTATTTATAAAGACCTTTTCAGTGTTTTTTGCTTTAGAGAAAGAATGGAAAGAGTGGTATTTTAGGTGGAATGCCAATGCTGATACAAAGGAACAGAGCAAGAATAAACAGACACACTAAGGTAGACATTGTATGATAATTGTAAACATTTTCTGTGTAAATCATATTTAAAGGGTAACTCCACTTTCAGTCCCAGGCCACACAATAAGACTGGAACAGTAGCGGTTTAACCTTAAGCTGCATAGTTTTTTTTTTTTTTTACTGTCAGGACAGTAATAATGTGGAACTGTTTCACAATCGGTAGTGTTGGCAGGCAGAATGAATAGTTTTAAAAGACTCTTGGATGTGCATCTTAGTGAAAACAATATATGTGATATGGGAAATGATTTTCGACACACACCGTCACCAACACAGGTTGAACTTGATGGACTTTTATCGTTCTTCAACCTTACCAACTATGTAACTATGTAGGGAAAAAATAGCAAATTGAAAAAAAAATATAGCATGAACAATTGCGACACATGTCATATTGTAATTGAATGTTATTCAAAATGAACTTTTCTTTTCAAACTCCAGCACTGTAATTCTCTGTAAAAATAGGATTCTTTTTGTTATACTCACCTGTAAAACTATTTTCTTTGAATACATTACAGGACACAGAGTTAGACTAATATTCATTTCCTACTGAGTCATACACCATCTCTAGCCACATGCCGACCGCCCGCCGTCATTTTACTGCGGGAAGTCGGCACTGCTGGGCAAGAGCCCGTAGCTATACGTCCGCTCTAAAGCGGCTGCTAGGGGGCGCGTGCACGCCGCCGCCGGCGGAGCGCGCATCCCCGCTCGCCCCAGAGTCCCACACGCGTGCCCGGCGGGTACGATCGCCGCCTGGCACACGCGATCGCTCGTTACAGAGCGGGGACCGGGAGCTATGTGTAAACACATAGCTCCCGGTCCTGTCAGCGGGGGAAACGCTGATCTTCTGTTCATACAATGTATGAACAGAAGATCAGTGATTTCCCCTAGTGAGGCCACCCCCCCCCCCCCCCATACAGTTAGAACACACCCAGGAGCATTTTTATAGTAATACAAGGCATTTTCATAGCATTGATCGCTATAAAAATGCCAATGGTCCCAAAAAAGTGTCCGAAGTGTCCGCCATAATGTCGCAGTAGTGAAAAAAAATGCTGATCGCCGCCATTACAATAAAAAAAAAAAATATTAATAAAAATGCCATAAAACCCTATTTTGTAAACGCTATAACTTTTGCGCAAACCAATCAATAAACGCATATTGCGATATTATTTTTTTTACAAAAAATATGTAGAATACGTATCGGCCTAAACTGAGGAAAAACATTTATTTTATATATTTTTGGGGGACATTTATTTGTGGGAAAAAAAGGACGCCAATTTTGTTTGGGAGCCACGTCACACGACCGCGCAATTGTCAGTTAAAGCAATGCAGTGCCGAATCACAAAAAGTGCTCTGGTCATTGGACAGCAATATGGTCCGGGGCTAAAGTGGCTAGGTAAATGGACAATGGTAGACAAAGCCTTAGACAGGAAGTTCCCCCCTATATAACCCCTCCCATACATGAAGTACTTCAGTTTTGTAGCAAACACTGAATCCCAAAAAGAGGGGAGGGACCTCTGTGTCCCGTGATGTATTCAAAGAAAATGATTTTACAGGCAAGTATGACGACAAAATCCTATTTTCTTTATCGTACATCGCAGAACACAAAGTTAGGCTAATATTCATTACCTACTGGGACGTCCCAGAGCAAAACTTATGAGGGGAGGGAGACGCCCTGCTAAACAAAAATAGCCATCAGACTTTAAACAGCAGCCTGTAGTACAAAAAATCTGAATCTAGCCAAAATCTGAATCTTCGGCTGCTCTAACATCTACCTGATAAAATCTTGTGAATGTATGCACTAAAGACCAGGTAGCACCCTTACAAATCTGAGCCACAGATACCTGGTGGTGAGGAGCCTTACGTTTTCAGACCATAGGCCTGAATGACCAATTGGTGAACCCAATAGACAATGGAAGGTTTGGACGTTGCCTGCCCCTTCTTGGGTCCTTCTGGTAAAACAAAAAAGGAGTCTGATCCTCAGATCTCTGCAGATCTAGACAAGAGGACAAAGTCCAAGTAATATAGTCGTCTCTATTCTGCCAAACGAGACTGAGAGTAAAAAGAAGGCAAAACAATGTCCAAAACCACCTTTGGCAAATAGGATGGAATAGGATGCACCACCACCTTGACGTGGTGAAAGATTAGGTATGGTTCCCTACATGAAAGGGTTGCCAATTCCGACACCCTTCTAGCCGAGGTGATGCCCATTAGGAAGGCTAGCTTGCACAACAGCAAGACTAATGGAATTTCCTTGATAAGCTCAAATGGTTGTTTCTGACAGACAGCACCATAACTGGAACCCCCTCTCTCTGAATCTTGCTCAACAAATATTGAAGTAGAAAGATTGGGGGAAAGCATACACCAAGGAACATAAACACTCATCCTGAACCACTGTTCTCCAAATGTTTGCAAAGTGCAGCAGCCCCCCCCCCCCCCACCTGATAGAGGGGGCATCCCTTTGTGCCGGGTTTAGAAGAGTTTTGGACCCAGGGTCTCTTCTGCTCCTGGCCCTGCGGCTTCCCCCTGACTCTAGCACCCTGTTGGTGGCATAACTGCCTTAGTGCTAAGACACCTGAGGAAGCGATCCCTAAGGTTTTAAACGAGGGACGCCTGGTCCTTCTCTATACAGGAAGTAGAGAGCGATTCCCTCTGGAAGATTAGGCTGCGGCACATGCGCGGCCCTGTGTGCGCACAACGCCTATGGCGAAGCCGCATGCTCCATGGCCAGTGTTGTAAGTAACAGAGTTACAATAAACGCAGTTACCTAACGATGCCCCTTTTGAGGGTAACGAGGAATCTTCCTGATTACTCTTCCCCTCACGGTTACGCAGTTCCCATTACTTCGGCTGCATTACCGCAATTAGATCTACCGCCACTAGATGGCAGCAGAGTAATTGCTTCTGCCGGCGCTGTGAATATGAATATGGGTGGAACTCCGCTTTAGAATCATGTGACTGCTGTGATGGCCTGTCACAGCGGTCTGAAAACTCCCAATCGCAAGGAGCCCTGGATACAATGAGCCCCACCCGCCTCACACTGACCTATCACCGGGAAACAACTCACATCGATCACACACACTGTGTGCGCAACCTGATCAATAATCCGGGGAACACATGGCCAGAAAAAAATGTTCCACAGAACAAACGTTCCCTATACAACACAGTGTACACAGCGACATCTAGTGATCAACATGGTAAGTGCAGGACACCTATACAGATCAATGATCAGCAGGTTATTTTTGGTCAGTGATTTCATCTCTTCATCAGACAAAGAAAAATCTGACATTCCCATTCCAGATCCCTTGCATCTAATAAAGCTTATATAAGATAAATAAAATAATAAACAATAAACTATAGAAAATTCGAATAAAGCCTAATATAAGATTTTAAAATTACAGACTCGGCAAACGTCAAGGAAATGTATATTATAAACATACATTTTAATCCAGCTTATAATTTGGATGTAATATGTAGCAGATGGATAAGGGTTTTAAGTCCTATTAGCTGCACATACATGGTGGGACGGATGTACCTAGGCTGGGATATACACGAGATCACCATTTGTTTCCGGTTTTCTTCTCTCAAGGATCTGGCATTCTTTTGTCTTGGAGTATTAACTCACTGCTCCCTGGCAAGCGCCCGTCATCTGCTTCTCAAGCATTGTAGAAAAAAAAAATTCAGTTACTTTGCTGAGTAACTAATTACTTTTTCAATGTAGTAACTGAGTCGCTAACGCAATTACTTTTACAAAGTAATTTGTAACTGTAACCAATTACTTTTTTAAAGTAAGATGAGCAACACTGGCCATGGCCACCAAACAGCCGCAAACACTCATGCACTTTGGTGAACGCACTTACATAATGGCAAACCAAAATGTGCAATGGCGCACCCTCGTGCGCTAACCATCCATAAGAAAAAACAGCCAAGACAACAGGAAAAAGGGTACTCTTTGCAAACACCCACAGCTAGCCCAAACTCCCCCCTGTTGTCACCACACACAGGTGTCCAGCCTCTAGCTAACTTGACTGATTGTTAAAATCATTGGGGCACCCCACAATAAGAAAATAAGTGTGTTTTTCACTTACCTGTCCAGACTCAGGGCAGCCTTAGAAACTAAGAGCCCAATCTTCACCCATCACGGCAAGTTCCCTGGGGACCTTCAAGGACTGAGTACCCTTTCTTGTTTTAGGGTCCACTCCCTTGGAGGTGTACACCACTCTGCAGGAATGCTTTAGCTCTGTGATGTTCAGGATTCCACTACGCCGGGTTCAGGGTCCGAAGGTCACCTTACAGGCAAAACTTTGCAGGATCCTTGCGTCTTCTTTGCGAGACTTGGGTACCATTTATTTAAGCATAAAAGCTTTTCTTCAAATTGATCTGATTGGTCAATCCCTTAATTCATTTAAGAAGCATTTTTGGGACTAAAGACCTGGAGCTCAGAGAGCCCAACAAACATGCCCATCCATCTTGCAGACACTGGTAAAAAATGGAAGTACTTCCTGTATAGAAGGGGCTATATAGGGGCAGACTTCCTGTCTAAGACTTTGTCTACCAGTGTCCATTCACCTAGAGATGGCGTTTAACCGAGTAGGTAATAAATATTAGCCCAACTCTGTTTCTTGTGATGTATGATAAAGAAATGCCGTGCAATATGGCTACCTGGAGACATTCTGTACACAGTCGGTGAGCAGAACACCCCCCAGATACGTCATTCCCTGCTTGTGTGATTGGCTTACTGATTTTCCTAGAAGTCTACACTGATGCAAAATAGATTTTGTGCATCCCCTGCAACAAAAATTGAATTTTTGGTGATACTCCCAGAGGGAAATCATGTCTAAAGGGATGTAGACCCTTCCGCTTTCCTCATTAGAGCCCTATAGGTGCAGAACCTGGTTGATAATGACACAGACCAACACACAGGGATTCAGAACAACAAAAATGTAGGAATCTCCCACAAAGTTTGTTAAAAATCTTTGCAATGTACATAGAGCACCCAGAGGGGAATATTTGTTTCTGAACAAAGTGGAGATAATCTTTAAGTACTCTTTCTTTTTCATGCAGATGTGTTGCAATTTGAGTCCATTCAAAATGAATGGGCTCAACTCACACCAAACAGAATCTCATGTGATTTGCACAGGAATCCGGTGTGAATCACATGCTGTGTGAAAGTGTGAATCGAGGCTAATGCCGCGTACACACGATCACTTTTTGCGATGAAAAAAACGACGTTTTGAATCATGAAAAAAACAACGTTTTTCAAACTTCATTTTCCAAAACGACGTTGCGTACACACCATCGTTTTTCTACAAAGCTCTAGCAAAGCGTGGTGACGTACACCACGTTCGACGGCACTCTTTTCCATTGAAGCTCCGTCTCATAACTTGCTTCTGAGCATGCGCGGGTTTAAAAACGTCGTTTTCTACATCGTTTTGCCCACACACCATCACTTTTTATGACACAAAAAACGACGTTTTGAAAAACGACACAAAAAATTCAAGCATGTTGGAATTTTTTTTTGGTCGTTTTTTTTAAGACATAAAACAACGTTTTGCCCACAAACTGTGATTTTAAATGACGTTTTTGAAAACGTCGTTTTTTTTCATCGCAAAAAGTGATCGTGTGTACGCAGCATAAGGATCTTGTACTCACCAAATACAGTAAATGTTACATGTGCCTGGCATAAAGAACATTGGTTAAGGTCAAGCGGCGAGACTGATGAGAATTCCCTGCTAAAAAAAATTTTTTAATCATCTGTTAACATGGCACATACTTGCAGAAGCCATGTGTAAGAGTAACCTCTAAATTACATATCTGTTGCTTTGACATCAGATAGAATAAAATATGTGAGCTCTGCTCTTAAAATACTTTATATTTTATGCAGTTTTGTACAAAATGCTATAGACGTAAATCATGTTTACATATGTAACCCAATTATGTTTGCTTATGTTATTGTCTTGTTTTGTTGGCTGGGCTGTCATTGAATATTCCCGTTTTTGTGTTCGTATTCAGAGCAAATGTCAATATCCGAGTGACATCAGAAGGCTGTACTGCACCGTAGAAAGTACTAAGTGGCAATTATTTGAATTTCATGGTTGACATTTTAACATTAATAGAATTGAACAAATCTGCTGGAGGGTGCTCATGAACAGATTCACTAAAGCCATACAATCCGCTCTTTGCTAAATTATAAGAGAGTGTGTTGACAAAAAGAATTTAACACTTTTATATGTTTATAGCTGCAAAAATAATTGTATACCATTCTGTTCTTCTAGTGCTGCCACAATGAGGGATGTGTAATTGTTTTGTGATATGGCATTCATTTGGAAAACATACTGAAAAGCAAAGCAGTTAAAAGAGAGATCTAAAATGTAACCCTTTCACAGTAACACAAACGTTGGTGATTCATGTATGATTCAGCCCTCTGACTTGTAGTGTGACATATAAAACACACAATGATTTGTAATAAAGAGATACCATTACTGTGCCTTCCCCTTATTGGGATTTCTGCTTCTAGCAAACCCGAAATTTGCTTCTACTTCCAAAAATGATATTCTATTTGGAAACAGTCAGTTTACTTCACTACAACAACCCTATTTGCAATAACAACCATTATGTTTCTCATTGAAGGCCTGTGAGAAATTAAAATAATGGCTAAAAATAATGAGCAAGTAACACATGAGTCATATTGCAGTTCATTGAGACATGACTACCCACACATCTCCATACAGCAGAGGGGCCATTACACGCAATATGGCCCTGATGTGAAATCTGATTGTGTCATATTTATGTACCTACCAGAAAAGCATTCAGTCAGACATAGACTGGCAGTGTGACAATGATGAGATTTGATGAACGGGTGAGTGGATTACCTTAAACGAGTTGTTAAGTATCATGGTTTTTCACCTTAATTCATTCTATGCATTTAGATGAAAAACCTTCTGTGCTTCAGCTGCCCCCCAGTGCCCCCCTTTTTCTTACCTGAGCCTGATTGTCCCAGAAATGAGCACAAGCCCAGTACTTCCAGCTGCTGTCTCGGGTTCTCCTTGGATAGATTGATAGTAGCAGGAGCCATTGGCAGGATCAAGGCTGCCCTGTGCAAAACCCTTGCACAGAGCAGGTGAGTGTGACATATCCTTGTAGAGTGCCTTGCAAAAGTATTCAGCCCCCTTGAACTTTGCGACCTTTTGCCACATTTCAAGCTTCAAACATAAAGATATAAAACTGTAATTTTTTGTGAAGAATCAACAACAAGTGGGACACAATCATGAAGTGGAACGAAATTTCTTGGATATTTCAAACCTTGTTAACAAATAAAAAAACTGAAAAATTGGGTGTGCAAAATTATTCAGCCCCTTTACTTTCAGTGCAGAAAACTCTCTCCAGAAGTTCAGTGAGGATCTCTGAATGATCCAATGTTGACCTAAAGGACTAATGATGATAATAGAATAGAATAGAATAGAATAGAATCCACCAGTGTGTAATCAAGTCTCTGTATAAATGCACCTGCACTGTGATAGTCTTAGGCCTCGTACACACGAGGGGATATGTCCGCTGAAAACGGTCCGATGGACCGTTTCAGCAGACATCTCCGCTCGTGTGTATGGGCTAGCGGACAGATTTCTCCACCCGACAGATTTCAAAGCATGCTTTGAAATCCATCCGGTGAAATCTGTCCGCCCGACATGTCTGCTGGTTAGTACACTTACCAGCAGACATGTCGTGCCCCACCGCCGCCGCGCCGCCGCCGAATGGATTCGGCGCATGCGCGGAAGTGTTTAACTTCCTGGTGCGGTGACGTAGCGGTCAACGTCACCGCCGCGTCACCGCGCCGTCCGGCGGCGGGGAATTTGATCCGATGGTGTGTACACGCCATCGGATCAAACTCCCGATCGGACATATCCGATGGAAATGGTCCGCGGACCGCTTTTCATCGGATATGTCCGATCGTGTGTACGAGGCCTTAGAGGTCTGTTTAAAGTGCAGAGAGCATCATGAAGAACAAGGAACACACCAGACAGGTCCGAGATACTGTTGTCGAGAAGTTTAAAGCCGGATTTGGATGCAAAAAGATTTCCCAAGCTTTAAACATCCCAAGGAGCACTGTGCAAGCGATAATATTGAAAAGGAAGGAGTATCAGACCACTGCAAATCTACGAAGACCTGGCCGTCCCTCTAACCTTTCAGCTCATACAAGGAGAAGACTGATCAGAGATGCAGCCAAGAGGCCCATGATCACTCTGGATGAACTGCAGAGATCTACAGCTGAGGTGGGAGACTCTGTCCATAGGACAACAATCAGTCCCTGTATACTGCACAAATATGGCCTTTATGGAAGAGTGGCAAGAAGAAAGCCATTTCTTAAAGATATCAATAAAAAGTGTTGTTTAAAGTTTGCCACAAGCCACCTGGGAGACACACCAAACATGTGGAAGAAGGTGCTCTGGTCAGATGAAACCAAAATCAAACTTTTTGGCAACAATGCAAAACTTTATGTTTGGCGTAAAAGCAACACAGCTCATCACCCTGAACACACTATCCCCACTGTCAAACATGGTGGTGGCAGCATAATGGTTTGGGCCTGCTTTTCTTCAGCAGGGACAGGGAAGATGGTTAAAATTGATGGGAAGATGGATGGAGCCAAATACAGGACCATTCTGGAAGAAAACCTGATGGAGTCTGCAAAAGACCTGAGACTGGGACGGAGATTTGTCTTCCAACAAGACAATGATCCAAAACATAAAGCAAAATCTACAATGGAATGGTTCACAAATAAACATATCCAGGTGTTAGAATGGCCAAGTCAAAGTCCAGACCTGAATCCAAAATCGAAAATCTGTGGAAAGAACTGAAAACTGCTGTTCACAAACGCTCTCCATCCAACCTCACTGAGCTCGAGCTGTTTTGCAAGGAGGAATGGGCAAAAATCTCAGTCTCTCGATGTGCAAAACTGATAGAGACATACCCCAAGCGACTTACAGCTGTAATCACAGCAAAAGGTGGCGCTACAAAGTATTACCTTAAGGGGGATGAATAATTTTGCACACCCAATTTTTCAGTTTTTTATTTGTTAAAAAAGTTTGAAATATCCAATAAATTTCGTTCCACTTCATGATTGTGTCCCACTTGTTGATTCTTCACAAAAAATTACAGTTTTATATCTTTATGTGTGAAGCCTGAAATGTGGCAAAAGGTCGCAAAGTTCAAAGGGGCCAAATACTTTCGCAAGGCACTGTATGTTGTGTCCTTCAAGATGTACATCCAAAAGTCTTTTAAACATATCCATACTCCCCGCATCCACCAACAGTTTTCTCATCCTCTCCTGACTTCATTCCCTGTCTTTCAACTTTATTGTGACAGTACCAAACTACTTTATGGTCAGATGGGACAACATCTGTGACCTTGCACAGAGTTTCTCACAGAGGCTTTAGACTCACTGGTAGCTTTTATGTTGCATTCTCTTATATGGGACATGCATTACCTTCATGCAGTAAGATACTAAACTGTACACAGTAGTTAAATCTGAAAATTTGTATATACATACCGAGCTACCCATAGCAATAAAAGGATTAAAAGCAAATGGGGCCTTAAGAAAGGCAGCAATTTTGCCCCCCCACCCCCCCTTATTTTGATCACAAATGTAAGTGTTAATTTCTGGCTCATATACCAGCTGAGGCCTCAGAATGGAGCAATCTTCACAGCTTTTGTGTCCACACACTTTAATACATATACAGTATATCCTTAGACCCTTAGATCATGCAGCGATAATGCTTACTCGCGGTTCTCTGAATGAATGAATGAATGAATGAAAAACTTATATAGCGCAGCACATGCGAACTTAATCGCCTCTGGGCGCTTGTTGTTCCTGTCTCCTTTGAGATCAAAAGAGATGAGTCTTAACCTTTCTCCTGAAGACTAAGTAGTTCTCCTCCAGCCGAATGCTGGCTGGTAAGGCGTTCCATAGTCTGGGACCTTGGACAGCGAATCTCCTGTCTCCTTTGGACTTGTATCTGGCTTTCGGTATCTGAAGCCGATTTTGATTGGTGGATCGTAGAATACGATTGGGATTGTGAACTTTTAATTTTTCGCACTGATAATGGGGAGCATTCCCATGGATACATCTATGCGTTAGACAAAGAGCTTTAAAGGTGATTCTGTCTTTAACTGGTAGCCAGTAAAGGGATCTCAGTGAAGGTGAGATTGATTCCCAGGGTTTTTTCTGGCGGCCGTATTTTGAACGACTTGAAGACGAGCGATTTGGTACTTGGGGAGTCCGAGGTAAAGGGCATTTGCATAGTCCAGTCTGGAGTTTACAATCGCTCCCACCACGACCGATATGTCTTTCTTGGGAATAAAAGGTGTGAGTCTGCGTAGTAGGCGCAGCAGATGGTGAGATCCGCTGACTACTGACCCTATTTGTGCGTTCATTGTCATGTCGGAGTCAAAGATGACCCCCAGACTTTTGACTTTGGCGCTAGGGGTGATGATTTTGCCCAGAATGGGCGGGGGGATCCAGGTTGTTGCCGATTGATTCCTACGCTTGGCGTGAAACAGAAGAAGTTCTGTTTTCGCTCCGTTGAGTTTGAGATAACTCTTGGTCATCCAGTCCTCTATCAAAGAGAGACAAGTCTCTAGATTTATAGTCGCAGTTTTTGGCTGCTGATGATTTCGAAAAGCGGACGCACATAGATGTTGAATAACATTGGTGATAGGGGAGATCCTTGAGGGACCCCGCACGATAATGTGCGTTCAGAAGTGAAGGGTCCTAGCTTCACTATTTACGATCGGTTTTCCAAAAAAGAGGAGAACCAAGATAGATCGCTTTCTGCGACTTTGGCTATTTTGGCCAGTCGAGTCAATAACAGCTTGTGATCTACTGTATCAAAGGCTGCGCTTAGGTCCAGCAGAACCAGAAGAGAAGATTATCCTTTGTCTGCGGCCTCGAGAACGTCGTCCCATATCTTAAGCAATGCTGTTTCTGTCCCGTGTCCGGGACGGAATCCTGATTGAAATGGGTCGAGTAAGTTGTGGGTATCTAGATGCTGTTGCAGCTGCTGTACCACTGCTTTCTCTATTACCTTGGAGAGAACATTTAGGTCTGTTATGGGGCACCAGTTGAAAGGATCCTTAGGATCCAGGGTGGCTTTCTTCAAGATGGGTTGAATGAAGCCCTCCTTCAGCTGGGAGGGCATTATGCCCTCCCTGAAGGATTGGTTGATAAGCTGCGTGACAGGAGGTGCCAGGATGTCGGCGCATTCCTTCAGCAGTTTGGTGGGGTTAATATCATTTGGCGCAGTGCTGTTGCGCAGAGCGCCGATGATCTTTTTTGTGGTCTGAATGGAGATGGGTTCCAGCGTGAACTTACCTAACTGTAGTGAATTACTGCCGGTGCTGTGTACATAACTACGGGGGGGGCTGGGAGAGCAATTGTTTTGCTGAATGCTTTGCCGGATTGCCCCAATTTTGTTAATGAAGCAATCCAATAACTCATCGCAAAATTCTTGTGTATCCAAGTTGGGGGCTTCAAGACATCCTGGATTCATGGTCTGAGTGACCAGCTTGAAGAGTTTGCGGGGGCGGTTTAGGGCACCGTTGATAGCCTCAGAAAAATAGTTTGTCTTGGCTTCGAAGATTTGCTTGTAGTATTTTCTGGTAATTGCCTTGTAGATCAAGAGGTTCTCATCTGACGAGCTTCTTTTCCAGGCTGCTTCTGCCCTTCTGTGCTCTTGCTTCAGTAGCGCCAGCTGGTTGTTGAACCAGCTGGAGTTATTTTTCCTGATCTGGGTCTTTTGTTTCGGCGCTATCAAGTCAGCTGACTGCAATAGTGCTGTGTTTATGGCCTCCAGTGTTTCTTCCGCAGTTTGGTGCGGCTGAATTGTGTTTATTTTTTCCCCTAACGTGGCTTTGAAGAGTTCCGAGTGGAGCTTCTTCTGACATCTGGTCCAGTGTGTTGTCACTGGATTTGATGTTTTTGTTAAGGGGGGGAATTCGGAAATAATGAATTTAATTGCATGGTGATCTGTCCATGGCAATGGTTCATTTTCCACGATTTTTATTTCCAGATCTTGTCTGAAAATAAGATCGAGCGTATGACCTGAAGCATGTGTGGGCCCACATACTAGTTGCTGAAGCCCTAATCCTTCCAGGTGGTCGATGCAGGCGTCGGCAATGGGGTCTTGCGGGGAGTTGGCCCAGAGGTTGAAGTCCCTGAGCAGCAAAAGGTGTTTGCTGTTCAGGGTATAAGTGGAGACAAAGTCCGTCAGAGATGGGAGCAGCTGCGACTTGGGGCCGGGTGGCCTATAGCAGAGTAGAATCCGGACGGTCTCCTGGCCGTTTACTTGCAGTTGAAGAGTAAGGGTTTCCATGAATGGAAGAGGGTTTTGGAGGCTTGGTTTTGTGATCGCAAGACGCGTCTTATGGATCACCGCCAGTCCTCCTCCTCTTTGCCCTATTCTGTTTTCCGTTATAATACGGTAGTTTTCTGGCACCAATTCTCCTAGAATGGTGTTACAGTCGGCTGTGAGCCAGCTCTCTGTAATAAGGAGGCAGTCTAAGTCATGTCGCAATAAGAAATCATGGATTTCTAATCAGTGTTTTACTGCCGATCTAGTGTTGATCAAAGCACATGATATGTGCTAAGGCTGGGGTAAATGGCTGCGATTTCTGGCAGTCGATCGTCGATCGATCCTCAAAAGTCGCAAATTTCTTAGGGCTTTTTTGGTGGCGGCCGGCAGAATTGCGGCAAATCGACCCAGATCCCAAATGTTCTCCGCCGAGTATTGCCGATTAACCATGGCCGCCGTGGAACCAAGGGGCGGGGGGGGGTTGATTTCACAAGGATAACTGAATCCTCTGATCCTGGCTTGGTCCAGAGGAAGGCAAAAAAAACCTGACCACGCTGCGCCAATAAGCTGTGGTAGGGAAAAAAATTCCTTCCTGACCCCTAAAGAGGCGATCGGGTTAAGCCCTGGATCAAGTTTTAATGAATTTGAAAGGGGGGGAGGAGGGCAGGGTGGAGCAAGATGGCCGCCGACCTGGCAGAAGGGTCCAGGCTGGGGGGGTACCAGGCTGAGTGGCGTCTGGGGGGCTGAGAAAGATGATCGGAGGGCAAGGGGGCTCTACTGGGGTAGGGGGGGGCTTTCTGGCCCGATTAATGACCTAGTGCCGACTGTTGGGGGGTTCAGAGCGGCGCGCCGCTAGGCCACGGATGAAGCCGCGGCCTTTCCTGAGTCGCGGCTGCCGCAAATCTCCACCGATCGGCGCGGAGGAAAACAAACACCGCGCCCGAGGGTAGCGGCGGTTTGTGGGGATGGCTGGCGGAAAAGACGCCCGAGCGAGGGTAGGGGTATGGGGGTGAGGAGAGGGGAAAAGCCGTGTGGGGGATGATGTGGGGAATGATGGTATGGAATAGGGGGTGCGGAGCAATGGGGGCTGCTGCGTCTTGTCCTGAAAAGGACAAGGGGGGTGGAAGAAAATGCCCAGTGCCCTGTGTCAGGGGCTTACCTTGGGCTCTGGTGATACCTGGATGGAGGGGAGAGCCAGGGGAGGAGGATTGTGAGCCAGAGCAGGGTCTGACAGCAGAGGAGAGGGGAGAAAAACCCTGCCTGTCTGGCTCCTGGAGCCGTACGTCCTACTACTAGGAGCGCACGCCGATTACTACAGGAGCTCAGTTCTTGCCCTGGGGAGGAGTCACTCTTTCAGACTCAATGATAGGAGGTGCTCTCCTAGATTAGACCAGTTACAGATAGAAGAACAGAAGGTCATTGCTTTGGTAATTCCTGGACAGGTGATAACTAAAACTGTCAGAGGAAATGATTTGAGGTGTGCTGGTATTAGGGATGGAGGAGTCACTGCTGGTAGAGGCTCTTTGATAGTGGAAGCCCAGAATTAAGGATGGGCTCAGGCATGTTTGCAACGCCGCATGCCCACGTCCACCAGGAAGCTGACACTCCGCAGCGCTAATCAAAGGTAGTAAGACATTTCCTGCTCTATGCAGCCATGGATCAGGAAAGGTTTCACTGCCTGTGATTAGCGATGTGGAGTGTCGGCCTCCTGGCGGGCACGGGCACGTGGAGTTGTGAACACGCCTGAACCCATCCTTACCCAGGAGCAATGTCTTTTTTACTCTTCCTTTTATCTGGCCCTTTTGATGTCATTTTGCCATCATATATTTTAGGGATACCGAAGACTGACTGTATACATCTCATCGATACCAGACACCGGCAATGCGCATTGAGCAGATATCACAGATTGACAATAAACATTCTGCAGATATCAGGGACTGTCGGTTCACTCCCAGATAATGCTAAGGACTCACAATACACACTTTACAGACACTTTACAGATTTCAATGATAGAAAATACTCTCTGCTGATACCCGAGATTGACAGCACACACCCTACTGATACCAGAGATTTAAAAAAAACAACGAAAATACATAGGCAATTAGAAATTGTATCTTTCACATCTTCCCAAAGTAATATAAAAATAATGGATAACAAGCACAGGGGTGCTTGCCAGAATTTATATGGGCCGTTCCACCACCCCTATGAACCATATATAAATGTTTCAAAATAGAAAGTCAGCACACACACAAACATGTAATGCAAAAATGTTTGTATCAAAAAAGTAATGATATGATACAATGGATTTAGGACATGCAGCAAATGTATATATTATAATATGCATACAACAATGAAAAAATTGTCCAATACAAATAAAAAATTCAACATATAATGCATAAATAGCATACCAAGCTGGTAAAGCGAGGGCCACCAAGGTCAGGCAGGCAAATGAGGTCCTAAAACTAACATTTTGGGTTATAGAAAATTATTTTCTCAGAGATGGAATGAAGATACATACCTTCTTATGCCAAAAATGAACAAATCGCATCCTACCAATAACAGGCACTGATAATAAACATCTGTCTGATACCACAGACAGCTAGGAACTGATAATACACATCTGACCAATACCAGAGACTAAACATATGCAGCCCGCTGATACCAAAGACTGACAATACACATTCCACTAACAATACATATCCGATACTAGGGACTCATAATACACACCCAGCTGATACCAGGAACTGCAAAATATACACCAGACTGATACCAGGAACTGACAACACACATCCAGCCCATACCAGAGATTGATAATACAAACTCCACTGATACATGGGATTTGCAATAGACACAATCTCTATACTAAGGCCTGCTAATACCAGGGACTGAATACACACCCTGCTGATTACAGACATTCACAACACTGGAGTTGCTTCACCTGAGTTTCTGGAGCTGAAATGAAAGGATATGTCAAGCCATACCCGACTCATCCCTGCGTAAGCTGTAAATCTTTCTAGTAGTTTGCAGTACTACACTGATAGCAGTCTTCCTGGTCCAGTACCCACAGGCTGCAAAATCTACATAGTAATTACGGTGTTCACTGGTTCTGCAGTACTACCATTCAGAGAATGCCTTGTATTTTCTCAATACACATATTGATTGATTTTAAGAAGCAGGGCGGTCATATAAAAATCTTCATCTTGTCCAATCAGAGAATGCCTCCTCATTTCATCTCTTTATTAGCTTCCAGGGCAGCTTCAGCAGCTTGACTGATAATGATTTTCTCTCCACACCTACCCATCCTACTTGACCCCTTTTGTCGGGCCTTTGTAATGAATTACAGAGGTTGTGTGAGAGGTTTCCTGATAGCTATATCCACTGATCTTCCACTGCAGTGTGAAGCTTGTTCTAAAGAGTCACATGACTTGGATATCACAACCCTTAAAAAGGGTATTTTGCAATATGGTATATTCATAGTTTAAAAATCTTTAGACTGTTCGTTGAATTATTGTGCTTATGATGCATAGGAAAATGTTTCTGTGGGTTTAATGGCGCTTTACATAACATAGCTTGATATGCGGCTCATTTTGTAGTAGCAAAACAAGTTTGCTTCAATAAAAATGTTTAATCAGCTGGATTACCATAATATTTTAACACATTTTCTTTGTAGCTGAATATATCATCTCAATGCTTGTCTTGTGAAAAATGTGAAGACATCCATTTCCACCTTTTTTTCATCCTTCTTATACTTTTTTCATGTTTAAAAGCCTGAAAATACGAGATGTTAAAGTTTTGTCAGTTTTATTATTATCTCGCATGAGCTAAATGTTTCACGTTTTTAATGATAATTAAACTTAGACTGGTTCAGTATATTCATACCAAAGATAGAATAAAAAACAAAACTATGAATTTTCTGATTTACCTCTTTTGCAGCTATGAAACTGGTACATAAGGTATAACAATTTTAAATCAAATTTGTTTGAATTTGATACACACGTTTTTAATAGCTTTTTTTTATTTACAAACTTAGTTTAGTTAATTTTCCAATAAATAATAAAGGCGACTCCAAACATGCTGGCGTTTTTTAACAAGAGAGCCAAGCAGTGCATGGTTTTTGACCTCCTGTGTGTAGCTGACTAAGGCCACGTACACGCAATAGGTTAACCAGAGGACAACGGTCTGATGGACCGTTTTCATCGGTCAAAACCGATCGCAGGTAGGCCCCATCATTTATTTAACCTTCGGTTAAAAAAAAGCCAACTTGCTTTAAAATTTAACCGATGGATGCCTAATGATAGGTCAAAACCGATCGTTAGTAGGCACGACCATCGGTTAAAAATCCATGCATGCTCAGAATCAAGTTGAAGCATGCTTGGAAGCATTGAACTTCATTTTTTTCAGCACGTCGTTGTATTTTTGGTCACCGCGTTCTAACACAATCGTTTTTTTTAACCAATGGTGTGTAGGCACATCAGACCATCAGTCAGCTTCATCAGTTAACTGATCGTGTGTATGCGGCCTAAGCCTAATGGTCCTCTCTATGTTAGTTGGAAAGGAGATTTTCAAAATATGTGAAGAATCACAAAAAGTGCTTACAGCTTCTCACTATCGCCAAGCAGGTTGTTTGATGCCAATCTATATAGCCAATATGCATCTATCTTGGTTAATGTCTTCTTGGGGTTCCCTGGTAATTAAACCGCTTTCAATACTAAATGCGCTGAACTCTTCATAAATTGTAAATTAATAGTGTTTTCAAAATGGAGTCTCTTGGATCTGTGACTGGGCTATGATCATTCAATTATTTACATATTCTTAACAAGCCGTAAATGAGTTTCAAAACCACCCCTCACTGACTTTTGTTACTGTAAGTACTGTGGAGCAATACATCATCAACATTTAAAGCAGAAGCACTGAATTCCTTCTCTCAGACAGTTCATCTCACACTTTTCACCCTTCTAATCTGTAATATTAACACAAAGCTGGTAGTCAGGGAAGAGGGAGCATGGTGAGCATAGCTGTTGAGTGATAAAGCTGTTGGTACTTCTGCTATGATCTTTATGGATGAATTATTCCTATGTGTCTTCAGCTACAGAGATCAGTGAGGGCTAATTTTAAGGCTTTTTTTATTGATGGTTAATATATAATTATATTAAACTTATATATGAGGAATATCAATATCCTTGCTACACATTAATTAAAACCTCTGAAAAACATGTAATCCATCCATTTTACCTTGTCAACTAAGAAATTTAGAGTTCCTCTTATCACAACTCCCCCACCCACAAAAAAAAAAAAAAAGAAGCAAAACATTGGTTTTTGCTAAAGGAGTAGAGCATGTTCATTCTACATTTAATTATTTCTTAATGACAGAGATAAAAAAATTCACGTGCATTTTAAAAACTGAATTTATGCTCACACATAATTGGCTAATTGAAATCAGCATAACTTCACCTCATTCACTAAGTTAAGCGAAAATCCACGTTAAAGACTGAACAACAAGCTCCACTATCTTAGTAAATCAAAATGTGTAACGCTGTCAAAACATGACCATTAATGATCAAGGTACAAAAAAACATCTTTTATTTCGCAATAAAGATGAAACGTGAAAGGTGAAAATAAAAAAAAATAATACAAAGATTAATAGTCCAAATGTCCCCAATTCCATATCCATAATGTGAACTCAAAACATGCTGATCCAATGTTCAATCTGTAAAGAAACCCGGTGCTCCCCAATAGACAGGCCAAGTATATCTGCTTACCATATTTTAAGACCCTCCAGGGTCTATATGGGCATTAGTGAGCTTTCAACCCTCACTATGGGCTCAACCACATCCACTACTCGGCCTGCTTAATTGGATTCCGCAGGTGTATACCCCACAGTTATTATCAGTCAAGAAAACTTCAGAGTTCAGTCACACATTCATCATATGAAAGAGGAAGATAAACTCATTGGACTACATTCTTTAAAAGCACACAATAGTTTATTAAAAGTTGTACTTACAACAAAAATGATAATATTAGTCTCAAAATAGAAACATTCATTTGTCCAGCACCCTCCACGAGTGTTCAGACGTCACCGCTGCTCCGTGCCTAGCCTGACGTACATTTTGTCCAATGGTACTTCTTCCATGAGGCAGTACAGCCTTAACAGAATTGATAAGATAATAGATATGACAAGGTTTGTACAATATATCATATACATAATTTATTACTTATTGGCAAGTTATCAAATTGCTTACTATAAATGAAATGAGACATACTAATGCACATTTCTCAGGAATAGATGGAAAAAAATAAGGCAAAACCTATGTTAAATCATTATTTAGGAGTGTACATAGAACTTCCATGTATATACAGTATTACATGTATGGTTCTCTATGAATCACTAATATATAAAATTGTTTCCTATTTGCCTTAGGTAATGGCTACTGGAGACCAGAAAGCAGCTTAAGCAGCTTTGCAGATGGAACTGTTGTTGAAGATATTGTACTTAAGGCCAGTAACCGTATTGTAGACCGCTGTGCTACTCCAAGATATGTTAGCCAAAGAGTAACTGGTGAGTACACTTAAACTACTTTGCTTTATTAATAAATATGTGTACTTTGTAGGTTAAAGAGAGGCAAATAATCAGTTACTTAATTCTTCAAATATTATAGTTTTGAAAATTATGAATAACATAAATTTCTAGCATACAGCAAATACAGTATATATTTTTTTTCCCAGGATTAGTTACTTTGGCTCCCTGTTACAATGAATCCTAAGTAAATGCTAAAGTGCAATATATAGTTACTGTCAAGCATTCTTTTTATGTAAATGTTGTCTGTAAAATTCCTCTACCTACTTTACACGTGAAATGGCATAGTATTATATGCATTTGTTTGTGATATGGATAGATAAAGATTTCACGGATGAAATATGTACATGGGAGCTGTTTACCTACTGATTTGCCTTTTTGTTTATCCAGTTCTAAAATGTATACAGCTCTGTTACAGAGCACATCCCAGTTTGGCAGGGCAGGAGACCCAATTTTATCTGCTTTAGTTCAGTAACACTTCTCCCCACCCTCAGCCTATAGTTGGACAGTGAAAAGAGAAAAAGTAGATTGCCGAGCTCATCTCTGTCTCTTTGCTCTCTTCTCCTATCATTATGTTCCTCATACAGCGATTGGCTCCTTGAGATGCTTCAACTTCCACCACTCTGAGCTTTGCTGTACAAGGACTGTATGAAGTCTATACCTATTGTAGCGCCTGTGTACTTTATAGTACCGGTGCTAGTTAAATTTAGAAGTAGATCAGAGTGTAGTTAAACTCTGATCCAAATTGTTATGTGTAAAACAGGGTCTCTGTCTCAGCTTGGCTGTGCTGCAGGCGTATTCTGTTGCGCTGGGGTGTTTTTTCAACCCCCGGTGCTGCAGGTGGCAGCAGTGGAGTCAAGGTTTTGGTGCTCTTTCCCAGCAGCCAATCAGGAGGGTTTGACCTCGCTGTGCATGCTGGGGAGGGGTATTTATGGGGCAGACGCTATTGGTTCTGGGTCTTCTTCTTCGAGTGTGGCACCCACCTTTTAGGGTGACCACATCACAGCGCCCGGGCGTTATGTCCTATCTGGCTGGGGCGTGCGTGCCACATGGTGTTCCTGGTTCTGGGACCATGTTGGCCTGGAGCATCTGAACATCGACGGGGACCCAGCGAGTGACTGGGTTCCCATCTTTGAGGATCCCAAGCTATATTTGCTGTTCGGTGGGGTGTCCGTCTGAGTAGCGCCATTAAGTGGCTGGCGTTCAAAAGGGGCCTCGAAAAATCACCGGGGATCAAGGTAGCCGGACACTGAGGGATTGATCACCTGTCAATCGATACCTGAACGACAAGTTGAGGGAGATCCAGGTGTAATTCATCTAAGGAGGATCATCTCCGTAACTACAAATCAGAGAGGGCCTGTGGCAGAGGTATCTTTTTGATGTTCACCAAGGGGGGTGTGTGGCAGAGACTTTTCCTCAAGTTCACCAAGGAGGGTCTGTGGCAGGGACTTTATCCTACAAATGTTCGAGTGATAATACCCGGCTGCCAGGTCAGTGAGAGAGACCTGTCCGGGTACGCTAGACCCACTCACATAGGAGTGGTGCAGAAAAGTGTTGCGCTTGGAAGCAGGACTGTTTCTCTACCATCACGCCTGAATCTGCTGTTCTCTCTTCTTCTTCAACTTTACTTTCCATACCACATGTTTATTGTTTTTACCCGGCTGGGTAATAAAGAGCACAGCATAGAGCACCTGTTGCGGACATTCCTTTACTTCTACCAAATGCAATATGCATCATTCACCCCTAGGAATTCAGAGGGGCCATGAGGTAAATGTGCCACCCAAAACAACCAACAGCTCCTCCGGGAGTAAAATACATTTAATTACTCTGCTTGCTTGCAAAAATATTTTAAGGTCGTATCAATGGCCTCTTTGTTTTCTGGTGCTGCGCACAGGCATTCAAAAATTTATAAAAAAAAACTTCTAGGTCCAGGTCTGCTCAATACCCGCTTACATAATATGAATGAGTCATTGGTATATATCTGAAATGCCACAAAACCAAACTAAAAAACAGTCTTGGACGCTAAGCTCCACCAAAAACACATGCCAGTGGGGGAAACAACCTCCAGAAATTGATAGATCTCTCAAACAGAAATATCTCACATTACAAAATGTATTCATATCAAGATACAAAGAGAAAACACACATTTAAACTGCTTGGCCATGTATAAAGCTAAAAGAAACAAACCAGCATCCGCATATAAGGTATCACAATTATACCACCCATTCTTCCTGCCTTTTCAGACATAGGCTTCAAGGGACCTGATACAAGTTGCACAGTTTTCCGCAAGCTCCCAACAAATGAAAAAGTTATGATTATATATGCAACTGGACTACATGTAACTCATCAAGTTGCATAAAGGTTAGATCCCATCCGTTGGAATAATAAATAATAATTTATTTCCAACTGGATTGCGTATCACTTTACTCTGTGTCCAACAGTTCTATTTCATATATAGTTCTTCAGAGTGCAATAAAATAATCCATGCCAGTGGTATACAACTCCCATGAACTGTGCAGTAAAGCCAAGTCTTCAACAGGTTAAAGAAGATAAATTATTCACATACGAATAAACCCATATAGACACATCGCATGCACATTCATGGATCCATTAGCCCCAGAGAAGATAACAATCCATCACTTTGCAGTCAACAAATTCTGTGCATTCTTACATGCTTCCCACAGACATAGCCATCAACTTGTGGGAGGTCAACCTTTGATGTGGGATAAATTCATCCGCAGTATGCATAAGTACAATGTTAATGGGGCTATATACAATGCACCTCAGGATCAACTTGATATCCACACTTTATTGGGTACACCTGTTCAATTGCTTGGTAACACAAATTGATAAATCAGACAATCACATGGCAGCAACTCAATGCATTTAGGCATCTAGATGGGGTGAAGATAACTTGCTGAAGTTCAAACTGAGCATCAGAATGGGAAAGAAAGGGGATTTAAGTGGCTTTGAATGTGGCAGGATTGTTGGTGCTAGGCGGGCTGGTCTGAATATTTCAAAAACTGCTGATCTACTGGGATTTTCTTGCATAACCATCTCTAGGGTTTACAGAGAATGGTCTGAAAAAGCTGTGTGGACTAAAATGCCTTGTTGAAGTCAGAGGAGAATGAGCAGACGGTTCGAGATGATAGAAAGGCAACAGTAACTCACATAACCATTTGTTGCAGCCAAAGTATGTAAAATACCATCCCTGATAGAATAACATCTCTGAATGCATAACACATCGAGCCTTGAAGCAGATGGCTACTGCAGCAGAAGAAGACCACACCAGATGACACTCCTGTTAGCTAAGAACATGAAACTGAGGCTACAATTCGCTTACCAAATCTGGACAATAAAAGGTTGGAAAAATATTGCCTGATCTGTTGAGTACCGATTTCAGCTACGTCATTCAGATGGCAGGGTCATAATTTGGCATAAACAACATGAAAGCATGGATCCTTCCTGCCTTGTATTGGCGGTTCAGGCTGGTGGTGGTGTAATGGTGTGGGGGATATTTTCTTGGCACACTTTGGGCCCCTTAGTGCCAACTGAATGGTGTACCTGAGTATTGTTGCTGACCATGGGGTCAATTCACAAAGAGAAACGTTATTGGTTTTCTTCAGTTGTTAAATTAGCACTCCTTAACATAGTCGTTATGGTTTTCAACTGACTCTTTATCCAAACGTTATGCTAACTACTCAGACGTTATTATTATTAACTCTTAAGATTGTTAAATAATGCTGGAGAGATGCATTCTGGGAGCAGAAGGGGAGGAGAACAGCTGCATGTGGAAAAAAGCAGATACAGAGAGAGAGAGAGAGAGACAAGCAATACACGTGGAGATTGAGCACGTGATGTGCAAAATTTCTAGTGTGTGCTTTTCTAAAGCCATGTGTATTTCCTCATACAGAGAATAAATCATGGGACATGATAATCGGAATTTAGCTATCACCTGGGTTTCAGAAAAGTCATCCAAAATAGTATGTGAACGGAATACACGTTTATAAACCTGAACAACATTCTAACGTGTTCTTCTTCGCCTCTGGATAATTTTAAGTTCAAATAGAGCACGGTTCTAGCTTGCCCAACACTACACTACACTACAAAAATCGCCAAAAGCTTCCTCTAACAACAAAATATCGCCTGGGAAATGTCATAACGCCACCCTGAGGGAGGTGTTAATTTAACGATTGCTTAACGATTGATAACTGTCCAAAAAATCTTTGTGAATTGCACTTCTGTACATATTTAACGATTTGACTCTTTAAAATAACGTTTTGAATCTTTAAAATAACGATTTGACTCTTTAATACGGATCCACACCTTAAAATATCGGTTCTGTGTAGGGAAACGTTATTTGATGATTTTTCAAAGCGTTAAATCGTTTAGTGAATTGAACTAGCTTCATTAACGTGCAAAATCGTTAAAATAACACTCGCAATCTGAAAATAAAGCTTTGTGAATTGACCCCCATGCCTATCCCTTTATGACTACAGTGTACCCATGTTCTGATGGCTACTTCCAGCAGAATAATGCACCATGTCACAAAGCTCAAATTATCTCACGACTGGTTTCTCGAACATGACAATGAGTTCACAGTAACCAGATTATCTTTGGGATGTGGTGGGAGATGTGCATCATGGATATGCAGCCAACAGATTCTTAACAACTGCAGCAACTAAATTAAGCTATCATGTTAATATGGACCAAAACCTCAGAGGAATGTTTCCAACACCTTCTTGAATCTATGCCACGAAGAATTAAGGCACTTCGAAAGGCAAAAGGAAGGTCCAACCCGGTATGAGCAAGGTGTACCTATTAAAATGGCTCGTAAGTGTATATACAAGCAGTTTTTGAAACATATTAACTACTTGCCGACCTGCCGCCGTCGTTTTACGGCGGCAGGTTGGCTCCCCTGCATGAGAGCCCGTAGCTCTACACAGCTCCCTCCCTGGTCCTGTCAGGGAGGGAAATGCTGATCTTATGTTCATACAATGTATGAACGGAAGATCAGTGATTTCCCCTAGTCAGTCTCACCCCCCCCCCCCATACAGTTAGAACACACCCAGGAACATACTTAACCCCTTCCTCGCCCCCTAGTGTTAACCCCTTCACTGCCAGTGGAATTTTTATAGTAATCCAATGCATTTGTATAGCATTGATCGCTATAAAAATGCCAATGGTCCCAAAAAGGTGTCAAAAGTGTCCGAACTGTCCACCATAATGTTGCAGTACCGAAAAAAAAAAAATCGCTGATCGCCGCCATTACTAGTAAAAAAAAATGCCATAAAAATACCCCCTATTTTGTAAACGCTATAACTTTTGCGCAAACCAATCAATAAACGCTTATTTCGATTTATTTTTTATTTTTTACGAATAATATGTAGAAGAATACATATCGGCCTAAACTGAGGGAAAAAATGTTTTTTTATATATTTTTTTATATTTTTTTTTATATATTTTCAACCCGATTCTTGTCTGCCTTGCCTACACACGATCGTGAAAAAAAAATGCTATAGCAAAGCGCTGTGACGTACAACACGTACGACAGGACTATAAAGGGGAATTTCCATTCAGATGGCAGCACCCTTGGGGCTGCTTTTGCCGATTTCGTGTCAGTAAAAGTTTGGTGAGAGACGATTCATGTTTTTCAGTTTTTGTGCTTTTCAGTCTGTTACAGCATGACGAATGTGCTTTTTCCATTACGAACGCTACTTTTACCAGAACGAGCACTCCCATCTCATAACTTGCTTCTGAGCATGCATGTTTTTTTTCACGTCGTTAAAGCCTACACACGACCATTTTTCACGACGTGAAAAACGACGGAAAAAAAATAGAGCACGTTCTTAATTTTTAATGGCCATTTTTCACGTCATGAAAAATGCTCTGGAGCCCACACACGATCGTTTTTAATGACAATAAAAAAAAGTAATTTTTCACGTCATGAAAAACGGTCGTGTGTATGTGGCATAACATCGATGTGGAAGAAAACTAAAAGTTTATCTGCAGCATACACATATCTAACTGTCCTATCTATCTATCTATCTATCTATCTATCTATCTATCTATCTATCTATCTATCTATCTATCTATCTATCTATCTATCTATCTATCTTTATTCCATATTGCATTTCTATTCCATATATCTCTTTCTATCTTTTTCTATTTAGCATGTGTGTTTATTTGTTTTTGTATCCCTGTCCAAGCTTTCTTTTTTCTTTGCTATATGGCGTTCCCTTCTATTGTAATCTATTCATTTGGTTTCCAGCAAGCATAACAATGTTTTCTTTGTAAAATGCTTGTTTTGTTACATACCTATGGCGCTATTGCAGAACTAATTACATTTCATATCCCCATAAAAGTTGCCAGTTTCGTTGACCCACAGTACACATGGACAGCCCCCTTATTACGGGTGTTTCAGTTTTTTGATGGTGGAGTACTCCTCTCGGAATCCGCCATGACTCTGAAATTCCCTGACTTCCACATTCCCCGATTCAAATTTTTCCAGCTCAGGCATTTCCTACAAAGCACATCACCGCCAGCCCGTTGGTGTAGGGCCCTCACGCCTTTAGAAAAGCTTTGCCAATCCACGGATCCACAACGGCACCTGATCTCTACCCTGTACTCCACACTCACTCCTCAAACGACTTCCAATGCTGACATCCACGGTAAGTGGGAATCCGATCTTGGGTTCCCCATTTCCGATGATGACTGGAACTCAATCTGGGCCCATACTCACAAGGGTTCTATAAATGTTTCAGCACAGGAGAACAGATTTAAGATATACTCAAGGTGGTACAGGACCCCCAGCAAACTTCACAAGTTTTTCCCCGCAGTCTCCCCCACTTGTTGGAGGTGTGCGGCGGCCGAGGGTACTCTCATACACATTTGGTGGGAGTGCCCTAGGCTCCAGCCATTCTGGGAGGGGGTTCACGCCCTAATTGCCAGTATCACCACATACACCCCAGACTACACCCCGGCGCAATACCTGCTACACCACACGTCCCTCCCTAATTCGGTCTACCGAAAATCCCTAGTGCTCCACCTGATAAATGCTGCCACACAATGCAATCCTGGAAAGATCCTCAACCACCCACCATTGTTGACTGGCAGAATAGGGTTAACAAAATCGAAGAGATGGAAAGGCTTATACATCAAGCTCGGGATGCCTCTGAGAAATTTAGATTTACCTGAGGCTGCTAGGGTGCACTACAGGGAGTCTCTACCCACAAGCTCCAGATCGACCCCCTCTGACCCCCCCCCCCCCCCGCATTGACGCTCCTAGACCCACTTACTCTGACGACAGACTGACTGTCCCCGAACCCCCCCACCCCCCCCCCTTATTATCCATCTCCCCTTCTCTTACCAACACCTTCGGCAGGGGCTTCAGTGCTTCTGTTTGAAGAAACAATGTTAGGATGGCATAGCTGGATACGAAACCCCGCTGATCTGTGGGATAGTTAGCCCCCTTTGCCAAACGGTAGCAGCATAGACACGGGTCTCAACCCGGATGGATGGGACACTACAACTGCCGGGACCAAGCTGACCCACACCTCATTTTAGATCTTCCAGTATACCCTCCCGCCTACAGTTATGTTCCCTATAGGGGTGGTTGAGTATGTGCACGATGGTCCCTCTTATGTAGGTATCGCTCCAACCCGCTCCCATGCCAGGGGCGCCGCCCATGACCTGTGTTCCATGTATCTGTTCCGCTGAATTGATGTTTGCGGTTTTATGCTTTTTCTATATGTGTTAATCAACTGTAACCTATGTTCAAGAGCGTTGTAATGCACTGCTGTGACTATTGTACCCTTGTGTTCTCATTACTAAAATAAAATTATTTGGAAAAAAAAAAAAAAGTTGCCAGTTTAGCATGAATATTTATAAGAAACGGTGATGAGTTTTCACACAGTCCTCAGTATAGTTTATAGTCTCCATAAGTTCCATTTCAAGGGTGACCTTTGAAAATATTTTAAAGTATGATCACTTTAATATGTTTCTTTGCAATATACAAAGAACGTTAGCAGAACTGTTCCATGCACATTTCAACCTGCAGCAGCAGCTAATCATTTTTATGCATTCATTTTGATGTTAGGAAACACCAAGTCCTTAGGCTAGATAGGAAAACACACATCCGCTCTCTTGCTTTACTTTACTATAGAAACATGTCTCAAAGGTTCATTACTGTATTTAAAGAAGTCTCGTGGCTTGCTTCCAGCATGGATGACAATTAAAGTCGGCCAAGATAGCAAATCTATTTCCTGCTGAATTTATTCACAAAGGTTGCAGGCCTTCATCAATTCTTTCTAGAGAACAGCAGCTACTGCGTTTTATGTTCAGCAGGCTGTGCTCAGCGAGGACCTTTTTATATTTAGAACCTTCATATCTCTTCTGGTCTCTTTCTGTTCTTTGTTTGTATACTTAATGTGACACCAAGCCAAGAAAATTTGTGTTTTCACTGTTATCTTCCCGCAAGAGTCAGAGTTTCTCCGGAATATAACATAGCTTTGATAGAAGTTGGTCAAGTGCCACGTGTGACAGCATATTATAATGCCTGGGAGTTTGTATGATGTGTTTCCCGCTAGAGAAAGAACAAATTCCTGGATTTTCTTACTCTTAGCCATTGTACTTGTCTGTAGTGATAAGTACTGTGATTTTGAGGTACTTGACCTTTCTGTAGTGATCTCTCAAACTAATTATAGTGCTTATTATTTTACAAGGACTTGTATGTGACTTTCAGAATCATAAATAAACAGTAATAATAATGTCAGGAAAAAAAGGACACAGGGGGAAATCACAGAGGTTACAGTCATTAGTAACACAAATGTTTACGTGTCAACATAATAAGCTTACAAACAATGAGTTTTTATAAAACGTGTTCAGTTTATATGGTTGCTAACACTTCCAAGCAGAAAACCTTAAATACAAGATGTCTAGACTAGGCAACAATTGTAAATATGTAGGAATCCTGGAATGGGAAGTTTATGCAATCTGAACATTATAAATGTATTGATGATAATAAAAAAGAGTCAACGCTGAAGTCCTAACAGAAAAAAATATATAACACCGGTTATTTCTGTTTTGTTGAAATAAATAATGCATTTGAAATGCAAATTTTGCAAGCGTTTTAACCACTTAAGCCCCGAACCATTTTGCTGGTTTAAGACCAGACCACTTTTTGTGATTCGGCACTGCGTTGCTTTAACTGACAATTGCGCAGTCGTACGACGTGGCTTCTGAACAAAATTGATGTCCTTTTTTCCCCCACAAATAGCGCTTTCTTTTGGTGGTATTTGATTACCTCTGTGGCTTTTTTTTTTGCGCTATAAACAAAAATAGAGCGACAATTTTTATAAAAATTATATATTTTTTACTTTTTGCTATAATAAATATCCCCCCAATATATATATAAAAAAAACTTTTTTTTTCTCAGTTTAGGCCGATACGTAATCTTCTACATATTTTTGGTAAAAAAAAAACGCAAAAACACAAAAAGCGTTTATTGATCGGTTTGCGCAAAAGTTATAGCATCTACAAAATAGGGGATAGATTTATGGCATTTTTATTAATAAATATTTTTTTACTAGTTATGGTGGCGATCAGCAATTTTTTATTTTTTTTAATCGTGACTGCAACATTATGGCAGACACATCGGACACTTTTGACACATTTTTGGGACCATTGTCATTTTTACAGCGATCGGTGAAATGTACTGATTACTGTAAAAATGACACTGTCAGTGAAGGGGTTAACCATCAGGCGGCACTGAAGGGGTTAAGTGTGCTTAGGGATGTGTTATAACTGTAGGGGGGGTGGGCTGTGTGTGACACGACACACAGGAAGACTGGGTACACTGTGTTCACTGTCCTGTCACTAGGAAGACTGGGAAAATGCTTGTTTACATAAGCATTTCCCCGTTCTTCACCGTGACACGATCGCGGGTATGCCCGCGGACACCGAGTCATGGGACCCACGTTCGGAGTCACTGAGCTTGCAGCGCGCGTCCACTATACTGCTTCTTAAAGGGGACGTATATATATGTCTATGTGCCTGCCCATGCCATTTTGCCGACGTTTATCTGCGTGCGGCAGTTGGCATGTGGTTAATCCCCCTAATATCAGCCTCCTGTTACCGACTGTATTTCAGTTCTAGGAGATTGAGAGGCAGCGCTAGGAGCCAATCAAATGAGAAACATGCACATGTTCACACAAGGAGCATGCTGACAGGAGAAGAACAGAGAGATGAACATATCTGTCTGCTGCTCCTTCTATATTGTCCAATCACAACCTGTGGGGAAGGGAGACGACCAAGATTTATTGTTTTTTTGTAATGGAGAAAAGTAATCAGGAAAAAGTTTGAAAAGAGTCTGGAATTGTCATTTGTATTTGTTACAGGTCAAAAAGTTCAGTTAGATAAACCCATGTGATATCAGGGACTTGCCTTTGTACAATAAATTGCACATTTGTTACACAAATACTACACTGATTTGTTGATGAATCTTCTCACAAATATATACCATATGAGGTTATACATTCACTGCCTTTAAAATAGTGACACCTTTACAGTGGGGGTGCATGTGTTAGTATATCATAGCATAGACAAGTTATTAACCTTAAAGTGGAGGTGAAGCCGCCTGGGTGAAAAAAATAAAAGTCAGCAGCTACAAATACTGCTGACTTTTAATATCAGGGCACTTGCATGTCCAGGAAGCCTGCGATGTCGGTACCCCAGCCAATCTTGGGATCGACTCCCAGGTGCTTCCACCACCATTCCTGGTAAAGGCACCAGGCAGTGAAGCCCTTTGGCTTCACTGCTGGTCCTTACTGCTCAAAGCTCGTTGCGCTTTCTAATTGACTCGGTAGCGGGGGAAGGAGGAGGGGAGCCAAACTTCCAGGAGATCAGGCTTTGGCCATTCTGAAGCCCTTTGGCTTCACTGCTGGTCCCTACTGCTCGAAGCTCGTTGCGCTTTCTAATTGGCTCGGTGGCGGGGGAAGGAGGAGGGGGGCCAAACTTCCAGGAGATCAGGCTTTGGCCATTCTCTTGGAAGTGGGTTAGGGTACCTGTTGGGGGGGGGGGGTGGAGCATATAAGCGGAAGTTCCACTTTTAGGTGGAACTCTGCTTTAAGGTGATGTTAAAGAATATATTTGATCTCTATAAATAATCCATACACTACTTGATGGCCCTGTCATCTGTTTTTCATGACATTGTTTCTTACTTTCTTTTTCTGTCTCCTGGTGTCATCCTCTGTTAGTTGCTGAACATCTCCTTGTCGCCCTCATTTTTGTTGCTTGAGTAAAGCATGTTAGTTGAGGTCATGTGCACTTTTTTTGAAAAGCCTATGGCGTGTGAACACACCCAAAAACTCCACTCGGTGTAGAAAAAATGTGCACACACATAGAGTGTTCACAAAAACGTGCAGACAGGTGCAACATCAAGTGGTCCTCCTGTAAAGAAGGGACCCAAACCCTGATCCCCCGGGGCGTTAGGCTCCAGACGGGGACTAAGGTACTGTGGTCCGAGCAACCGAAGCCGACACGGACACAACTTCCTCGGAGGGTCTGTCGAAACAGAACCCTCCCAGTACTAGGTGGGGCTCCCCCGAAGGGAGACCCCATGAGAGCAGGTGAACTAAGCTAGAATGCCATGTCCACCCACTCCCAAGACGTTCAGGGCTGGCCTGAGGACCAGCACCCTAATAGTCACACAGTGGACAAAACGTGCACAAACAAAAAAAAGACAAAAACGTGACAAACATAGGCAATAAATTAAATAAAGTGGGGAAAGGGGATAGTGGAGAGGAGAGTGAAAGAAGTGGTCATTGTGGTATACAATGACCAGGCCCTCCGGCCAGGAATAAAAAAATTCCTTCGGTCCTAGCCAAAGGCTCGGCCCAGGAGGCAGGTGCTAAAAAAAAAGCATGTTGCTGGTGCATGCACCATAGGCTTTTCCGTTCCATATCCAGCCCCCCAACAGGCCAGTGCAGCCCTCCACCCCTGCCAGCTAGAGAGCCCCTCAAGGTTTTTTTTAGGGAGAACTGCCGCGCCAGTTAGCAGCCTCTGCCAATACTTAGCCCTTCCAAACCCCCCGTCAACCCGGCTGATTTGCATTGGTCTACCCCGACTCATCACAGGGGATTACCAGCTCCTCCAACTGGATCGCTGACAGAGATGGCACTTACACCAGCCAGCCAGAAGGCCGGACTAGAACTCGGCAAAAAGACCTTGACCAAGTGCAGCCACCTATCCTCACCAAGAGCACCCTTCCAAATGGCTCAGACTCGACAATGGGCCGGCCCCCAGTATCTGTCGGACAGCACGGCGTAGTCACTGCTGGAACCATCCTTTCCAGGTGCAATGATGATATTGGATTGCATCCACCCTCCCCATGTAGGAGGTGCTTCAGCGCTCCTCTGACAACTGATAAGAACAGATACTACACTTGATCTTAGCCAAAAGGCAGAGAAGCGACAGGGAAGACACCACGATCAGCACAGCCGGAGTGCAATGGCCAAGCCTCGCCCTGGGAGAACCACCTTCATGATCATGGTGTCTCCCCTTGAGGTCATGTGCACTACTCTATAAACATTACAAGTCATGTAGTCCCTAATTCATCTTGGGGGTAAGCAAGACAGGGTGGCTACATTCCTTCATACAGTGAGGCTATGGAGAATGAATGCAGCCACCCTCTAACAGGAAGTCAGATAAGAAATTAGGATAAGGAGGAGGCTGAGAGCAAATAGTTTACTACGTTAAGAATACATATTTGAATGAATATAAAAATATTTTTTTTTTACTTAGAGTTTAGCATCACTTTAAAGGTGGTAATCTAATCTAATCTATAGCAGGCTTAACATGATTATAAACCTAACTTTTTTTTTTAAAATAACAAACATATTATACTTACCTGTTCGGTGCACAGAGCAGCCCCAATCCTCCTCTTCTAGGGTCCCCTGTCGGTACTCAGTGTGCCACCTTTGGAAGCTACTTTCTATTGTGGCAACCTGTTGGCTCATTCCTGAGATGCGCGTTCTGTGTCTGTTTGCACTGACAGTGTGGCTCAGCCTTCTTCCTGGCCACAAGATTCGATTGACAGCAGCAGGAGTCAATCGCTCCTGCTACTATTAATCTGCCCTGAGAGGAGAGAGCTACTGCTCTCAGGCACAGTGCTAGGTCGAGATGAGGCTCAGGTAAGTATAGTTGAAGGGAAGCTGCACACAGAAGATATTTAATGCCTTCAATCACTTTAGTAGTGCACTGCAGCCTGAAGCTTTGTTGCTGTGCATTTCTTATTTTCCCTTCTTTCATTATGATAGATTTGCATTTAGCATCTATACAGTACATTACATTATAGATATGAGGTGATATGTATATTTAGCAATTTGGGGATCACAATGCACTGTCTATGATGCTAATTGGTTTGCACCCACACTTACACACCTCTTTTCTAACTGATGCCATCTTTTGTTAATTATTGAAACAACATAATATATTAAAATATTAGTAGTGCACATTAGTTACAGTTTAATGTCTTTTGTAGCAATTCTTCATTTCTATACTGTCCTAAACAAGGCTTAAACTGTTCTTTTATAATAACTTTTTCACCACCTTATCTAGAGAGACTTCAACTTTGACAATTTTACCGCTCTGCCTCATTACTGCTATTTTACTTACCATCCATCACTTCCTACACATGTTAATATGAAGTTAATATAATTCTGATGTATTTTTTTATTCCCTGTATCAGTCACTGATTTCCTGTCCTCAGAGTATTAGGCTGCTCTCAATTTCTCTCCTCCTCCCAGACATTTCAAATGATATGAACCTTCTTCCCCATGTCTAATGTTTTTATATTTATCCTGCCTTCAGCATACAGAATAATACACAGTCCTCTGCCCCTTTTGGTAATGATCCCAGAAGCAACGAAAGTTGTTTTAAAGAACCAACAGTAACAATGTACTGCATAAATTATTGCAATGTAGTAAATATTGGAGTCATCAGTGTTTACACCGAGGGTGCTTCTTTTTTTCTTTTCTTTTTTTTTTGGGGGGGGGGGGGGAGGGGAGATATGTGGAGTGATTTAGTTGTATGTTTTGTAATTGTCATTCTTTTCTTTGTGTAATTTAATTTAATTTATATTTATGCATTGTCATTTTACTTTTTTTTTTTTCTTTTTTCGATGTCTGTTGTTTCTTTTAAATAAAAAAAAAAGTCACAAAATAATTAGGCTAATAAGGGGCTGTTTTATGACACAAGAACAGTTCTAGTATAATTTGAAATAACTTCTGTACCATTTTTTGTACTTTGGTACAAATGTGATAGTTGCGCATCCTGCATTGAACATTGAATCTTTTATGCAAATCATTTTCAAAATGAAGCCTATATTCTGTTTTCTTTTTCCGTTACTTACCATAGGGACAATTTTAGATGAAATTAACTAATCTTAAAACCTTTTTCCTACTGGAGAAAATAAAAATACAGAACCAAATGGTCACAGTCCCTGTAGGGGCATATCATGAAATCAGTGGGCCCGTGTGCAACATCAAAAGTGGGCCCTAGGCATGGAGAAAAAAAAATATGTACCTAGCATGCTGCTGCAAACAGTGGGTGTGGCTTAATGGGGTGTGGTTAAATAGTGTCTGAGATGACTTGCATAATGTCATAATGTACAGTGCACAGTGTATGGTGGGTAGTATGTGCAGGAGAGGAGTGTAGAGCCTATGGTGACAGGTAGTATGTGCAGGGAAAGGAGTGCAGTTTGTATGGTGACTAATAGTATATACAGGAGAGGAGTTCGGAGTGTAAAATAGCAGGTAGAATATACAGGAGAGGAGTGCATGAAAGGTTAGTATATACAGGAGTGCAGAGTGTTTGGCGGTGGGTAGTGCTAGGAGAAGTGGCGGGAGGAGAATCCAGGCTGGTGGTGTTTAAACTTAGTGGCCCTCTATGTACGTAGTGACAGGCGCAGCCTGTAGTGCCTGAAGCATGTCTCATCAATGGGTGTGGTGCATACGTTGATACCAGGATTGATACTCCCCGGCTCAGAGGTTGATACCACATAGGCCAGTATACAACATTCCCAGTTACAGACTCTCCCCTAAATTACCCCCAATACAGACTTTTCTCCACTCCTGGCTCTCTCTAGTCTGAACAGATTGTATAGCAGGACATGCTGTGTGTGACTTGGTTCTTAGAGCCCACTGTCTGGTAGAAACCCTCTGTTCTGAATTTTTTTGTCAGCCTGCTACATGGATGTAAAAGAGTGGTCAAGTCAAGGACAAACCAGCAGGGAGCTATGGATCAAATACATTCACCCCCCCCCCATTCCCAGGCTGCTGACCTGCTGTCTGTGAAAAGTTCTGGGCAGTGCTGCTGATAAACTAAATGGTTCACTGCCCCCAGCAGATCCCTGGACACAGCAGAGGAAGTCTTCCTTCACAGACTGGTTTTCAGTTGATGGATGCAGGTCACAAAGAATTGAACCTCAATTAAAGCCTGTGAGGGAGGACGTCTTTTTCTGTGTCCAGTCATCACCCCGGAGCAGGGAGCAGTCACACTACTGACTAGCTGTGAGCATACACCCTGCCTCCTGGATTCTATGAGCTCCCCAAGCTATAATCCTAGCATCAGAAAATACGGCTCACTTGGTATCACCAGGAGGCCAAGACACCAGAGAAGCAATGGCTCAGGAGAGAGTGAGTGTGTCAGTGTAGCTGTTCTGGGTCCTGTGCAAATGCAACTGTTGTCGCCTCTGGCAACATTAGCAAGAAGTTTGTGTGGTCTGCAAGGGGTACCAGTGAGCACAAGAAATGCAGAGCTGCCCCATCCAGCATCGGGGAGCACTCTGGGGGAGCACCATGCTATGATAATGGCTATCTCCAGTAAGGAGGAGGTCCTTTTGAATGTGTTGACCTCTCAAACATTATTGGATGTTGCATTGCTAATCCCCGTCTTTACCACATCACCACTTTTGATATCAAATGACTTGTTATCATGACCCCTCTCTATCCAGAATGGACATTGTTACTCATTAGAATGGACAATGTTATTCAGTAGGAATAATAAAAGTATTTGCAATGCAAGTCAAATTGTATGGATTAATTTCTACTTTACAATACACATTTACAGTATGAAAATAATCTTCATAATAACGGTCATCTTTCTTAACATAAAAGACTTACCATGTGATTGCTGACATGAAAAAAGTTGAGAACCATTATAGTATTAAAAAGGTAGGCAGCAGGAAATACAACATAAGATAATTAATGTAAGGGTCATGCTGGATTGTACTGTAATGCTTATGGACTACAGTATTTTTGCACTGTACATTGCTGTCAACTAATCACTGAAATTCACTTACAGAGCTCTAATATTTATTGCCAAGTTGTACTTCAGTAGAATTTTGGTCCAAATAAGTATATATAAGTCATCTATGTCAACAAAACTTAATTCATTTGCAATGAGATGCAAACCATACCCATAGAAATTTGAGTCTACTTATTTTGGCACTTTTGAGACAGCGTTAACCATGTTGCTTCTTCTGTGTAATTAATGCAGATGTCAACTATAGCTCCAACAACATTCCCCAGCACTATATTTATAATAGATACTTTTATGTAGGAGACAAATATTTTTGCATGTAATTATTGTTATAGGCAAAACTTCTAAATATGTGCATAAAGTTGATATAAATATGTTAATAAAGGACACCTAGTAAGATTTTTATTACATCTACGCTTTCTTCGTATGCGCATTATTTTGCATTAATCAGGAAAAGTTAAATCCTTTTGTTAGAACAAGTATACATTTACTGTTGCCTTAAAACAAGTTGTACTTATGATATATATCTTTATCTCCTTTAGAATTGCATGGTTGCTATTTTTACCTCAATGGAGAATTTGACATCTCCTTCTAGTGTCCTTCAGATATGCTGACTTAGTTTTGTAAAAGCCAACATGTCTACCCTACAGTGACATGTAATCCAGAACTAATATAGCTATTCTATAATCTCATTCACTGAAGCTGACATTTAGCATTTACTATTATGGGCACTGGGGATAATGTGCGGAGAAGACAACTCATTCCCCAGGCTTTTTGATATATTTTGCACCAAAGACCCAGAGTGAAAGAATCCTGTGTTTTTGTGTTAATGTACCCTATCTATCTGTATAATTAGTAAGAGCTTAAAACTATCCTGTATACATTTTTGTATATCGACCTCATTATGGCTTATTTGTTAAAGCGGATGGTTCACCTCAAAAAAATATTAAAAGCCAGCAGCAACAAATACTGCAGCTGCTGACTTTTAATATTAGGACACTTACCTGTCCTGGAGTCCAGCGGCATCCGTAGCAGAGGATGAGCGATCGCTCGTCACCCTGCTGCTCCCCCCTCCATCCACGGTGAGGGAACCAGGAAGTGAAGCGCTGCGGCTTTACTGCCCGGTTCCCTACGGCGCATGCGCGAGTCGCGCTGCGCCCGGCGATTGGCTCCCGCTGTGTGCTGGGAGCCGAGAGTTCCCAGCACACAACGGGAAAAACACGTCTTTTGCCCGAGACTGCGAGCCGGAAGTGGGTGCAGATACCTGTCTTTAGACAGGTATCTGCACCCCCCTCCCCCTGAAAGGTGTCAAATGTGACGCCGGAGGGGGGGAGGGTTCCGATCAGCGGATCTTCACTTAAGGGTGGAGATCCGCTTTAACATGAAAATATAAGAAGACTGTCATGTGAAAAAACAGGAATAATGCCATTCTTCTCGTTCCCTGCTGCTATGCTGACCCCTTTGCTTCAATACTCAAAATTACTGACCCAGAAACATGTACATAAGAACTTCACACTTTACTATTGTTTTCCTGAACTACATACTGATTCCAGGTCAGTAGCTCAGAAAATTGAATTCTCTGTATTTTTTAATATCATTAATTTAAGTGGAAAATTCTCTTGAAGTATAGTAACTAATTGTATATCTTTTTATCGTATGCTTTTTTTAAGTCTCATATAAAACATCAAAAAATTATCTCCCACTTCGATGAGCTCAAACTACTGAGCTCAGTAGTCCCTTGTAGGAAAACTGTTGCATCTTGGCTCTATACACTAGGGGTGCTTATATATTTTAAACAAAGTGCTGGTTCAGTGTCCTCTAGAATGTTGGGAAGTTCAGAAAGTGACCAATGGTAAGTTGAGTTGATTAAAAATTGCCCTGGCATCGACGGTCAGTAGAAATCAAATATGTCCCAGGGTCATTGATTCCTGAGAGAAAAAAAAGCCCTGCATTTAAGCAAATGAAACCTGCTGTCACTCTACATATACTAAGAAACCGCAAGCAGAGGGCTGTATCTGGCCTAAGAAATAGTTTGAGGACCACTCTGTACAGTCCAGTGTATGTTGAATGTATTTCCTAACTTAATGGAAATGACAGAGAATCTCACCTACCAGTCTTGGCACTTTTAGAATCTCGCGCTTCCAGGTGATCACAGTGTTCCTTTGGCGTTATCAACATTGAGTACCATTTGACCGCCATCTAGTTTGTCTATTAGTTGTCCAGGCGCTCCCTGGATACACTTCTGGTCCCAGAATGTTACAGCCATTCCTGCAGGTTAAATGATGCATGGCTTTACATTCATTTCTCTCACATCCCAACCCCTTATGCCAGTTAATGACCAGAATGTAACTTTTTCTGCCTGGGAGACTGTCTCAAAGGCCCCCTTTGGTGTATTCCAGGTATGCCCTATTTTATAAAATCAGTACGTGCAAAAAGAAGGTACCAGAACAGTATAATTATATGTATAGTGTTTTATGTGGAGTTAACAAAAACTGTGGGAAAAAACAACAGGTAATGATTTCTACTTAATATTATGATAACCATTTCAGAAATTCACACTGGAAGAGCTTTTTCTGCCAACTCACTGCACAGATTATCTGGACCTTTGAACCATTCAAGGCCTAGCACTGCAAGAGAAAGACCAATGTCAAGGGCTGCCTCAGAGATACTAGAGATTGAGTCTATTGACTCAGCAGACAGACATGACTATCTCTTTGAAGATGAAAATGAAAGAGAGACTTTAGCCATCCTGGAAAAAGAGCTAAATGCTTTAAAATCAAGTATGTAAATCCTTTCTGGTCTTTTACTTTCTATGTCTGTAGTTTCATATTTTGTTGAAAGTTTCTTCCTATTCGTTTAAATACTGTTAAATAAAACTCAGCCAGATCTGCTACAAACAGAGGAGTATGCAATAAGAAAACCACCTGGTTCTAGTGTAAGCCCTGAAGTCTGATGGCTTTCACCCAAGGGTCCTTAGGGAACTCAGTCAAGTAATTGCCAGACCATTGTTCCTAATTTCTAATGACAGTCCACTGACTGGAATGGTACCAGCCAATTGGAGAAAAGCCAATGTAGCACCAATATTTAAAAAAGGACCAAAATACATCCCTGGGAATTACAGACTTAGATTTTAGTAAAGAAAACTGTATCATTAGCAGTAATCAGCATGGATTCATGAAGAATCATTTTTGCCAAACCAATTTATTAACCTTATATGAGGAGGTGAGCTGCCATCTAGATAAATAAAGTCCCATAGATGTGTATCTGGATTATGCAAAAGCATTTGACACAGTTCCCCATAAACGTTTACTGTACAAAGTAAGGTCAGTTGACATGGATCATAGGGTGAGTACATGGATTGAAAACTGGCTACAAGGGTGTTTTCAGAGTGTGGTGATAATTGGGGAGTACTCAGAATTGTCAGGAGTGGAAAGTGGGGTCCCCCAGGGTTCTGTCCTGGAAACAATCCTATTTAATTTATTCATAAACCACCTAGGAGATGGGGTGATGTAGAAACCTTGCAGGATGTGGAAAATTTTCAAGCAGATCTGAACAAATGAATGGGGTGGGCAACTACATGGCAAATGAGGTTTAATGTGTAAAATTGTAAAATGATGCATTTGGGTGGCAAAAATATGAATGAAATCTACTCACTGGGGGAGAACCACTGGGGGAATCAAGGATGGAAAAAGACCTGGGGGTCCTAGTAGATGATAGGCTCAGCAATGGCATGCAATGCCAAGCTGCTGCTAACAAAGCAAACAGAATATTGGAATGCATTAAAAGCAGAGTAACTCAAGAGATAAAGCAGTAATTCTCCCACTCTAAAAGACTCTGGTCCGGCCGCACCTGGAGTATGCTGTCCAATTCTGGGCACCAGTCCTCAGGGGATGAGAGGGGATATGACTTCAATTTACAAATACCGTACTGGTGACCCCACAATAGGGATTAAACTTTTCCGCGGAAGGGAGGATTGACACCAGCTGGAACCCAACAGACGGCACCGGGAGGAAGCGAGGTACCATCACCAACTGCCTTTCACTCCGTCAGGGGTAGCTACATCTGGTGAGTGGGGACCTATGAGGGGAGCACCACAGTCACCCCATTTCCTGGATTGTGTTGGATAGGCACTGAGTCACCTTGTCACCTTATTTCATCATCATTTGTATACAGATGTATCTGTGATTGCACCAGCAAACTTTTGACCACTTGATTTACCCATATGGTCTAATTATCAGATCACTCTGGAGTTGCGAGACATATTAGCTTAATTGTCTCCAGATTTGCTTTTTTTTTTTATGTATTTTTCTTTTCCTATGGAAGGAGGACATTTTGCAATTTATTATTATCTTTTTTACAAGTTTTTATTTAAACAAGTTTAAGTGTCACATGACATTAGGTATCACTATACCCTTTTTGCTTTACCCCAGAGTTTACTCATGGGGGGTATTACTCCCAGCAATTTGCTGGCCTGCACAGGATCCTGTCCATTCACTGAGGTCACTACAACAATTTACTTTCCTTTTTTTTCACCCTTACAAGTTTCCTGGAAACCAACGGAGGTTGGTGGCCCAGGCTCAGTCACTTTTTGGGACACAATTTCTACCATTAAAAGGGTCACCTTAACACACTTTTTTCCATTTTCAGAGTGTGTATATAGGGAGTCCACACATCATTGGATATAACCCTAACACAGGTCACCCCAAACTGACCTTTGCCCTTGGGAACTCACACAGTCTTTACCTCCATTTTTTCTTTTATCTCCGGATTATCATAGCAGCGCCATCCACCCTTTCCTCATTCCATATTTACAGAGGCCTCTTTATTGAGACCTTTCAGGGAGGCAGCAGCTCTTTACTAACCCATCCTCAGCGCGGATTATTTTTATTACATATCTTCTGGGAAGGCTGTCCACAAGTTTTAGGAGTGTGTCTGTAGGAATACTTGACCATTCTTCCAGAAGCGCATTTGTGAGCTCAGGCACTGATGTTGGATGAGCAGGCCTGGCTCTAAGGCTGCTTTCGCACTGTAGTGACGCTAATTTTAGCAGCACTTTACCATAATTTTAGCAGTGCTTTTAACCCCCGCTACCGACCGAAGAAAGGTTTAAAATTGCCCTTGTGCTTCTGTTGCGCTTTTCATTTCAATGGGCAGGGGCCATGTATACAGCGCTCCTACACTGCCCCAAAAATGCTGCTTGCAGGACCTTTTTTCTCCTGTCCCACAAGCACACCGCCCGAGTGTGAAAGCACTTGAGCTTTTTTGAGACGCTTTACATGTGCTATTTTTAGCGCTAAAAACGCCTGAAAAACACCTCAGTGTGAAAGGGGTCTAATTTATCCCAAAGGTGTTCTATCTGGTTGAGATCAGGACTCTGTGCAGGCCAGTCAAGTTCCTCCACCACAAAGTCGCTCATCCATGTTTTTATGGACCTTGTTTGTGCACTGTTGCGCAGTCATGTTGGACCAGGAAGGGTCCATTCCACACTTTTTCCACAAAGTAGGAAAGGTTAGGCAGACTAGGTGCTTTGTAGGGCTGAGAAGATCCTCCCCTATGGTATATCTTTTCACCATCTCGACAAGGAGGTTCACTGTTTTGGGGTCTCCATGGCTGACTCACCGAAAGGGATCTTAAGTATCGGTCCAGCACGACCCGTTCCACAATTTTGGGGCCAGACAACACCTTGGGCTGCAGCCATTTTTTTTACCAGTTGCACCAGGTCATGCATTTGAGACTGGGGGGCTGATCTGGACGATACTTCCATTGGTGCACTAGTTGGGCCCAAACACCCGTAGTCATTCCCCCAGACGAGCCAGAATTTGTGCCTTTAGCTTTTGATAATCTTTAGCATCATCTGGTGGCAGGTCAAGGCTTTTTGAGGAGCTCCAGTGAGGAAAGGATTAACGAGGCCTGGCCAAAAGTCCTGGGGCCACCCTTCTCTCTCTACCGTCCTCTCAAATGTAGCAAAAAAAGGCTCTACATAATCACTCAGGGATAACTTCTGTAGAAAATGGCTTGCCCTCAAGGTAACCTGGTTGCTCCTGGCCCTAAGAAAGCTGCTGCCCTGCTTCTTTTAAGGCAGTCACCTGAGCCTGCATAACTCTTTGCGGAGTCACCCGCTGGGCTGCCAACTGGGCCACCAACAGCCGAGTATTTTCTTGCTGCAGAGCCAGCGCCTCTTTGTGGTGAGTTTGTTGTACCTCCAGCTCAGTTGCTAAGAGCTGATTAGCTTCCTCATGGTGAGTCTGAACTTGCATATTAGCCAGGGACAGCTGTTTAATTAGCTCCTCCATTGGTTAAACTTTCAGGGTTTGTGCAACTCTAACCCAGGACATTAATCCAATGTACTGTCCCTTTAAATGTCAGTTTAAGTCCTTATGCCTTTTACTCTGATCTACCCACATTCTCCACCAGTTCTAAAGTTCAGGGAAACTGCTAGATCGCAGAACACAGGCTTTTCAATCAAAAGGAGGTCTATTAAACTTAAATAGCTTCACAGCAGCAAAAACAACAGAAATAAATATCAGTCTCACTGGCTTTTAGTGCTCAGAACTGCTGACAGTTAAACCGTCCTTAATTTGTATCGCAGGTAACTTTTCCTGCTAGTAGGTTTCCAGACAGGACACTGCCGTGCGCTTTCACAGCTATTTACCGTCCACTGTCCACCATCCACTGTCCACCATTTACTGTCCATTAACCACAGTCTCCACTATACTCCTCCACACCCACCTACAACTTCCTGTCTTGTTTTAAACCCACTTCCTCTGACAGGTGAATTAACCCTTTTGTTCCCTTAAAGGGACCACAGTCCAAACACAGGGGAAATATAGCGTCCTTCCAGGACCCAGCCACTGCATCCTGTACAATACATTATATATATATATAAAATCAGAGATACTATTAAAGACTTGTTTTTACAAGTGCAAGGCTCAGGACTGTCCTGCCTGTTCTTTATCAGTTATATAGTGCAGGTAGCTAGGGTGTCTCCCACTTTCCAATTAGCTCATCATGATGAAGTGTAGGAATGTGTAGGTGGATGGAAGTTGTAAAGCTTTGGCCATAAAAACAGCACATTACATATCCCCCTTTAGAATAGTAAATTCCTGGTATTAGTTATGTATAAAACTTAACTTTAATTAAATGAGTACTACTATTTTTTTAATGTATGCAAATTAGTCGTTTTCAAGAAATGAATGTGGGTGGAAGTGCGAAATATAAAAATTAGATGCCGTTTAGGCATTGCATCTTACTCTGTTCACTATTACAACTATGGGCCAGATTCAGCAACACTTGCGCTGGAGTATTTCGATATGCGCCGCGTAACTGTGATGATGCGCCGTCGTTTCTATGTGCCCGTACCCACCAAACTAGATGCGCCCAATAACGGGTCATTTGCGACCGGCGGAACGTTCCGACGCCAGAGTATCGTCAGCGCTTAATTTCGCTGGGCGCATCAGTCGCGCCTATTGATTTCCCCTGCAAATATGCAAATGAGGGATTTTTCCCAATTCACGAACGGATTAGCACCATACGCTGGCTACATGCGCCGCGCGTATCTCGTCCGTCCGGCGCAAAGTTATTTCTACAAAAGGCTGCTTTATCTTTATTCCAGACGGTCAGAGGTCAGCAGGAGAGCAGCTACAGCAGTGTTACCGACGATAGGAGCTAGCTGAGCACCCCCACTTGCAGGACAACACCTCTGTCCATGCTTGTCTGTCAAATTTTACAGCCATGGAGGAAGACATCATAGGTCTCCATAGCCGAGATGACGGCTGACAGCTCCTGGCCTTTAGAGTTCAGCTTTCTCCTGTGTGTTTGCGGGGAACGGGAGCAGCCATCTCAGAACAAAAGTAACATCACTGCGGGGAGGGGGAGCAGGATATACTTTAGTGCCGGAATGGCGCTTCTACGGGCGCATTTAAACGCCCAACGGAAGGCATTGCGCTGACGTTTCCCGTGAAGTGGTGCCGACGGAAGTTGTGAGCATGCGCACAAAGGGGGCGAGTGGAGCCTCACTCACTGCGCATGCTCCGTGGTTGATGCGCTGAACGTAAGCCTCTGCGCTGGGCTCCGCCCATCATTTACATATGATCACACCCACTTCCCCTTGCGTCGGGTTACGCCAGCGCATTATCGTTACTCTGGCGCAAGTTTACGCGCAACTGCTATGTGAATAACAGTACTTGCGCTGAAAGGGTCGTCAGAGTAACGTAAATGAGAAGCGTTACTCTGGAGCAAAGATGCTCTGATCTACCTGAATCTGGCCTTATGTGTGAAAATCCAGCCCACTGATTCCAGCACTACTACAACCCATGCATTTTATCAAATCATACATTTTACACATTAAACACTGCCTATGCTGACAAGCACCTACTTGAAATGAGTTAATGCCCATATTGTATGCTTTTACAATAACACTATCTGTACTTAATGAAGCATTAATATATATTAAAGAGTGTGTGTCAGTTTACTGAAAATGACAACAGATATGTTTACACAGTGGTGCATGCTGTTAGAATGGGATCTGGCAGGGTTTTGTAAAATCATATTTTAGCTTGTTTTCTGTGCATTTAAAACACTGCCATGCTCCTTCATTTCTGAAGACATGTTTAACTTATCAGTACAGGTTAATATATACATGTTGAATATTGGAGTTTTGTTTCTAAAGATGTTTAATTAAAGTGAAGCTGTCATGACAACAGATATAGCAGTGTCCTGAATGGGTTTAGAAGGCAAGGGTTGAGTTTTTTTTACTATAAAGTGGTGGTGGTGGGGGATAATTTAATATTTCAAATAATTCAGGTGTACGTACAGCCAAAAAGTTTATGTTTTTTTCTGTTAGAGTAGGGAAAGGTTAAACCCCAAATCAGGATTTGTTTTTCTGTTACTGTCCTGCTGGGCAGATTTCTTTTCACGTCTTGTCTGGAAAACACAACAGGAAAGGAAATCTCCTTAACATTAGGGAGGTTCTTGTTTTAGGTAAGATTTCAGTATTGGTTTACCAGACTTCAAAGTTTATTATGCTGCGGCCATGTTCTCTAGATTGCTGGAATGGTCCCCCCATCCGTTGACTAAACCTGCCATTATGGTGAAACAGGATATGGCGCCAGTTGACCTTCGTGCCCTGTTTTGGGGGTACAGCTCTACATTTCGCTCCTTAATGACGGCCTCCCCTTTAATTGTAGCAACATTGTGTCTTTGGTATTGTTGTCAGGAGTGATATGCTCTGTTGGTACGGTACTTATGATTTATAGAGTGATCCTTTCCCATACCTATGGCGAATTGCCAACCTATAGAAGGCTATGGTTCAGGGTTCAGGGGACAAACACAAACACTTTTACCTTTACAAACCTTCAATCTCCAGCTACACGCAGGAGAAACATAACATACTTTCTCTGTGGTATAGGGTCCCAGTCTCTATCAACATAATTTTCCCCTGATACGTGCTGGCATTGTCATAAATTGAGAGGAAAATATATATGTCAGATTTAAAATGAGATCTATGAGGAAACTCTCACTTCCTCCCCTAAAATTGCCCTTCTATCTATCAAATCCCAAAAATCTAATCTCCTAAGATTCTTCCTTTTGGCTGCACGTCAGCTTATCACTACATTTTGGAAGATGGATGTTACTGGGTTGATATACTTAATGACACCATGCTCATGGAGGAGATGCAGGCTAGAGAAATGTGGGAAGGGCATAACAAGTTATAGTATGTGTGGCTGCAATATTTCACCTCCCGATAAACTCTGGTAGAGAGTGACTTCTTACATGACCTGGATATGCCCCACTAAAATGCTGTACTGGATTTTTCCACCCAATTGAGGTTTAGCACCCACTGGAGGTACCTCAGTTTGGATCATAATCGTGGAGACAATATGACCTATATATAATGTGTAGAATTGTAATAATAATTGCACTTCTGTTGTCATTTTATGTAACCTTAAGGCCGCGTACACACGATCAGTCCAAACTGATGAAAACGTACTGAAGTCCAGTTTCATCGGTCCAAACCGACCGTGTGTATGGCCCATCAGTCTGTTGTTCTTCAGTCCAAAGTTTTAAAACTTGCTTTAAAATTGGACTGATGGACGCCTGACCATCGGTCCAAACCGATGGTTAGTACGCAAAAGCATCGGTTCAAAAACCTGTGCATGCTCAGAATCAAGTCGACGCATGCTTGGAAGCATTGAACTTCGTTTTTTTCAGCACGTCATTGTGTTTTTCTTTAACCGCGTTCTGTACACACCATACCATCAGACCATCAGTCTGTGAACTGATGAAAATGAACTTCAGTCCATTTTCATCAGTTTGGACTGATCATGTGTACAGGGCCTTATATGTGTTCAACATCAACATCCCTCTTCCCTTTTCTATTTTATGTACCCTTATTGCCTTGTTGTTTTTTTTTTGTTTTTTGATTCTGAAATATTTGTGAATAAAAATATATTTAACCTAAAAGGTAGAATTTCCCATAATTTCTGCCTTGCCGACAGGCAAAAACTCTTCAGTAGGAAAACAGACAGCAGTAAAGATTTGGTAACAGACTTCCAGCAGAGTAGAGAGTCAATCAATATTAAGTGAATTTAAACAAGCTTGGAATACAGTATGTCAAAACAAAAATGTTTTTTAAAAGGCAGATTCAAAGGACTACTTGTTTCTCTTCTATAAGTCTTCTGTGTTTCTATTTTAGATGAAATGAAAGTACTCCTGCTGGGGTCTAGTGATGAACAATTTCAGCTTTCTAGACACAGAAGAAGATTTACAACTTCAGAAAATGGCACTCCTATGAAGAGGTCAGTGTATAGGATAAGTATCATTACATTCCTCATTAGTTCCTGCTATAGCTATTATTCCTAAATTTAAGAAAGCAAAATATATTCCGCTTATGTAGTCCCTTGGCTAGAAGGAAAGCATTAGGAACATTTAAAGGTTTGCATTTTCCTGATGCCAAGTACACACGGTCGTTTTTTGTGATGAAATAAAACAACGTTTTAAAAAACGTCATTTAAAATGATCGTGTGTGGGCTTTACGTCGTTTTTTGTGTTCTGAAAAACGACCAAAAAAAAATTCGAACCTGCTTCAATTTTTTATGTCGTTTTTCAAAATGTCGTTTTTTTTTCTGGGAAAACTGTCAAAATGTCGTTCTGGGAAAACATGTCCGATAGCCCGCACACACGATCGGAGATGTCTGCTGAAACGGTCCGTTGGACCAGTTTCAGCAGATAAATTTGATCGTGTGTACGCAGCCTTATGGTTAAATTAACCCCATTAATCCTTTATCTAACCTAAACGTATTCCTAAACCAACTCCTAACACTGAACTAACTCCTTTCCGCAGCATATTTTGCCTATCTTGTGCTGGAAACAGTGGTACCAGAACCTCACGGCTCCTAAAAAATTAGCAGCACCAAGATGCTGACACTTAACTGGAAGAAGATGGTTTTAGGTGCCCTGAGGAGTATAACTTCAATATTGTGGTCCTTGTATTATTTGCTGTGCACTTTATTTATGTCTGGGCCATTTTTTAGTTTGTTTCTGTATCATACACCAAAACAGCAGTCACAATTTTTGCTCTGTAATAACCATGGCCAAAAAAATTGTGTAGACACCAGTTCTGAGGCTCCTTCCTGCAGTCTGTGAGGCTATTCTATGAAAATATGATCAAAGGCTTAGCCATTGCCCAGAGAAATAAATACGTTTGTATCTTTCATTGTCCAAGAAAATGAAAAAAATCTGATTGTTTGCTTTGGGCAAGAGTTCCAATTTTGCTTTAGTTTTCACAAATCAATCCTTGTGTGTTTGGTTTATGAAAAGAGCTTGGTTAAAGTAGGAAAACAAATGTCCTCCACATATACTGACAGCAAGAGGTATGCTGATAACATGACTAGTGCTTGAGGGTTCAGAAATTAAGTATCTAATTACTGTCTGCATGCTTATAATAAAGGAAATTCAGAAACAAACTAAAATGACTAACTTCTGGTTCTTAATAACAAAATAGCAGTATTTTTTATGTAATGGAAGGTCAAGTCAGTTTTTGACATTGGCACATGGGAGATCAAATCCCCAGTGAACACATCCACAGATGTAAGGCTACAATTCTATGTACAGCTTTATGTATAGCCATCAAAAGGTTTGATAGGTTGGTCACTTTTTAGCCAGTCACATTTAAGAGAACGGCATGGCTTCTATTATTTGAGATGGTGCTTTATTTGATCTATTTTGACTGCTTCTTGTCAGATCACCAGTGCATACCCTGGAAAGATGTGCAGGAGAAAGTGAATCGGATGATGAAGAGACCCTGCAGGACAAGCTTAATGTACTGTCACTTCAATAGACCTCAAGACAACAATAAAAGAAAAAAATTACACATGCTGTCCATTTTAGATACTACATAATGGTGTATGACCACTGCGGAACATGCTGCTTTTTTCTAACAAAGCTTTTTTTTTCCTTAAGTGTCAGTTTGTTGTTTTAGGCATGGTATTGCTGAATTGTAGATACTAAACGTTAATGCTTTTTTTGGCAGAATATATGTGTTCTGTAACTGGATGTATTTATTTTCCAAGATTTTTGATGGATCATCAGCCATAATAATATATATTTATATTTCCTAATTTGCTTTCCAAAGTTGCTTTTTCTAATATATTAGCAATCTGGTGTTTTATTGTATGTGTTTGTTACCTAAACTACAAAAAGAAAGCCTGACATGTTGTGTGTTTTGAAAGAAGTATAGACCAATAACTGTCCTGTTTCAATTTCTTTTTATTTTGTAGAAATAAAAATGCCCAACTGCCATGAACTGTCAAAGTTGACAGAATTAGCAGTAGTCAGGAGAATGGCAAAGAGGAATCACTCCTTTTCCTTACTACCACAGCTTCTGTCAAACTTTGGCAGTTGATGCTAAATGGTTTACATCATTTTTAGATTGTAGTACAATTTGTCAGGCTTGCCCATGTCAGGCTTGTTCGTGCTGCTTTAGAGTCCTTCTATCCTTCCCTGCACCTTCCTGCTTTTTTTCACAGCCAATTAAAGAAAGTTTGTGTCATCAGAAACCCTGTTCCTTTACAGGATTTGAAGAAAATGATCACTAGTTTATGGGTGCATATATACACCAATCTTTTCCTCTGTCAGCTTCTGCTGGCATTGCTCTTCAGGCTGCTAGAAAGGGCCCAGGCAAAGTGCTCTTGGTATCATGTTCTTTTTTTTTTTGTACGCCCTTTTCCATTTACCCTTCCCCTCACTACATGCTTCCCTCCCCCATTCCCCTTACCTTCTCACAAACTAATATTTGCCTTATCTATAGTCACTTGTCCTGAAAAGAGTTGTTGATACGCATACTCTTCTATGGTTTTGTTTGCAGGGACATAATCCCTTTATCCACACCCAACCCGCATAGACAGTTCGAATCTCAGCTAGTTCAGAAGGAACCGGTTGAGATTCGAACAATATGTGGCCAGGCTGAATGTACCATTTTGATTGATTGTTCAACCAGCCTACCGGATTATCGCTAGTGGCTGCTAGCAATAATCACTCTATTCCTGGTGAGGACGGCTTTCCCTGCCCCAACCTCCCCCACCTGGAGGACACAGTGTCTAGCCCGGAAGGATTCCCCTGCCAGCACTGTCTGGGTTGATGGGAGAATCGTGCAAATTTATTTCCTGCAACCCATGGCATTCCCTGTTTATGACCTGCCTAATGCCCCGTACACAAGATTCGAAAATCGGACGACAGATTTACATACTAGTCGCAAGTAGAAATTTAATAGGTTACTAAAGTCACGAAAATTCTCGTACAAAAATCGGAAGTGATGTCATGTGTTCTAGTGTATTTTGTATTTTATTTTCGGACGACAACTGTACTGACTAAATGAAAATCGTACGATCTGGTATTGTACAAGGAAAATTTTCGTGCTTGTCCGATTGAAAAATATCAGATGAACTGTTGTGATCGGCTCTCCAAATCTTTGTACTAATGATCCGATTATCGTACGATTGCGTCAAAAGTGGTATTTTTCATCCGATTTTCAGGTTGTGTGTACAGGCCATTAATGTCAGCACCCACCTTGTCTGTTTTTTATATGGTTGTTTCACCTGTTTTTTGTTTCCAGTTCTGTATTCTTCTGTAAGGAATGTTCTGCATTTATATTTTCAATTTTTTTCTCTTTTCTGAGTTTTCTTTACATGATTTAGTATACTGTGTTGTGTAAGTCTGCACTTTCGTTAAAATACCTTTTTAAATAAAGAATAAATATATATATATATATATAAGAAAAAAAAACTTGTGTTGGGTTTTTACTGCTACCTTTAAAGTAAACATAGTTTCCCTGGACATTGTGTGAGGAAAACAGGGAAACAAACAGAAATAAAAATCTCCTAGTCCTTATCTTCTCCTACTCTACTGGGAAAAAACGATGTTCCTGTATCTTTTGGACATTTACCTATACTTTCTGTCTGGTGGATGCTTTAAAGGGGTTGTAAAGGTAAAAAAAAAATTCCCTAATTAGCTTCCTTTACCTTAGTGCAGTCCTCCTTCACTTACCTCATCTTTTGATTTTGCTTTTAAATGTCCTTATTTCTTCTGAGAAATCCTCACTTCCTGTTCTTCTGTCTGTAACTCAACACAGTAATGTAAGGTTTTTTCCCTGGTGTGGAGTGTCTTGCTCGCCCCCTCCCTTTGACTACAGGAAAGTCAGGACACCCACTAACACATGGCTCCTTTCTCTATCTGCAACGTAGAGAGCGTCCTGACTCTCCTGTAGTCCAAGGGAGGGGGCAGGGCAGGGCACGACACTCCACACCAGGGAGAAAGCCTTGCATTACTGTGTGGAGTTAGACAGAAGAACAGGAAGTGAGAATTTCTCAGAAGAAATAAGGACATTCAAAAGCAAAATCAAAGGATGAGGTAAGTGAAGGAGGACTGCACTAAGGTAAAGGAAGCTATTTAGGAAAAAAATGTGTACCTTTACAACCCCTTTAAGTCTCCAGTGTCTACCAAAAATTGAAATATAGACTGACCCTTGCTGCAAATCTTTACTCATTCCTTATCTTTCTGCTAATACCTAGTTGCCTGGCTGTCATGCCAACTTCAATGTTACAAGTCGCTAGGAAACAAACAAAAAAATTCAGATAAGAACTATATTCTGTCTTTCCTATTCAACATGCTTGTTCTGGGTCAGAGAATTAGAAAGTCTTGAAGCCACAGGAATATCATACCTGCCAAGCATATAGAAATATTAGAAAGAGGTCAGCAATTGCAGCTGCTATATCTCTCTTAAAGTAGACGTGCAGGACGGAAAAAAAATTTGATTACGTACAGTATTTAAATGCTTAGTTAAATTCATTACATTCATTTTCATAATTCTTTTTATTGGTTTCGTATTCGAAATTTGAAAAATTCAACCAAAAAAAATGTGAAAAAATTATCTAATTTGAAAATGCATTCAAATTAGATTTTCTTTTCCATTAAAATGCAGCTTTTTTTGATTCGCTATTGATGCTGACTGTAGTGTATAGTGCAATGCTGTGTATAGTGCAGCGCAATTGGCAACAAATTAAAATAACAAATACTAAAGTAAATGTTTATAAATTTACAACAATGTATCATTAAATCCTCAAGAGCCAAAAAATCTACACACAGAATGAATTGACAGTGAATTTAGGCCTAAACAAAACAATCAAATGATATCCCCGCAATTCATTCACAATCAAATAACACAAGAAACAAAAAAAAGGAAAAGAAAATATGCTGTGATCCTCAAACTAGTGATAGTTCAGTAGTTAATGGGTTAATAGTCAATGAATGTTGTGATCCTCTACCTCCATGACCAGCAATAAAGCAGTGTTCATAAATATCCTCCACCAATAAATGGATGGCTGCTCACCTTATATTCAGACCCCTGTTTACCAGTGGGTCCAAGTAAGCAGTTCCCAAGTGGTGTTGAATTCAGGTAAATGCTTTCACTCCTCTCCTACACCTGCTTTCCGTGCTGCATAGTCTCATCCAGGAATATATGGAAATAAGCAAAGAAGATCTAGTGCTCTCTTTAACTGTGTTAATATCAAATAAAAAGGTAGCACACTTGCATAAAAAGCACCGAACCATGCCGGAGTGTCAGACAGATGGCATATTCCCAATATACTTCAGCAGGGATAGCGATGACCGCGGGATGGTGACTGAGGGTTTGGCTCCAAATCCCAGACGCGTGTCATCCTGGTGTGGACTTTAGTGGATGGAGCCTCACCCTACATCCGATATTCAAATAGGCTAATAACATCTATCCTCACTTAACCATTCACAGCTGCTGTCAGTAATATGAGAAACGGGATCTCCTAATCAGTGTCACCAGCACCACATATAAACAGGGACACCATTAAACACTGCAGCAGCCGAGGGATTTTTTTTTTACAAAACCCTGCTTAAACACACAGGGCCAGATTCAGATACAATTACATTGGCGCAGAGTATCAGAGATACACTACGCCGCCATATTTTACCTGGCTCTACAACGAATTCATGTAGATTTTGGCCCGTAAGATACAGCGGCTTAGTGTATTTCTCACGGCGGAATCGAAATACGCAATTAGGGGGCGTGAAGCATTTAAATTAGGCGTGTCCCCGCGGCGATGGAACTGCGCATGCTCCGTTCAGAAATTTCCGTGCATTGCGTGAAATAATGTTGTTACGTCATTTTTTGTTTGAGTAGCGTCGTTTACGTACATTCCTATTCCCGGACGACTTGCGTAAAAAATAAAAACAAACGTTGAAATTCGACGCGGGAACGACGGCCATACTTAACATGGGCTGTCTAATATTAGACCAGATAAAAGCTGGAATAACTTTACGCTGCAAAAAGATGACTACAGATGCCGTAAGAGATTGCGAATGACGCTCGTAACTTCGTGGATCGTCGGAAAAAAGCTCAATTGCATACCCCGACGCGGAAAACGACGGGAACTCCACCCAGTGGCCGCAAATTTATTGCAGCGTAGATCCAAAGGCGTACGAACACGTAAGCCAGTCGGATTGAAGCCCGAAGCCGTCGTTTCATGGTTTGAGGATTCAGACTAATGAAACGACGCGCGTAATTTGAAAGTACTCCGGTCTAACGCGAGATAGACCGGAGTAAGGGCTCTGTGAATCTGGCCCACAGTATATACACATACTTCCTGCGGCTCCACCAATCCCGCTGCTAGAAGCAACAAGGGTCACATATCATAAATAAAATACCATAACATAGCAATTGCAACCTCAGAATACAAAAAATCTATAAAATAAACAAAAAAATCTGTATTTATCGGCATATAACACACACATTTTCCCCTTAAAATCAGGGGAAAATCGTGGGTGCGCGTTATACGCCGACAGCATACCTCGGAGGGGAACAAGCGCCACAGGAAATCACTGAGCTGCCATCTCCTCTCCACTTGGCTCTCACTCTGCTGTCACGTCACACACACACACAGTCCCACCTCCACCACTGGCATTGGACCAGTGTTCTGTCTATCACAGGAGCTGGTCCAATGCCGATGGCAGAGGCGGGACTGTGTGTGTGAGAGCCGAGGAAACATAATATAACGGCGTTAGACCAGAGTACTTTCAAATTACGCGCGTCGTTTCATTAGTCTGAATCCTCAAACCATGAAATGACGGCTTCGGGCTTCAATTCGACTGGCTTACGCGTTCGTACGCCTTTGGATCTACGCTGCAATAAATTTGCGGCCGCTGGGTGGAGTTCCCATCGTTTTCCGCGTCGGGGTATGCAAATGAGCTTTTTTTAAGCCCTTGATCACCGCCCTAGTTAACCCTTTAACCCCCTATTGCCAGCATCACTAAGCATTTGTTTTTCTGATCTCTGTATTAGGCCCCATACACACGAGCAGACAGATTTGTTCAAATCGGTCGGGCAGACCGATTTGAACAAATCTGTCTGCTGGGGACGTATTGGTTTGATCGTGTACACACAATCAAACCAAAATCCCCGCCGGCAAACTGCGCGGTGACGTGGCGGTGACGTTGACGCCGCCACGTCACCGCACCAGGAAGTAAATCACTTCCGCGCATGCGTCAAATCCATTCGGCGCGTGTGCGAGAAGACATGTCTGCTGGTTAGCGTACTAACCAGCAGACATGTCGGGCGGACGGGTTCCCAGCCGACAGATTTGAAAGCATGCTTTCAAATCTGTCGGCTGGCCAAATCCGTCTGCTCGCCATTACACACGATCGAATTTGTCTGCTGGGACGGTCTGGCAGACCGTTTCCAACAGACAGATTTGGTCGTGTGTACACGGTCTTAGTGTCGCTGGTGCCGCTAGGTAACCAGTTATTTTTTGAGGTTTTTATAGCGTTAGGTACCCCCATAAATTTTCTAAATAAAGGTTTTAACCCTTGATTGCCCCTAGAGTTAACCCTTTTACCAGTGATAACCATATAAGTGTCACTGGTGACGCTGGTTAGACAGTTAGATATTTCGTTATTTAGGTTCGTCGCCAGGTTTTTAGAAAGCGTCAGGTACCCCCATATATTACCTAATAAAGGTTATAACCCCCTGATTGCCCCCTAGTTAACCCTTTCACCAGTGATCACCGTATAAGTGTTAGGGTTGATGCTGGTTAGTTAGTTTGCTGTTTATAACATCAGGGCACCCGCCGTATATATCACCATTAAAGGTTTAACCCCCTAATCACCCGGTGGGTTATATCAATAAAATGTTAGCGTCAGTCAGGGTCTGCGTCACCCCAGGCAGCGTTAGGTTAGTGCCAGTAAAGCTTACACCCACGCGCAAAGCATACACCCCCCTTAGTGGTACTGTATAGTATCTGAACGGATTGATACTTTATCTGATCAGATCTATACTAGCGTACCCGGCAGTTTAGGGTTCCCAAAAACGCATTGTTAGCAGAATCAGCCCAGATACCCGCTAGCAACTGCGTTTTGCCCCTCCGCCACGCCCAACCCACCCTAGTGCAGTATCGATCGATCACTGTCACTTACAAAACACAACACACATAACTGCAGCATTCGCAGAGACGGGCCTGATCCCTGCGATCGCTAACAGTTTTTTTGGAAGCGTTTTCTACAGGCGCTGACAGTCAGGTGCTTTTTTTTACCTGTGAATCATCACTAGTGTACGACTACATTTAGAGCCCAAAATGTCAAATCGAATGTACACTAGTGAAGAGGCCTACACATTTCTGAGTCTGACAGATAGTGAAGAGGAGGTCACGCATCTGTCAGATTCTGGCTCAGAATACGATCCTGTTTACGACAGCGGCTCCATGCCAGATAGCTCTGACGATGAAGTTGTGGTCCCTACTAAGGTCAGGTGTACCCGACCCCGTTCTGACGATCAGCAGGTGCTTTAAAAACTGAACCAAGTTTGTGCTGGAAGAAGGAAGAGGAAAATCTGTGTAAATAGGGAGGATGTTGTCCCTTTGTTCTGTGTTTGAATATTTTCATCCCATATTTCCCCTACCCCATCCAAGCTATCATCCCCTAATAAAACAACAAAAAACAAACAAACCAAGGACTGATTTCTGTCTCAGTGAATGAAGGAAATGTTTAGTGACAGTGGCAGTGCAGCAGTGGGGAACACACGACCGAGAAACTGGTCGGGCTAAACTCATCATTCCGCCCGTCGAGGTTCCCGTTCAGCTGTCGAAAAGCTAATCGAGCCAAATTTCCCCATAGAACAACGAGGAAATAGAGAGCATGCTCTCTTTTTGGCTCGACGAGCTTCCCGGTGGGATGCTCGGCGAAAAGTGTACACATGACCGGTTTTCTCAGCAGAATACGTCTCCCATCGAGGTTCTCGCTGGATTCTGCCGAGAAACTCGGTCGTGTGTACGGGGCCTAACTCTACAGCTCTTATGAAGGGTGTGTTATACACGTGACTGCACAGTGGAGCTGAGGAAAACGGTATTTAGGAATAAAGGCCAGATTCACGTAGCACTTACGCCGACGTATCTCGAGATACGCCGTCGTAAGTACAAATGTGTGTCGTCGTATCTATGCGCCCTTTCCCAAAGCTAGATACATTGAAAAATAAGGCTTCAGCCGCCCAACGTAACTTGCCTACGCCGGCGTATCGTGAGCGCATCGTTGCGCTGGACGCATCTGGTGTTCCCATTTAAATATGCAAATGAGTAAGATACGCCGATTCACGAACGTACTTGCGTCTGGCGCATGTTTTAAGCAATTTGCGTCAGGCGTAAAGTTATTCCTTATATAGGAGGTGCAACCCAAAGGTATGGACCAGGGAAGGAACGCCATCGGTTTTTTACGCCGTTTACATAGTACAGGAATTGGGCTGTGCGTAGGTTACGTTCACGTCGTAGGCAGTGTTTTGAAGTATCTTAGGCAGTTATTTTGACGTGACTGTGAGCATGCGCACTGGGATGCGTCCAAGATACGACGCATGTGCCGTTCATTTTTAGTATTTGTTTGAAGCTCAGCCCATCAGTTGCATGGGGTCACGCTTCATTTAAATGTAACACGCCCACTTCCAGCCCACTTCCACCTACTTTGACTTACGTCAGCTTACTCCGACGACTATACGCTATGCCGGCGCAACATTGGGAGCATTTGCTTTGTGAATTCCATGCTTGCCTCTCAACGTTGCGCCGGCGTAGCGTAAAGAAGATACGTTACGCCCGCATAAAGATGCGCCGAGGTACGTGAATCTACCCCGTAGTGTAGAAATACGTGATATTACAATGGAACATTACAGATACCCTGCAGGTCTGGGATACACCACACAAACAAAACTGCCAACCTGCTTGAAGCTTTGTCAGCCTGGGTGATCAACAAAGAAATCCCAACATGTTTTGGACTCAAAAAGATCTTTATTCAGGGAAAAATAAGGACATATCATGTCTAGAATATAATAAGAACAATCAATGATATATATGTATAATAATGGTACATTAGGCTAGCATCAGAAAACACTTGTATGTGACATTCAATAAAAACTCATGTAAGGCTGGGGGCGTGACCACGCATGGCCGGGTGAGGAAGTTGAGCTGGTGTGCTCCCGCCGTACCTCCACAGGCTCCAGCATGATGTAATTAAGGACTGCTCTGAAGTGCCATACTGTGCGGCTGATATCTGCAGACATCTACGGTTCCCCCCTGGTTTCTCCTATCTTTCTCCTATCTTGGCCCTCGCTGGATTTTGCTGACTAAAAGGGGGAGGTAATCGGGACCCACGCTACCTGTCGGGGTGCGCTGCCTGTCGGTGTGCCGTTCTGACATCGTGGACTGCTGGCATCGCGGGGCTGGAGGTTGCGACCCGGAGCAGCTGCCGTGGAGACGCAGGGATACGGTACTGATTGTGGCTGGGACAGCAGCAGAGCAATCGATCTACTGACACGTCCGGTGGCGTGCTCTCTACTCCTCTACCCTCCTCTCCACTCTTCACTCCCCGCTCTCCCTCCCCCCGGAGCATTCCTGGAAGACATGTCAGAAGCCAGGAGCCAGAAGACAACATTCGCAGGTACTCTGTTTGCTAAGGGGAGGGGGGACGAGTGAACCAAAAAAGGAGACTAGAGGGAAACACTGATAATAGCTATCAGCCTCTTTTTTTTTTTATGTTTTTTGTTTTTTGCAAGAGAATTTAAAAGACATTCTTAGTGTCATTTAGGAGGAGGTCAGTGAACGTGCCTATAATTATCTCCTGGGGGTGAACAGAGCCAGAGATACAGGATACAGGATATAGGACCCCCTGTGGACCCTGAAAGAGTCATTGGACTGACATAAATAATAAAAGGGGGCCAAGACCTGATTGCCCAGACTGTTCAACCGAGCCAGGTGCACAGCAGTACACAAGATATGTGAGGTATGCGATCCCTGCGACAACGGGAGAGTCGCACCTCACGTAAGGCAGCGGCGGAAACACAAACAAAGCAGACAGCACAGACGCCGGCACCTAGGCCCACTGAGCAATTGGAGATCTCCCGGTATTTCTCTACCTTACAGGGCACGGCACGGTCCGCTGGGCGCAAGAGTGGGCTACTGGGGGTCGAGTTTGAGACTGAAGGGTGTGACACTAGGGGCTCTTTGGAGACAGCACCCCAACCCCTTATGGCAGTGAGAGCAGACGTGGAGGTCCTGCAGACCACACCGCAGAGCCCGCGTGTGTTTAACATGTTGGCAGGGTCTGCTGCCCCCCCCCCTATCCGGGAAGACTTTAAAAGTGAAATGGAGATCCTAAAAACCCTAATCCAAGCACTCCCCACAAGGTCTGACATAACTGAATTAATTTCAAAAGTGGAGGAAGCGCACTCCAGGGACCTGGAGCTTGTCAGAACTGAAATACAGGGTCTGGGGGTCCGTTTGGGAGAGGGGGAGGTTGGGCTAAGGACCCTGGAGCAACGTGTTGAGGTGATTGAGAATCAGAACCGTAATCAGATAGATGTCGCGGTGTCCCTGCAGCTACAGTTGGAGGATCTCCAGGACAGGGGACGCCGCAACAATATACGTATACGCGGGGTCCCGGAATCGGAAGGACATGAAGATCTTCAAGCTATGGCCCAAAGGATTCTGCAAAGTGTTATGCAAGACACTAGTGCACCAAATTTTGAGATAACCAGAATTCATAGAGCCCTGGGCCCAAAACCGAAAGACAAGGGTCGTCCTCGGGATGTGATCTGCCGATTACATTACTTTTCACATAGGGAGGTAATCCTACGGAAAGCATGGCAGACTGGCTCAATAGAATTTGAGGGGACACAGCTTAAAATTCTACCAGACTTATCCGGGGCCACCCTCCAACGCAGAGCACTACTCCGTCCAATATTAGATCGTGTGAGGGCGTGGGGAGGGACATACAGATGGAGGTTTCCCATCTCCGTCTTTATTAGGAAAGCCTCACTTTCATTTTGGCTTCGCTCTAGAGCAGACCTTCCTGATTTGTTCTTATTTTTGGAAATAGAACCATTTCCAGTCCCGGACTGGCTACAGTTAAATCCGAGAGCTATAGACTTTAAGAATGTTTGATTTCTTCTTTATTTTATCTTTTTTTCTCTCTTTTTTGGTCGAAGGGATAACCACAGGATGATCCTGATTGGAGCACTGGTCATTCTACTCCTTTTTTTTATTTATTTTTCTTTTTTTTTATCATTTTGATGATTGCTTATAGAGCTAATGGGTAGCATAGAGGGAGCAGTTTGCCCCTGGACTTTCTCATTTTATAATATCTCGGATTACACTAGGGACCTCAGCATGTTATATGAGGATTTGTTTTGGATGCCGTTATTGCCCTTTCGCTGTGCCTCCCTTATAGGGGCCGCAGGGAAATGGGCAAGTAGGAATTAATAAGGGGATCTATTTGGTACCTGGGATAGTGCCACAGGGGAGGCGAGGGGAGGGGAGGGTAGGGTTGGGTAGGCTAGGGGGGAAGGGAGGGACCCAAGAAGACTCACCTAGCCAGTAGTTCTACAGGCTGCAGCCTGTTTATTTCACAGTGGTTCGGGGGGGGGGGGCTGGGGATTTGCTATTGTAGATTTTGGGAAGGGGGGTTAGGGAGGGGGGATCTGTAGGGTTCACTTATCACCGCACGGGTATTTCCCAGCGCCTAGGGGGACTGGGGGGGTAGGGCTGGGAACAACACACTATGCACCCAAGGGTGCTCAACCTATACTGACACTTAGGTTGGGATCGATTTTATGAAGTACACTTTTTTCTTTTTCTCTTCGTGGATGCCGGTATTGCCCTTTCTCTGCGCCCCCCTGAATAGGGGCCGCAGGGGACTGGGCAAGTAGGTATCAATAGGGGGATCCACTAGGTACTTGGGATAGTGCTGGAGGGGAGGGAAGGGTAGGGATGGGTAGGCTAGGGGCGAAGGGAGGGACCCAAGAAGATTCACTTATAGGTCCACAGGCTGCAGCCTGCTTACTATTTTGTTACAGTGTTTTGGGGGGCCTGAGGGTCTCCCATGGCAGACTTTGGGAAGGGGGGTTAGGGAGGGGGGGTTTTGTACGGGTTCACTCATCACTATGTGCACCCAGGGGCGCTTAACCTACACTGACTTTTAGGGTGGGTCTGATTTTCTGAAGTACACTTCTTCACCTTTTTTTTTTTTCTTCCTTTTCTTTTCCACGGCAGTTTTCTGCCGTGGTCGATGGGGTTCACATGGGCACCGCAAAGGCTGGGGAGGGTAAGGGGGAAGGGTGGGTTGGGGTGGGGGGGCTGGACCCAACCCCTAGGGGTTGGTGTCGCAAAAGGGATGGGTGGGGATGGGTGTCCCGGAGGCACTGTAGTCGGGTACCATAAGATAATCACCCGAAGGAATAAGAGCTCCTAAGAGGTCTCAAGATCTGATATGAATTAGGGGACACCTGTTAAGAGACCTGTTACTGGGTTGGTCCACTCGGTATGATATATCAGAAGAAGGCTTGCCCCAGGTTAACATGATGACCTAGGGGTAATTAATCTACCCTAGAGCGAGTTATATGTTATATATATATATGCGGATAGAAGGAGCGCGTGGAGGCGGTGGGAGACCCCTCACCGGGGGAGACGTGGGTCAACAACCCCGATTAGGCCATCACTCAGGGGATTGGGTATTTGAGTGACCAAAGATTTGCTTTGGGATACCCTTGAAGAGGAGGAGGACGACTCAGTTCCTCTCTTCTCTGTCTTTGGGTATCAGTTTAGAGTAGGGGTATAGAGGGTTGGGGTTTTTTTTTTTTTTTTTTTTTTTTTTTTATAATAAATTTTTTTTTTTTTTTTCCTTCTCCTTTTCTCCTCCTTTCTCGCGGGGGCCGGGTGCTCGGATCCCCACATAGGGAGTCCGAAGTGCGTCCAGAAATGGAGGCCCTTTCAGTGATTACAATCAATGCTAAGGGATTAAATATTCCGGAAAAGAGACGTATCTTAATGCAGGACCTAAAGAAAAGAGGGAGAAACATAGCCTTGATACAGGAAACACATTTTAGAAAAGGGGGGCTCCCCTTCCTTAGAAATCGACATTTTCCGATAGTATATCATGCGACGAACCCAGTGGCAAAAAAGGGGGAGTATCAATACTTATATCTTCTAACACACCATGGTGCTTAAAAGACTCCCTGGTAGACGCTGAGGGGCAGTTCTTAGCGGTAAAAGGGACGATAAGAGGAGCGATATTCACGTTTGTTACTTTTTATGCCCCTAATGTACTACAGGACCAGTTCCTAAGGAACTTCTTGAATAGGCTAAAAGGCTTTCAAGAAGGTCAGCTGATCATGGGAGGGGACTTAAATGCCCCTCTTGACCCTACTATGGATACGTCAACCGGTGGCTCTTCAGTTGCAGGGGGCACCCGGAAACGAATCCGACAGTTGCTACAACAAGAAACATTGATAGATATATGGAGAATGACGCACCCGGGGGGAACGAGATTACTCCTTCTATTCCATCCCGCATAAGACATACTCACGTATTGACTATTATTTTGTCCCACACAGTCAGCTCCACGCAGTTATAGAAGTTGGAATAGGTGAAATTTCCTGGTCCGACCCATGCCCCAATCTTTCTGGAATATAAAGTAGGGGACTCCAGGCCTCTTGGACCGCGGGGGGCTGGAGACTAAACGAGAGATTACTGCAGGATGAGGGGTGTGCCAAAAGCTGGCTTTGAACTAAAGACACCCCAGCCTAGGGGTAGTAACCCATAAGGCAGTGGGGGGTCCTGAAAACAGGATGCAAGGGTAAATATAACAACCCTTATGTTACAAACCTAAAAAAAGGCATAAACAGAGAGAGGTAGAGAGAGAGCATGATTGAACTGCTCTTTTATAGAGCACGATCATGGCAAAAGGCAGAACTGAGTGGGAACAACTCACACACACTAAGACGTATATCCCTATGATTAAGGGGTCAGGAGGCGAAGAACACATGCTACCCAGAGAAATTGCACAGAGATTTAGCGACTTTTATAGCAGTGGTCTATATAACTAAGTATACAAACAAACCCCCAACAACATGAGGCAATGGGTAACTATATAGAATCTTCAGGTATCCCGACTCTAACAGTAGAGATGAGCCAAGAAATGGAAAAACCTATAACCTTAGAAGAACTACAGGAGGCAGTGAAAAAAGGGAAAGGAGGGAAGTCACCGGGAGCAGATGGATTTACCATTGCCTACTATAGACTTTTTCTCTCAGTTTTAGGCCCTTTTATGGTCAGAATGTTTAATGGTCTGGGCGATACATGTTCTTTTCATAATGAAACCCTAAAAGCGGTAATAGCGGTCATCCCTAAAGAAGGTAAAGATCCCTCTCAATGCGGGAGCTATAGACCCATTTCATTACTCAACGAAGATTTGAAGCTTTTCGCCAAAATCTTAGCAGCACGTATACAACAATACATACCCGGGCTTATCCACAAAGATCAGGTGGGATTTGTCCAGATGCGTGAAGCCAGGGATAACACGGTTAAGACCCTGAACCTGATCCATCTGGCTGACACTTTCCGAACCCCGTGTGTCTTCCTCGGTACTGATGCCGAGAAAGCTTTTGATCGGATAAACTGGCAATTTATGTTTATGGTTTTGAGACACATGGGGTTCGGCAATAAGATGATACAATGGATCACAAGTAATTATACCCAGCCAACGGCACAGGTTAGAGTGAATGGAATATTGTCTCCACCCTTTAAATTGTCGAATGGGACAAGACAGGGATGCCCGCTATCCCCTCTCTTATTTGCGATATCTGTAGAACCCTTATTAAATAGGATCCGACTGAATCCAGACATCAAAGGAGTGTCTTTTGGAGATGCAGAATACAAGATCTCTGCTTATGCAGACGATATGATGTACTCTTTGACGAACCCGATGGAATCCCTCCCTAGGTTGCTACAGGAATTGCAACTATATGGAGGCCTCTCAAATTTTAAGATAAATTATGATAAGTCAGAAGCAATGGGAGTAGCGATCCCGGAGGAGGATCTGCGGTCTTTGAAAGCTAAACACAGATTTAAATGGTCTGACAGCTCACTTACATACCTGGGCACTTCCATCCCAGCAGACCTGACACAGGTTTTTAAACTTAATTTTGTGCCACTATTGGGGAAAACACGGGCCCTCCTGGAGGGCTGGAAGAGGGGGTTTCATTCCTGGTTCGGGCGAGTCAATATTATCAAAATGAGCATATTACCAAAATTTTTGTATCTCTTCCAGACACTCCCCATCGCCATACCAAAATCCTTTTTTAGCCGGACGCAAACTCTTTTTAATAAGTTCATATGGGCTAATAAACCCTCAAGAATTAAGAGGCGCACATTATCTTTATCAAAGCGAGATGGAGGTGTGTCGGCTCCAGACATCTATATGTACTATCAGGCGGCCATTTTGACCCGCCTGATAGACTGGAGGAGACATGGCGATGAGAAAATATGGCCAGGTTTGGAGCAGGCACAGTGCAGTAGTATACTCTACCTGGCAGCATGGTGTTATAGAGACCTGCCGATAACTATTAAGAAACACCCACTGATAGGCCCAACACTGAAAGTTGCTTACGGGCTATTTGCGAAGGGGACATTGTCCACCCTGGATTCACCACTTTACCCAATTATGGGGAACCCCCAATTCGTACCAGGATTGATGAAGGGGACTTTCAGTGGGTTAATAGAGCAGGGCTTGGTACAGGCATCTCATTTTGTTAAAGAAGGCTCATGGCATACTATGCAGGAGATGGTAATGGGTGGGATTCCCTACCAATTGGACACTTGGAGGGCATTACAATTACGGCACTTCCTGGACACTTTGAAATCCCCTGTAAGATATGGGCGTAAACTAACACGATTTGAGGGGTATTGTAGTGGGAGTGGAGTGCTTCGGCACACCCTCTCAAGAATTAACGAATTATTAAACGTACCGATGGAGGACTCCCAAATCCCCTTCTTTAACAGGTGGGAGGTGGAGCGGGGAAGACCCTTTACAGAAGAACAAAAGAATAAAATACTCCGGAATATATTTGAATCTTCAGTCTGTGTGAAGACACAGGAGATGAATTACAAGATATTAACTCAGTGGTATCGTACTCCGGTAGTATTAAAGAAGTGCTACCCAGATATCTCGGATAGATGCTGGAGGTGCGGAAAGAAGGAAGGAACGTTATTACATATTTTGTGGTTCTGCCCGAAGATTTTAAGTTTTTGGACAAAGGTTCAGGGAATAGTACAGAAATTTAGCAAAGAAAAATTACCAGAGGACTGGTCTTATTATTTATTACAGGACTCTGAGATTTCGGTAAAGTGTTATAGGAAATCCATGGCTTGTCACCTTCTAAATGCTGCCCGTGCCTGCATCCCAGGGATGTGGAAACAGACACAACCGCCAACGGTAAAGATGTGGCTGAATAGAGTAGAAGATACAAATAGAATGGAGGACCTAGTGTGGACCTCCAGACAGAAACGTAAGGCCTACCTTGATACGTGGGCTGAATGGAATGCGTTTAGATACTCAGAAGAAGGAAGGGTTCTGATAGATGTGTAAATACGCAATATGAGAGGGATCCGGCCCTGCGGACGAGGAGGAGGAGAGGAGATGGATGGAGGAGGGGGTGGTTCCCCCACCCCCCCTTTTTTTTTTATTATTATTTTATATCCCCCCCTTTTTTTTTTTTTTGGGAGGGGGGGGGGGTGGTGGTTATAGTTTTGGTTAGTTTTGTTTGGTAAGGGGGATGGGGGTGGTGTAGTATTGGGAAGACAGTGCAGAGAGTGATATCCCAAGAGGTGGTCCAACTGCCCCCCCTGGCAGGGGACACTTGGACCCCCTGGTGGGAGGGGGGGTTCATTGGCCTGAGGTAGTAAGGGGAAGGCACCCACTGAATCAAAAGGCAATTAGAAATATGGAAGATGATTTTCAGTTTGAGAGAGGAACGATACGATATGTTTTGGGAAACATATCTCTTTTACCTATGTTTAAATGATTTGACTTTGCACCCCGTGGGTATTTCTTTTCCTTCTTTCATTTTTGTGTGTTGCAATGACTTTATGGCCAGAGGGATGGCCCTTTGTATGTATGTCACTATGCTTGTTTGGAAAACAATAAAAGAACATTTAAAGAAAAACTCATGTAAGAAATCTCATGTCTGCTGTTGCCTGTCAGGGGCCAAAGGACAGGGGCACTAATCAGCGCATAATCCACCCACAAGGACCACAATTGGGGCACTCAAATAAAGGTGTGGGGAATATCTAAAATACAAGTTTTGTTTGCTTGTGACCCTGACCTTTGGCGTGTTATATGTTTATCCTTGCCTGCTAGTCGCCCCGACCTTTGGATTATCTCCTTACTATCACTTGTTATCCTGATCTACTGCTTCTTCTCTATCCTCCTGTAGTCTACTGTGAGCGTGAGCTGGGAGACTCTGTGGGCGATGACCTGGAGCCAGTTGCAGCCCAGTCCATCCTCACCACTAGATGCTCTGGTAAACACCTGCTGGCTCTTAGACTCCGCACCCTGGGGAATCTTATGCTCTACAGTAGCTCCCTGTAGGATCCGTGTTGGTGCTCCAGCGGACCTGCCTTCCTTAACCACCCAGAGTTCCATCCGCAGCAGTCAGCCGTATGGTCCACTAACTTAGAGGTGCACTCCTGATCCCAGCTGTGTGCATCTGTCACCTGGCCTCAGGTGACCTGACAATACACAGTATATTTGTGCAATATGGCAGACTTACTGTATCTGCCAAAATGCCTCCCCCTGTGCTACTCCCCTGTTGCTCTGTCATCGCTGCTGACATCTTCAACAGGGCTTCTTCTGGGTTTGGTGTCTTTGACCATCTTGAATGGCTGGCCTGGGATTACTTAACTCTTGTGCATGCGCATAGGAGTAAATTAATTCCGTAACTGGGATATACCAGTATTGTACACTAAGCTACACATTTTTAAATTGCACTTCCACTTTAATATCAAATCCTACAAAGAAATTGTATTTGTTTTGTTTTTTTATTGCAGAATTGTAAAACATTGTTTTATGTTCGGAAATAACAATAAAAAATAAATAAAAAATAGAAACATACTCAATCCTTGCACTCCTATATTTTGGAGAGCCACCCATCTATTGCAGCAATGACAGCTTTAAATCCTGCAGGTAAATGCGTACCAGATTATCAAAACGTTTAGGACTCGGGAATCACGCTGGCCCATTACCCCCAGGCAGATTTTCTCAGGTTGTTCAGACTAACTGCTAAATGCTTATACACTGTTTTAATGTACAGCTATCTCTGTGCTCAGGTGGATGCAGACACATGGCAGTTTAGAAAAGTGCAGACAAACATTTGCAGTTATAAGGTCTCAAAAGATAATCAAGTACATTTACATCATCCTATAATGACTGCATTTATTTCCTGCTAAACAAATAGACTCTATTTCTGGGGTTTAATTGAAAGTTGGAAACATGCAATTTCATAATGAGTAATAAGAAATCTCTGTAATCTCTCTGATTGCAATCCTCTCATATGCATATTTAAGAACAGTAGAATCCTGGCATTCATGGAGAAAGGCTAGTTACGTACTTGGCCTATTTTTTAAACATATTTCATTAGTGCTTTGTGTATGGATAATTAGAGACTGGATTATTTCTTAAAATAATCTATATTATTTGAAAACTTTTCGAATCTGGACACGATCTAAAGGAAAAAAAGGAATTTTACAGAAATGGCAGCTGTTTGCATAGAAACTTAAAGTTAGATTTTCCCTAAAATCTGATGTCTTATTATAGATTTAGTGAAATGACTTGCTGCACACATTTTCATTGGCATATTTAACCTTTATCTCCGGGTTACATTTTTACGATCATTATCAGCTAGTGGCTGAAAGTGATTACCATATCCATATTTTTTCTGAGAATTGTTCCCTTTGTCATTCTTCACCTACCAGTAAGGACAAAATCTCCTTAGCTGACACCATGGTGCAACTCAAACAAATCTTCCACATAGATTTCACTTTTAACCTGCTCTTCATCCAACCTGTATCCAGAAAATTTCTTTAAGGGATCCCATCATCACAATATGAAGACTCCAGTATATATTATACCCACATACGCATAAAGATGAGCCCTGGATTTACTGCTTTTAGAGGCCAAGGTAGCTGGTGCTTTCAAGTTGTGTTGGGACCCTATGTGGATGACATTCTTTCCATACTTGCATGTTTATCATTATAATGTAAGCACAATTATATGTTTTTATTCATTTTTATGAACCAGTATTACATTTTTCTATTGCATTTTATGCTTATATCCTTCCTTCATTGACAAAATGTATGGAGAAGGAGTTAGAATGACGGAAACTAGATCTTTTATGAAATAATTGTATATTTCCTATAGAAGATCTTGAGATAATGGTGAAAATGTGCATCTGACCTTTATAATTTAAGGTCCTTCTCATCTGGTGAGTGATTACACATCCAATATTATGGTGGCAGCGTAAATGTCGAGATTCTGAATATTTGGGCTGACAGCTTCTACCTAACATGTGCAAGATTAGGTTTGCCACACTAACAATAAATAAAATGTAATGTGACAACATATGAAAATACGATACAAATTAAATGTGATAGAACAGTCTGTTATAGCACAACATGAAAGTTCCAAATGTGAAGGTTCCAATGATTTTTATGCACCTAACAAGTCTGTCCAATAAAAGTATAGATGACAAGCCAAAAAGGGAATCACCCAAGTGTGTCTCCATCCTAGGGTAAAAAGTGGCTTCTTACCAGAAATAACGGACTTAATCAAAAAGATTTAAAAATGCTGTGTAAATACAGTAAATATCACTTAAAGGGGTTGTAAAGGTTTGTTTTTTATTTTCTAAATAGGTTCCTTTAAGCTAGTGCATTGTTGGTTCACTTACCTTTTCTTTCAATTTCCCTTCTAAATGTTTTTTTTTTCTTTGTTTTCTTTGTCTGAATTTCTCACTTCCTGTTCCTCCTCAGTAAGGTGTTCAGTAAGCTGTTCTGGCTGACTAAACACCGCTCAGATGATGGTGGAAAGCTTACTGAGGAGAAACAGGAAGTGAGAAATTCAAACAAAGAAAAAGAACATTTAAAAGGGAAATCAAAGGAAAAGGTAAGTGAACAAACAATGCAGTAGCTTAAAGGAACTAATTTAGAAAATAAAAGACGAACCTTTACAACCCCTTTAAAATGGAAACTATTCACTCCCTTCCTCCTCTCTGGTTAGAGCTATTTCACAAGTAATGGTGAGATTTGCTCCATCATATCATGCATAGAAAATGAATCAAAGATATTCACATAGTGTGAAACGGTCCTGGCATCTGATCCATATCTGTGCCCCCAGCTGAGGTCAATTGTGAAGAAACGCGTAGAGGGAGTTCATGCTCGTGGCGTCACCACGCACGTTGAAACCACAAGATAGTTGGATTGGATTCTGAGATGCACTTGTTGGGTGCATAAAAAGCATTGGAACCTTCACATTTGGAACGTTCATGTTGTGTTATAACAGACTGTTTTATTACATGGGACTCACATTTGGTTTGTTTCATATTTCCATATGTTGTCACATTACATTTTATTGATTGTTAGCATGGCAAACTTAATCTTGCACTTACTTAACCACGTAAGGACCCCTTCACGCCAATATACGTCAGCAGAATGGCACGGCTGAGCACAAGCGCAAACCTGTATGTCCTCTTTAAGACCCAGTCCGAAGCTCTGTGACCGCGCCCACAGGACCTGCAAACCCGATCGCCACCGGTATCCCGCGAACGGTCACATGAGCTGAAGAACGGGGAGAGATGTGTGTAAACACACCTTCCCTGTTCTTCATTGTGGCAATGTCAGTGATCGTCTGTTCCCTGATATAGGGAAAGACGATCACTGATGTCACACGTCCAGCCCCACCCCCCTACAGTTAGAAACACATATGAGGTAATACTTAACCCCTACAGTGCCCCCTAGTGGTTAACTCCTAAAACTGCAATTGTAATTTTTACAGTAATCGGTGCATTTTTATAGCACTTTTCGCTGTGAAAATGACAATGGTCCCAAAAATGTGTCAACATTGTCTGATGTGTCTGCCATAATGTCGCAGTCAGGAAAAAAATAGCTGATCGCCGCCATTAGTATTAAAACTAATTATTAATAAAAATGACATAGGTAGAAGAATACGCATCGGCCTAAACTGAGGGAAAAAAAATGTTATATATTTTTTGGGGATATTTTTTATAGCAAAAAGTAAAAAATATATATATTTTTTTTAAATTGTCGCTCTATTTTTGTTTATAGCGCAAAAAATAAAAACCACAGAGGTGATCAAATACCACCAAAAGATTTTACATGGATTTAAAGCATTATACCACGACCCACACACCCGTATCAAGCTCCCCGGCCATAACTCTGAATTTTTCCCTTTAAGTAAGGGCACAAGACAAGGCTGCCCCTTATCCCCTCTTCTATTTGCCCTAGCCATCGAGCCCCTTGCTTGTGCCATCCGCAGTAACTCCGACATCAAAGGGTACACAAAAAGGCTCGAAAGAATTCAAGCTAAGTCTCTACGCGGACGATGTCCTCTTAATTCCTCATGATCCGCTAATCTCGCTACCAATCCTAATCGAGACGTTGGATACGTTTCACGACCTCTCAGGTTTAAGCATAAATCTATCTAAATGTTCTGCCTCCCAATTAATTGCTCCCCCCGATTTAACTGCCTCATTGAAAGAGAAAATTTTCATTTCAGTGGAGTTTTGAATCCTTTCGTTAGGGCATTCATTCACACCGTCCTACAAAACCCTATACCCACAAAAATTACCCTAAGATTACTTCAACATCAGAGACTTACTTAAAGGCCTGGTCAGTATTCCATATATCTTTTTATGGGTAGGATAATTGCCACCAAGATGGTTATATATGCAAAACTATGTTCTTCTTTAGATCGCTCCCTATCCTGGTACCTAAAAGCACTCTAGACTCAGAGAGATTACTGGCAGAGATATAAATAAATTCATATGGCAAAATAAAAAAAGCCAGATTTGGTTAATGTTTAGACCTCAATCGGGTTGGGTAAGTGCGGGTTGGGTACTTCCCAACCTATGGCTATACTATCTCTCAGCCAGGTATACACAACTCGGTACGTACGCACCCTCATCATATCCCGTGGCTAGAATTTAGAATTTGAGGAACTGTCCTATACCTCCAAGGCCTCCTATGGTCCAAATCTATTAAACACAAAGTGGGCAGCCTTGGTGGACCTACTAGCTTTGGCACAGACATGGCAACTCCCCCCCTAGCATAAACAAAAATTCAATTTGATCCCCCCCGGACTCCCCCCCCCCTAGCTTCCTTCCTGCCCCCTATTTCCCCCCCCGCACATTCTTAGAACACTCTAACCAATACTGATCTCTCAGACTCCTCAATCTATCTAACCTCAAAGCATTCACACCTCAATACTTTTTCGCATTCTTAGATTTGAAATCAGAATATAAACTCAAAGATACTGATCTCTCAGACTACAACAATATCAAACAATTCTATCAAAAAAACTTCTCTCTCAACCTCCAAACCCCCTTCACAATATTTGAAAAATGTGTTTTTACTTCACCTCGAGAAAGGGGCTTGATCTAAATGAATGTACAGAAACTAAATGGACAAAACACGCCAAATGGCAATGGGAGTCAGATCTAAATGAATCCTTTTCCACAGAGGTACCTCACCCCTGATAGAATTAACTCATTCTGAAATCTCTCCCTTGTGTTTCAGAGGCTGCCCAGACCAGGGCTCCCTTATACCACACCTTCTGGGACTGCACACACCTCAAAAATACATGGCAACAACTCAGTATCAAAATAGAACAGATAACAGGTAGAAGATTAGAACTTAGAGACCCTTGCCCACTCCTTGCCACATTCACTGTTTGAACCATGGTCCCCACAGCAGAACGCATTCACCACACCTTACATGATACCATGGACATATACGATCAAAAATGGAAACCATGGGACCTAAGTCTGTTAATTCATTGAATAAAGTATTATCTTCCCCCTTTTTTCTTTTTTCTCTCCTATTGGCCATTAAACTAATTCGTTAGACCATTTTGTCACTATATATTACTAGTGAATGACCATCAACAGGACTATTACCCTCACAGATATTAATAATATATAGTATATAATAATGTACATATGTTTTATTTGTTTTTGTACCTCTTGCCACTGTACTTCATAACTGTATTGAGACCTAATTTTTCAATAAACCGTTTGGTAAACAAAAATACCACCAAAAGTCATGGAGGCCAATATTGTTTAAAGCGACGCAGTGCAGAATCCCAAAAAAAGGGCAAGGTCCTTAACCTGCATAATGGTCCGAGTCAATAATTTTTTTTTGCTGCCCTATGAGCATCCACAACTGATCCTCCATAGGGGGGGGGAGCGAGTAAAGGCATGGAGTTCACCAGAGCCTCACAGGTTACCACTGTCCTCTTCCACTCCCCCATGATGACATCATGGAGCTGGCGAATGTTAGAGACCTTGCACTCCTCCACCTTCTGTTTGAACATGCCCCACAGATGCTCAATAGGGTTTAGGTATGGAGACATGCCAGTCCATCACCTTTACCCTCATATTCTTTAGCAAGGAAGTGGTCGTCATGGAGGTCGTCATGGAGGTATGTTTACGGTCATTATCATATTGGAATACTGCCCTGCATCCCAGTCTCTGAAGGGGATCATGCTCTGCTCCAGTAAAGCTGGCAGCGCTCATGCAGCCCCAGACCATGACACTCCCACTGTCATGCTTAACTGTAGGCAAGACACACTTGTCTTTGTACTCCGCACCTGGTTGCAGCCACACATGCTTGACACCATCTGAACCAAATAAGTTTATCTTGGTCTTATCAGACCACAGGACATTGTTCCAGTAATCCATGTCCTTAGTCTGCATATCTTCAGAAAACTGTTTGCAGGCTTTCTTGTGCATCATATTTAAAAGATACTTGCTTCTGGGATGACAGCCATGCAGACCAATTTGATGCAGTGTGTGGCTTATGATCTGAACACTGACAGGCTGACCTCCCACCCCTTCAACCTCTGCAGCAATGCTGGCAGCACTCTACATCTTTCCCAAAGACAACCTCTGGATATGACGTTGAGCACGTGCACACAACTTCTTTGGTTGACCATGGCGAGGCCTGTTTTAAATGGAACCTGTCCTGGTAAACCGCTGTATGGTCTTGGCCACCGTGCTGCAGCTCAGTTTCAGGGTCTTGGCATTCTTCTGGTAGCCTAGGCCAAGGGATGTTCAGCGCATCTTATTCCCTTAAATTAGATGTTAAAAGCCAACCCACCATCAGAAGTTGAGTCCCTTACATCACAGTGCTCACCCCTTTCCTCATGCTGCTGCTGGGAATTAGCTGGATGCATTGCTTAAAAGAAGAAAGTAAGGGTCTGCAGGAGGACCAGAGGAGGGCTGGAGCTCTGCTGCAGCTGCAGGAGAGGTGCGAGGGCCACATGAAATGGGCCGGATTCAGCCTGCGGGCCGTGTTTGACACCTGTGGCCTATGCCATCTTTATGTAGAGCAACAATTCTTTTTTTTAGCTCCTCTGAGAGTTCTTTGCCAGAGAATGAGAGTGATAACAGCAAATTTAACCTACCTTCTCCCCATTCACACCTGAGACTTTGTAACACTTACACGTCACATGACACTGGGGAGGGAAAATGGCTAATTGGGCCATATTTGGAGATTTTCACTTGGGGTTTGCTCACTTTTGTTGCCAGCGGTTTAGACAATAATGGCTGTGTTGAGTTATTTTGAGTTGACAGCAAATATACACTGCTATACAAGCTGTACACTCACTACTTTACATTGTAGTAAAGTGTCATTTCTTCAGTGTTCACATGAAAAGATATAATAAAATATTTACAAAAATGTGATGGGTGTACTCACTTTTGTGAGATAATGTATTTTCGAAAATCGACTATTGTATAGCCAGCTTAGTGATAACACATTGGCATTTTTAGAGGCTGCTAGGTTTGTCATATTTGTAAGCTTTTATTGCCAGCTTAGTTCCTAAAAGGTACAAACTGTGGGTATGCTGTTTTTTACCCATGCTTCACTACTTATTGGGAAAAAAGAGAGTTGGTTTTACTCAAGAAAATGTAGTAATACAAAAAGAACAGCTCTTTGCAAGTTTGCAGGCATCAACTTAAAGATTATAATTCTTTTTTATTTTAAAGCAAATCAGAACAGCTTCCGGGTACTTCTCCCCGCGGGACATGTTGAGGAGGCATATATATATATATATATATATATATATAGAACCGTATATATATATAGAGCTATATATAGAGCTATGTTCGGCTTCTTTCGGATATATACGCAATAATCCAAGAACTTTTTCTGAAAGGACGTCAATATCTGGGCGATAGATGACATGCCTCCTCAATAGAAACAATTCCCGCAGGGAGAAGTACCTGGAAGCCGAATTGAATATATAGATTAGAAGGTATGTACAGCCTAAAAAAAATTGCGGCCTGTACATGTTAGAAGTATAAAGAAGTTGGTGTGATATAAATGTTATTTGGGTGAACCTCAGCTTTAAGTTATCTCAAGATTTACCAGTTGTCACTATAGCTTGAGAGCTTGTTGACATACACCATACACTGAAGTTCATACAAGAAAGCCTGCACACTAATGATGTCAGTCCTAAAAATAAAATATTCAGAACATGTACATATGATTGGATGATGGAAGTAAGCAGAGCTTTACCTCATTCACAATCCATTTGCAAAGGGAACATTTCTTTACAATGCTAACAGCCTATTTTCACTTAGCAAATCAACCACTAATGCCCCATACACACGTTCGGGATTTCCGACGGGAAAAAGTAATTCGGTATTCCCCGACGGGAAAAAAGAGAGTTGGTTCTCTTTTATTTTTTTTTCTGATTATAATTCTTTTTTATTTTAAAGCAAATCAGAACAACACATATATATATATATATATATATATATATATATATATATATATATATATATATATATATATATATATATATATATATATATATATAAAAAAAATAAAAATAATACATAACAGAACATTATTACAAAACAACACAACAGTCACGGTCCATCTTATTATTATACATCCCCTTTTACCTTGTTGTCAAAATCAAACATATATCTCCTTCTTACATATCTCTCCCCTTTCCAAACATCACTGAGAGAGAAAGAAGAAGAAGAAAGGGGAAAAAAAAAAACCACCCTACTTCCCTCTCCTTCCGACCCTTCTCCATATTCCTGTGGTTTCTCATTAAATCCCACATATACCCAATCCAAGTTACCAGGCTCCTTCTATACCGTTCAGCCTTATCCTCCTTAGCCTTCACCCCTGTATTCCATATAGGACTTTTTTTTTTGCCTGTGTGTTTGGCAGTTTTCCCATCGGAAAAACTGCAAGGGCGCATACACGCGGCCGGGATTCCCGTCCAAAAGCTCTCCTCGCAGTTTTCCCATCGGAAAACCCGGTCCTGTGTACGAGGCATAAGGGTGTGAGGTGCATAGCTGGAAACGACGGTGATAAAATCTGAGTCCATATAATAGAGTAGTGGGTGACATCTCCTGAAAACTTACCAGTTTTGAGTGGGCTTCAAAATACTAAGAGCTGGGCTTGCTAAATGTACCAATGAAAGAAAATGAAGAGGAAGGATCCACTGAGGAGTGTTATGGCAGATGAACAGCTGTGTTGCTTTGGAATTTTTATTAGGAATGTTTTCTTTATCCAGTGACAAATAGAGAACTGAGTCCCCTCTTTAACTGCTTTTTCATGAGCTGACTATAAATTAACTTTGGTTCCACCATCGCTAGCAGCACTGTATAAGATTGATAACTTCATGTGTGTAGGATTATCCTTTGATTCCCTACCAGGAACAGCCTGAATTTATTAAGGATGGATTATACCTGACAGTGTGTGAGCAATTTTGCATATACCTTAATGGGCCAGATTCAGGTAGATGAGAGCATCTTTGCTCCAGAGTAACGCTTCTCATTTACGTTACTCTGAAGACCCTTTCAGCGCAAGTCCTGTAATTCACATAGCAGTTGCGCGTAAACTTGCGCCAGAGTAACGATAATGCGCTGGCGTAACCCGACGCAAGTGGAAGTGGGTGTGATCATATGTAAATGATGGGCGGAGCCCAGCGCAGAGGCTTACGTTCAGCGCATCAACCACGGAGCATGCGCAGTGAGTGCGGCTCCACTCGCCCCCTTTGTGCGCATGCTCACAACTTCCGTCGGCACCACACCACTTCACGGGAAACGTCAGCGCAATGCCTTCCGTTGGGCGTTTAAATGCGCCCGTAGAAGCGCCATTTCGGCACTAAAGTATATCTGCTCCCCCTCCCCGCAGTGATGTTATTTTGTTTTGAGATGTGCTCCCGTTCCCCGCAAACACACAGGAGAAAGCTGAACTTTAATGGCCAGGAGCTGTCAGCCATCATCTCGGCTATGGAGACCTATGATGTCTTCCTCCATGGCTGTAAAATTTGACAGACAAGCATGGACAGAGGTGTTGTCCTGCAAGTGGGGGTGCTCAGCTAGCTCTTATCGTCGGTAAGCTGCTGTAGCTGCTCTCCTGCTGACCTGTGGCCATCTGGAGTAAAGATAAAGCAGCCTTTTGTAGAAATAACTTTGCGCCGGACGGACGAGATACGCGCGGCGCATGTAGCCAGCGTATGGTGCTAATCCGTTCGTGAATTGTGAAAAATCCCTCATTTGCATATTTGCAGGGGAAATCAATAGGCGCGACTGATGCGCCCAACGAAATTAAGCGCTGACGATACTCTGGCGTCGGAACGTTCCGCCAGTCGCAAATGACCCGTTATTGGGCGCATCTAGTTTGGTGGGTACGGGCACATAGAAACGACGGCGCATCATCACAGTTACGCGGCGCATATCGAAATACTCCAGCGCAAGTGTTCCTGAATCTGGCCCAATGTCTTTTTTGAGTAATGATATTGGCCTATATCTAAGGCAGAGCAATTGATCCTTACTCTATTTAGGCAGAACTGTGATATGCCTCCAGCAGCTGTGCTGGAAATGATGTATTTGAATTTTATTGAATATTTGTTGCGCTATGGAAGTTAACGAAATCTGCAAAAACATTACCTTGCTGTCAGGTCTGTTGTGTGGCTTTCAATAATTCTTCCTGGGGGGAAAAGATTTTCAAGTTGAGAATCAAGGCAGCCCTACAACTATCAGATAATCATAAATACCTTCTATTACCTAGAGGAATGTAGTTCTGATTTACAGGTTTTCTAAATCTATATACAGTATTGTTATTTAAAGGCCTCTGCATATCAGATCAGATCAGATTACTGTTGAAGTCTTCCATTTCTATTTTCAGATGGTGGTAGAAATTACTTTTCTATGAGGGTAAATATGTTATTAGTTAGATTTATGTAAGGAGGTCAGGCAAGGGTTACTCATCTGCTTCTGTTCAGGAATATTCTAATAATCTGGACATTTTTCTAGCCGCCTAAAAAGGGGTTAGATGAAGGCTGCACTGCAGCTTGAGGCTGGCCCTAGACATATAGAAATTTAGCTGATTCAGCAAAAAACAGCTGGTTTTTGATCTGTCTATAGGCAGGCTGGTTGTACTGAAGTCAATCCATTGCTTAACCACTTGACTACTGGGCACTTAAACCCACTTAACCTCCCTGGCGGTATGATTCTTTCAGATTTTAGGTGCTAAAAGCGGTACCATTATTTGCAAGGGAATTTGGCGTTTTATACTGTAGGCTTGTAATTCTTAGGAATAACTCACTGAAATCTATCCAAACAAGAGTCTAATAGGCATCCTGGGTATGATTTTTTTTTTTTCTATTAAAAATTATAATATAATAAATAATTATAAAAAATTATAACAAATAATAATATAATTATAGTAAAAATTATTCAATAATGTAATCAAATCAAAATCACTGAAATTTGCTCAGTTGCAGAATTTTTTTTTTTTATGACGAATTTCCCCATAAATCGCTATCGCTAAATTCTGCAAGTGATTCTGATTTATTATCGCTGTTTTTTAGCTGCTCTAAAACAATTTTTGCCATAAAGGGACACTTTTGGTTGCTATGGGCAATCTACAGTTTGCAGGGAGAAAGAACAGTTTTTATTATATAAAAGGACATGTAGTGTACAGGGCAGACCACTAGGGACATGGGGGGTGTGTATTTTTTACATACAGTACTGTAATCTATAAGATTACAGTGTACTGTATGTATAGTGTTCGTTTACTTTTTTAAATTTGGCGCCGTTCCCCCCCCTACGTCGCGACGCTCGCAGGGAAGGGAATCGGCGGAACACACAGCATCAGGCGGACATCCGCCCGCCGTGTACTGCGGGGATTCATCGCTGGATCGCAGAGAAAAGGTAAGTAAACTTTTTTCTGCATCCAGCGAGGCAAGCCCGTGTGTGGCACGGGGTTACTGATCGTAGCTTGAAAATCTCACCCCGTGCCACACACGGGAAGACCGCCAGGGAGGTTAATAACCAGACCAATTTTCAGCTTTCGGTGCTCTCACATTTTGAATGACAATAACTCAGTCATACAACACTGTAACCAAATTACATTTTTGTCCTTTTTTCCCCACAAATAGAGCTTTCTTTTGGTGGTATTTTATCACCTCTGCGGTTTTTATTTTTTTCGCTATAAATGAAAAAAGAACGAAAATTTTGTAAAAAAATGAATTTTTCTTCATTTCTATTATAACATTTTGCAAAAAAGTAATTTTTCTTCATAAACTTGGCCTAAAATGTATACTGCTACATATCTTTGGTAACAAAACAAAAACAAATTTAGATATTATTTAGTCTGGGTGAAAGTTATAGGGTCTAAAAGCTATGGTACCAATTACTGAAAATGTATCAATTTGATCACATCTGATGTACTGACAGCCTCTCTCATTTCTTGAGACCCTAACATGCCAGAAAAGTACAAATACCCCCCAAATGACCCCTTTTTGGAAAGAAGACATTCCAAGGTATTTAGAAAGAGGCATTGTGAGTTTTTTGAAGTTGTCATTTTTTCCCACAATTCTTTGCAAAATCAAGATTTTTTTCATTTTTATTTTCTTTCCACAAAATTTTCATATTAGCAGGTTATTTCTCACACACAGCATTATGCATACCACAAATTACACCCCAAAACACATTCTGCTATTCCTCCCGAGTATGGCGATACCACATGTGTGAGACTTTTACACAGCGTGGCCACATACAGAGGCCCAACATGCAGGGAGCACCATCAGGCGTTCTGGAACACCCAGGCCAATTCTGACATTTCTCTCCTACATGTAAAAATCATAATTTATTTGCTATAAAATTACATAGAACCCCAAAACATTATATATGCTCTTTTAGCAAAGACTCCAGAGAATACAATGGCGGTTGTTGCAACTTTTTATCGCGCATGGTATTTGCACAGCAATTTTTCGAACACATTTTTTTGGGAAATAAAACAGTTTTGTGCTTTTAAAAAAAAACATTAAATTTAGCCCAATGTTTTTGCATAATATGAAAGATGAAGTTACGCCGAGTAAATAGATACCCAACATGTCACCCTTTAATATTGCACACGCTCGTGGAATGGCGCCAAACTTCGCGACTTAAAAATCCCCATAGGTGACGCTTTAAATATTTTTACTGGTTACATCATTTTAGGAGAGGAGGTCTAGGGCCAAAATGATTGCTCTCGCTCTAACGTTCGCAGCGATACTTCACATGTGTGGTTTGAATACCGTTTTCATATGTGGGCGGGACTTACGCGCACGTTCGCTTCTGTATACGAGCACGCGGGAACAGGGGCGCTTTAATTTTATTTTTATTTTTTTATTGTTCATTTTACTTTATTTATTTTAGTTTGACGCGTTTTCCCCCAAAAATAAATGTTTTGATTACTTTTATTTCTATTACAAGGAATGTAAACATCCCTTGTATTAGGAATATAGGCGTGACAGGTCCTCTTTAGTGAGATATGGGGTCAATAAGACCCCACATCACACCTCTAGGCTGGGAAGCCTGGAAAAAAAAACGACCGCAGAGTATTGCGCAGGGAGTATTGCGCAGGGAGTATTGCAGAGTATTGTTCAGAGTATTGTTCAGAGTATTGCGCAGGGGTACTGCAGAGTATTGTTCAGAGTATTGCGCAGGGGGTACTGCAGAGTATTGTTCAGAGTATTGCGCAGGGGGTACTGCAGAGTATTGTTCAGAGTATTGCGCAGGGGGTACTGCAGAGTATTGCGCAGGGGGTACTGCAGAGTATTGTTCAGAGTATTGTGCGGGGGTACTGCAGAGTATTGTGCGGGGGTACTGCAGAGAATTGTGCTTGGGTACTGCAGAGTATTGTGCGGGGGTACTGCAGAGTATTGTGCCGGGGTACTGCAGAGTATTGCTGGCGGTACTGCTGAGTATTGCTGGGGGTATGCTGAGTATTGCGCAGGGGGTTGCAGGGATGGATGAGCAGGGATGGATGGATCTGTGACTGCAATAGTCACAGATCCATCTACAGCGCTGCCGCCATCCACGCTCCCCCTCTCACACTGTACCGATCGGTACAGAGAGAGGAGGGAGGAACCAGCGTCATCAAATGACGCCGGTCTGTTTACATGTGATTCGCTCCGTCATTGGACGGCGCGATCACGTGGTAAACCGCCGCTATCAGCGGCGATTTACCGTGATCCGTGACCCGCCGGGTCCAGAGGACATTCCCGTGTGCGCGCCCCAGGGGGCACGCGGGAGCGCGACTCTGGAATCACGTTATATAACGTGATCCCAGAGTTAAGCAACCACCTTGCCACCGTTATTTTTCGGCAGGTGGTTGCTAAGTGGTTAAAGAGGAAATGCAACCTGCTCATATAATTTATAATAAAAACATCTTTGCCATTCTGAAGCTTCCCTCCAACCACTTTGCATATTATTTTATATATACTGTGATTCTGTACTTGCCAAATATGCGGCAGAAATCTCCCTCCACTAAGTCTGGCTGCAACCATTTTAAATGTGGGCAGCTAAAGCTGCTGCCTATTCACTTCCTGGCTTTACACAGAGGCACACCTCCAGCTCTGCAGCTCTCATTGGCCCTCTTATGACTTATCTTATGACACACGATCAGGCTTTTGCCTGGCCAAATCGCATCGGAATTCCGACGGAATCCAAACGGAAAAATATAGAACGTGTTCTATATCTAAAGTCTGATGGAATTCATCGGATTTTCCGTTGAAAAAACTCTGATGGGGAGCCGGAACATCCCACATCCCTGCACAACCCGAAGTTAAATTTACAAGCAGTGTTCCGACTTACGAACAGATTACACTTAGGAACAAACCTACAGTCTCTAATGCGTTTCGTAACTCGGGGACTGCCTGTATTGTAATGCTCTTCTCTGTATGTTCAGGGAATATAGCTTAGTGTAGCCTCAGTTATAGCAGTCCCTGTTCCTATAAACAAAGCAAGCCTAGCCCAACGGTATGTGGCTTCCCCCAGGGATGCTTTGTTCCCCAGCCTGGAAATACAGGGAGCTGAACAAAGGGTAAAGAAAAGACCTCCTCTGGTTCCAGGAGTGCAGTTGTCCACAGGGGGATGGCTCGGATTTGTTTCTTAAAGGATTTGCAGACATGTCAGTGCAGGTGGAGATTCGGTCAATAAACAGACCATGGTCAATACAGGTGGCAGGCAAAGATGACACTGCACTAATGTGGTGGTGATCAGGAACACTGTTGCTAGCTGCACTGGCTCTGGTGACACTGTACTGAAGAGCCAGTGAAACGTGATACTGTTGTTGGCTGTGAATAGGGAATAGTGACACTGTGACTGGTGGCACTGGTATGGTGACACTGTACTGGTTTGACAGCAATCAGGAACATTGTTGCTTGCTTTCACCAGGCTGGTGATGCTGGTACTGTTGTGGCAGTGATGCCAGGAAGCTGGAGTAGTGAAGTGAAGCTTGGAAACACAGGAGTTCTTCCTGTGGTAGTATGGTGTCTGGTCACAATATTCAACAGCATCTGGGCAAACAGATGCAGGGTAAGGAAAAGGCAGGAGTTGGTAACATGCTGGCAGCAAGGTACCACATTAGGAGGCATGGTCAGAAATCCAAGTCAAGGTCAAGTTACACAAGTGGGCTGCAGACATAACAGGCAGGGGTGATCCAAGAGAGATGTCAGATGTAGCCAGGTCAGGAACAAGGTAAGCAGACTTTCAGGAATCAGGAATAAGGAATACAGGAACCAGAACTGAAGACAATCCAGAACTGAGGCCAGGTAGACTCTCAGTTTAAATAGACTGTGGAGTGCCACAATCTGTGGATGGGCTAATGCAAATTCTTGTCCTTGCACTTCTAGTTAGGCTTCTATGCCCACAGTCCTGTGCATGCACATGATGGGAATGAGCACTTGCTGCACAAGATCCCTGACAGATGTTAGTTTACTGTTGTGGCCATTGATCAGGGACACTGGCCTACTGCACTGGTATGGTGACACTGTTCTGGTGTGGCTAGTGATCAGGGGAACTGGCTGCACCAGTATGGTGACACTGCACTGGGGTGACTAATGATCAAGGACACTGGACCAAAAGTAAAACTGCTACTAATCACATTCAGGAAACACTCTGTTTTTTATCACAGACAATTTGAGTGAGAGGAAACAGAGCACCTGCTGCAATATGCATGTTGATTGCTGTATGATTATTGTATGATTGCTGGCCCTGTGCCCTGCTCTGTGACCTGCTGTGTCCAATGGACACTGCTATCACAGAGCATGCTGCCACATGTGCTAAAAGATGTAGTAGTGCAAGGGGGAATCTGTTTTAAAATGGCCTCCAGTCTTCATACGACAGTTACCTGGTCACTCATTTACAATGGTTAGACGTGTATGAAGTGTTATTGAATCCAGATCAACTATATGATCACGTAGGAAGAATTACTTATAAGCTGCTGTGATTTTTCATATTCCTGCCATCTGCTCTTCCAGGGAATAATATTTTATATCCACGCTGACTTCCAACTATTTTGCAGTAAGGAAAAAAAATCATGTAGTATGTAAATGTGCTGTTACTAAACAAACATGTATCACATACATACTACTTACATTTATAAGAAAACATTACATGACATACACAAGTACCACAAACATGCAAACACACACTAAAGTACACTAAAAGTCACTTCGCTTCTGTCATAGCTGGTCCACAATTCCCTACTTGGTTAAGACTTCTGGAAAGAAAAGTACCTTGATCTTGTTCTACTGTTAACAGGGGCCTTACACCAGGGGTGCCCAAACTTTTTTCCAAGACGGACAGATTTCATGAAGTGAACATGCGTGAGGGCCGACCATTTTGCCTGACATTCTTTGAACCATTCAAATTTGGTCTAAGTGTGGTCTAAGTGTGTTTTTTCCGAGCACTAATACATCACCCTACAAGAATTATCTTGCCTTTGTGGCTGTGTGTGGTGAAGAGATGATCTTGGGTGCGTTATTTGAATATACCATATTTATTGGCGTATAACACGCAGCTTCGCTTTAGGAAGGAAGTTTCAGGGGAAAAAAATGTAAATAAAGAGCTGTGAAGCAAAATCAATGCAGCCTAATCAGTGTCCATCTGCAGCCTCGGAGGGCTGGACGAGCGCCAACAGATTACATACTGGAGAATCTCCTGTTTACACAGCAGCCTCTTTAATACAATGTCCTGCCTCATATGATAGGCAGAGGAGTGTCCAATGACAGCTCAGGAGACGAGACTTCATATTACAGGAGATTCTTCTGTATGTACCTTGACAGGACTTGTTCCCCCCTCCCTGTCCCCTCCGAGGCAGTGCCGATAAATCCAGTATATATCCAAATTACCAGAGGGGGCCACATTAAACTGGAACGGGGGCTGCAACTGGCCCCCGGGCCGGACTTTGGACATGCCTGCCTTACACCAACAAAAAAATAAATAAATCAGCAGTCCATTCCACATGAATGTCGTCCTATCCCTACGTGGGTCCTGCATCAGTTTCTTTGAAGCGTGTATACTCTAAATGACAGCATGGTACCATGAATACCAACAGATAGCTAGGTCAAAAGGTCAAACTATTGCTTGTGGCTTAATTACACAGCTGTTCATTTTTTCGTGTGAAAAAATTAGCTTATTGTCCTTGAAATAAACAGTTGTGGGTCTAAAAAAGTGTATGTGTGTGTGTGTATATATATATATATATATTTATATATATATATATATATATATATATATATATATATATATATATAGTGAGTGTTTGCTCCCCAAGGAGCAGTGGAAAGCTCAATAAGATAATTCCATATATTGCAAAAGAGTTGATTAAAGGTAATTCATTTTTTGAGTATATTATAGACATTCCAGTTAAGAGCTTTGTTTTATAAATGTTTTTTTTACTACTTTAATAATGACACATATCTATGGTAAAATAACAAAATAATTAAATACGATCTTCTAAAGCTGGCCATACACAGCTAACAGCTGTTTATCCCTAAGAATGATAACTAATGTCCATCAATGCCTGCGTTTTGGGTCTTGTCACTCTCTCGCTTCACTGACAGACATTTTCTTCATACTTAATGGTTCTTTTTTTTTTTTCACTATGCAAAATGCTAACAATGTTACCCTGTTAGAATAGCTTCATGTCTGAAAATCTCTATGTACAATAATAAGCACCTTGCGTGGTCAAAAGCACTCATTATCATACCCCTAGAGACGCCCTAAATCCAGGCTATGCGTTAAGTCACCAGTGACTACCAGTGGATTTCCTAAGGCTGCCTGATTAATCTTGTGGTTGCAGAAAAAAAATGGTAGCTGAAAAAAAAAGATTGGACAAAAAAAATGCTACCTGCTTTTATTAATTGTTAATTACTGTGTTTATTTGCAAATGGTGTCCTTCTCTTTATGAGCTTATCCCTAATGTCTGCCTCTCTTCTACAATCTGATTCCTCTGTCCTCCCCTTAACTAGCTTTAAACACACCTGTTAACATGACCCTCATGCCCGGGGCCTCATTTCAACTCTATACACTCAGCAGCTATACCCCTTTTCTGTTACAACCTCCCCATATATTGCCAAATGGGAGAGAGACTTTGTACTTCATCTGGAGCTTGATGATCTGTCTGCAATCTGGCCAGCCACTAAATCCTCATCTCAACATGTAGTTGCCATGGAAAGTAACTAAAAGATTCTCCAGAGAGGGTACCTGGTTCCTGCCAGGGTTGTAAAATATCCACCCTCGGATACTCTCCCTCCTATTTTCATGGCTGAATAGCACCAGGTATTCACTATCATATATAATGAAATTGCCCGGTAATCAATACTTTTTGAATTTTAATTTTGTTATATATTGTCGATACTCAGCTGACCGCTGACCCAACAGTAGCCCTAGCCAATAAAAATAAACCAACCTCACATTCCGACAGTTCAAGCTTTTCCTGCATGTTACAACCTCAGCTTAACAGATGGTTTCTAATTCTGGGAAGTCCTCTCACCTTAGCACTCTGGAAAGTAAAAACAGTGTTAACCGGGTAATGATCTATACTAAAATAGAGGCAGCTTACTTTGACAGAGTGCATAAATATTAGCATCTTTGGAGCCCACACTGGTTGCACACTACCTACCTTCTACCGCTCGGGGACAGGAATTACCCTTACAGTCGCTCGTTCATGGTCTGAACCTCTTCCTGAAGTAACCCCTCTGTCCGGTCCTTTGGTTTTCGTTGATGCCTTTTATTTCCTCACCAAATGTGAGTAAGCTGTATGCTATATGCTGCAATAAATCCCTGGTTTTTATGGAAGCTCTTAGATGTTTGTTTTCTTTCTCTTTTTTTGTTTTGACACTTATCATGCCTGACATGTGAGGACTCTACATAACATCCCTTCCCTGGGCTTCCTGTTGGATACTTATGCGCAGTATGACCATCTGGTAAAACAGTGGTCTCTTTTGGAGGTAATAGTAGAATACCCATTTGGTGGCGGGATCACTGTATACCTTCTCATCATGTTTGCACTCTGGTGGATTTTAATTAGATCAATTTAATTATTGGATCAATTCTCATCACGTTTGCACTCTGGTGGACTTCAATTAGACCAATTGGAAAATTGGATCTACTGCACAGATTATTATATGGACATTCGTTAAGATATTTATGCACTCATTAATTGGTGTAATATATCACTCTTTACTTTGTTCCTGTTTACACAGGTCCTTGATTTATGGTGCATGAGAAGCACCATTAGAGACACTATATTGTATTGTTTGCGCTGCACTATTTCTATGTTGTATTTAGACAGATTGAGTCTTAGGAAATGGTGTGGCATCCATGCTTATTCTTCAGGCAATTAAGGAGTGGAGAGATAGATCTTGGTGTCATTGGCTTTGAGGTGGTATTGTAAGCCATGGGAGGTTATCAGCTAGCCCAGGGAAGAGGTATAGGGAGAATAGGAGAAGCCCAAGGTCTTGGGGTACCCCAACGGAAAAAGAAAGAGTAGCAGAGAAGATAGAGTTGTAGTTGAACTGACCTCCAGCTACTGGTCCATGTCTGTTCTCTTGATTATGTGTCATGCCTATTTAATTGGACAATGTCTACCTAGAAATATAAAAAGGTAATTAATAGTTGTAATAACTTTTGTGAGTTAATAGTTCTTACAAAGGTTTACTTTCAATTAGAAAATGGAAAGTATCGTTCAGCTTTTTTCAACAAAACATAGGCCTCAAAAACCCATTGGTTATCAGGGCATGGCATAGCCTGTATTGAAACCCATTGTATTTCCTAGTATGGCTCAGCTGACTTCTGTCAGACGTACATGCTGAAAAACCAATATCCGACTCCCGATCAGCAACCTTGTATGGTTAGTACAGTGGCTCCGACTGGAGCTGTAGGTTTTTTTCATGCAAACCTACAACTAATAGTGTGTACCCGGCTTTAAATGAGTTTACCCAGATACATGATTTATATCATCTATAAGTAAGAACATTGCCATCATACAGTATATACACTGTACATACTGTATAGGTACATGTCTAATAATTTGAATGATTGAAAAGGCTGCTGATGATGACAGTACTAATTGAAAATACGTGTGCTTGCTTCCTACGGCACCATGAAATGGCACAGCTTCTGATTCAAAAGCTATATGCATATAAATATATTCAGGATCCAGACTGAAATTCAAATTCTATATTAGTAACACATAAATCTGTTCATCTGTATGACCTTCATAGCCAGCTGCAGGGCAATGATAAATTACTGTCTTGAGGATTCCAAACTTTTGTCATTTCACGAACAGTCAGTTAATGGTAATTTTTATTTCTTAAGATTTACAATGGCAATCACAAAGTTTGGTAAACCAGAAACTTTTGTATTTGCAGAAAGAGAAATGGAAATGGGGATTTGATGCATTGTCAGATGAAATGTGCTCTGGATTAAATTCCTTTGAATATCCATCTGAGGTGTCTTGATGCAGAGAAGATGATTCTGCTTCTGTATAACCCAAATTGCCGGATTTCTCCAGTGCTACAGAATTAGAACAGATAATAAGGTTCACACCATGCCTTCTCCTGAATCTGAACCTCCCCAGCAGTCACATATTATCCCACTACTTTATCTTCATAAAACAGTAAACTCTCATAATTACAGCCTGGGTGGATTAAGCCTGTCTCAATTTCTATGTTATGGATATGATGTGAAGGTATAATTGAGTGACTGAAATTAATGACTTATTACTTAACTGAAGTATCATTATTAAAGGCTTATTTAATTTAACGGTTTTAAATATTACTGACAAATTCTGTAGTTCCTTTTTGAGTACATATGCCATTCAAACCATTGCCTCAACCAAGAGAAGTTTATACTCAGAGTGAACAAGAGAACATAACAAATGATTCCAGTCTGTTCACGGTTCCCGGATGACATTGAAAGTTGTTCTATGCCTGCATCCTGACACATACCTGAACTCTTTGGGTTGCCTAAATACCTGCTAATCACCAGTACCCAGGGTTTTTTTTCAGCAGAAACATGGGGAATGCTGTTCCGGCACCTAAAGAACTGAATATATGTAATATCAAGGGGTGCTGGGGTGTTCAGGAGGGTCTATTGATGCTGTCTGCTGGGGGATCTATTGTTGCATAGCAGAGGTCTAATATTGTGGCTGGGGGAGGCTTATGTTGCTGGTGGGGTCGGTTTTTGCTGGACGGGATCTACTTTTGAGTGAGGGGTCTAATGTTGCAGGCTGTTAGGGATTTGTTGTTGTTGGAGGGCAGTCTATTATTGCTGGTGGGAGAACTGTTATTGGTTGGGCTTGTGTTTTGTGCGGGGGGTCAATTGCTACTGGAAGGGATCTACTTTTGAGGGAGTGGTCTATTGTTGCTGGCTCCTGAAGAGTCTATTGACCCTGTGATGATGTTGGGAAATCTGTTGTTGCATCCGGGGTCTATCGTAGTTGGGGTCCTTTGTTGTTGGGGGTCGATTGTTGCTCAGAATGGTATCTTCTAGACTGTAAGTACTAACGAGCAGGGCCCTCTGATCATTCCTGTATTGAATTGTATTGTAACTGTACTGTCTTCCCATATGTTGTAAAGCACTGTGCAAACTGTTGGCGCTATATAAATTCTGTATAACTATAATATTGCTTCTGGCTGCAGGGGGTCTTCTTGAATGCTTTTCTTGTTACTATTAAAATTAAAATTACTCACCCAAATTTTTTATTTGGTCCTGTATTCTGTAAAAGGAGTGGTGCTGCGAATTAGGTAGGGGGTCAACCCAAACCAAAGCTTCACTTTGCAAGGAATACTCAATCACATGCAAGGGAAAAAAAAACGCATTTTGCTTGTACATGATTGGATGATAGAAACTAGCTTCTCCTCATTTAAGAACTTTTTTACTTTTTGCTATAATAAATATCCAATAAAAAAATAATAATAATAATCATTTTTTCCTTAGTTTAGGCCGATATGTATTCTTCTACATATGTTTGGTAAAAAAATCGCAATAAGCGTATATTGATTGGATTGCACAAAAGTTATTCCATCTACAAAGTTATTGATTTTTGACATTTTTATTATTATTTTTTTTTACTAGTAATGGCGACATTCTGCAATTTTTATTGGGAATGCCACATTGAGGCAGACACACTGGACACTTTTGACAATTTTTTTGGCCATTGGCATTTTTTCAGCAATCAGTGATATAAAAATGCACTGATTACTGTGTAAATGTCACTGGTAGGGAAAGGGTTAACACTAGGGGACGATCAAGGGGGTTAAATGTGTTACCTAGGTCCTTAACGCATTTCGAGCCCTTTACTTGAACCCCTGTACTCGTATAAGGATTCCGGGATGCAATTCCGAGTTCTTCCAGCTAGGTAGAGGGACCAGGCAGGGGTGCCCACTTTCCCCTTTAATTTTTGCCCTTGCAATAGAGCCTTTAGCCTTAGCCATACTACGACACCCACTTATCTCTGGTTATTCCAAAACAGGATCTGAGTACAAACTCTGTATGTATGCAGATAATGTGCTTCTCTTCCTAACCAACCCTTTAGCCACATTGCCGAACCTCCTAGACACCCTATCCCTTTTTGCTGATATCTCTGGCCTTACAGTCAATATATCCAAATCCCTAGCCCTCCCAGTTGGTTTCCCCCCTGTCGAGTCAGAATCCATTAAACAAATATTTCCCTTCACTTGGGCTCAAACTTCCCTTCCCTACCTCGGAATCAAGCTTTCAGGTGATTATAATGAGTTATTCAATCTTAATTTCCCTCCCCTAATTGCCTCTTTGAAGAAACTACTGAAATCCTGGTCCCCCTATCATATTTCTTTTTTTGGGGAGAATTACAGCAGTCAAGATGACCATTCTCCCCAAGTTACTATACTTATTCCATGCTCTACCTCTTCTGATCCCCAAGGCGTATCTCCTCAAGTTTCAGTCCAGCATCAACAGATTTATCTGGCGAGATAAGCCCCCCCGATTTGCTAGTGCTACTCTTTATAGATCTTATAAGTTGGGGGGTCTGGGGGTCCCTCAGATATGGTTATATTATTTGGCGGGTAGGTTTTCTCAGCAGGCTCAATGGTCCATTAGGAACCCTAAGGTCCCATGGGTCAAATTTGAACATGATTCTATTTATCCCCTTTACTTGCCGGGCCTCCTATGGTTCTCAGGTCCCCGCCCTCCAGAGTTGGATGATTAAAACCTCTTGGTTGCTCAGGGGTTAAAACTATGGAGGCGTTATAGCTCTTTGATGTCCCTGTCCTCTGTGTTTCCTCCGGGAGCTTTGTTTCTGGGTGACCCTAGACTGCCATCCGCCTTTTCGAACCCTGACTCCTTCGGTTGGTGGATTTCCTCTGGTTTGACAACTTTAGAGGATCTTCAACATATTAGTAAGTTTATCTCCTTCTCCCAGTTGCAGTCTCTTGGGGGTGCCCCAGTGGACGAATTTTATAGATATATGCAAATTAGGCATTTTTTTGACTCATTACTCACAGTCCCCATCTCCCTCACATTCCTCCTTTGAATCATTGTGTAGATCTGGGCCCAGACAGAGGGGGATGATATCCGCCCTATATAAGATAATGACAAACGATCAGGCCCTGGACAAACTGAAATATATAACCAAATGGGAAACAGAATTAGGCCTGGAATATGAGTTGGAGGACTGGGAGAGGAATTGGCTGAATCTCTGTCGGTGCACAGTGTTGGTTTCTTTTAGGGAGACTGCGATCAAGTTATTTACCCGGTGGTATTATACCCCCCAGCGTGTACACCAGATTTTTCCCCAATCGTCCCCAAACTGTTTTCGAGGATGTCCTACACCGGGCACTTTCTTCCATATTTTTTGAGATTGCGAAAAGATCTCATCAGTTTGGAAGAAAGCCTTCGAACTTATAGACACATTGGCGGATAGCCATATTGATTTGTCGTATGGACACTGTCTGCTTTTTGAAAAAATCCCTGACACTCCTAGGCCATTAAAGGGGTAATTCCCCCAAAAACCTTTTTTTAACATTGATTGAGGCTCGTTATGTCAAGGGGAATCGGGTGGTTTTTTATTAGAAACGAAGCAGTACTTACCGTTTTACAGATGCATCGTCTCCGTCGCTTCCGGGTATGATCGTCTGGTCTGGGCGTGCCTATTTGATTGACAGGCTTCCGACGGTCGCATACATCGCGTCACGAGTAGCCGAAAGAAGCCGAGCGACGGTGCGGCTCTATACTGCGCCTGCGCACCGTCGTTCGGCTACTTTCGGAAAATCGTGACGCGATGTATGCGACCTCGGAAGCCTGTCAATCAAATAGGAACGCCTATAGTGGGAGACCATACCCGGAAGCGTCGGAGACGATGCATCTCTAAAACGGTAAGTACTGCTTCATTTCTAAAAAAAAACAACCCGATTCCCCTTGACATAACGAGCCTCAATCAATGTTAAAAAAAAGGTTTTTGGGGGAACTACCCCTTTAAGGAATTTGATACATACACTTTGCATGGCTGTTCTTTGGGCAATTGCTCTCAATTGGAAATCCCCTTCAATATCTTTCCCTCAGGTCCTCTCTAGGATGGACCAGGTCATGCTATCAGAATGAATATTCTATACATTACGAGATGCAGTACCAATATATGATGCTAAGTTGAACCCATTGTGGCTGCTACGTTTCCAGTCCTAAAATGTACTGATTTGCTTTAAGCTACTGAGACAAGGTTAAGCTTATATTACTATGTTCTTTTTTCTTTTACTAGCTCATTCTGAACTCCTTCCTCCCTTCTCTCTCCTTTAATTTTTTTCTCCTTTCACTCCTTGGACTTTTTTACTTCTTTAATTCTTTTATAGTATAATTCTTAGTTGGAGTACATCCCTGACTGATCATTTCTAATTTGACATTTCTTGTTCAAATCTATGGGATATGTTTGATGGTATGTATGTTCATATTGACTTCTCTCAGTCCTTGCATGGACTGTCTGGAGCTATTTGCTATGAATATCCTCCTTAGATGAAAAATATTTTTTTATGTGTATGTTTATATTTGATCCTGTTGGAGATGGACTGTACTCCTATGTCTTTTATGGCTATTTCAATAAAAATCTTAAAAGTAAAAAAAAAAAAATGTGTTACCTAGGGAGTGATTTTAACTGTAGGGGAGGGGACTGACTATATACCAGGAACACACGGATCGGTCTCTTCTTCCATGACAGGACGTGGATCTGTGTGTTTACACACATAGATCCACGCCCTGCTCTGTAATGAGAAATCGCAGGTGCCTGGCGGACATCGTGGCTGCCGGGCACGCACATTGGGTCCCGAGTGATGCAGAGGCGGGCGTGCGATCAATACAATGCCGGGAAAACGAGAATGTCATATGACGGCCGCCCGGAGGGACGGAG